>CM056050.1:391145621-391559305 GCA_029574335.1 Rana kukunoris | reverse complement strand
AACACAAATGAGGGTGACACCCCTTTTCCGGCAGTAAAGTCACCCCCACATTCCAAAATCATTCACACTTCCGGTTCCGGCGCCGTATGGAATAGCTGAAGCCCCTCTCAGCTCCCGCTTCACGTCCGAAAAAAACGGCATAAAAAACCAGCCCAGCACACACCCGCGGTCGGCAGCACCCTCGGGCACCCCCCCTCACACCGATGGACCGATTTGTTGAAAAAACGGGCGCGCGATCGCAAACGGCAATCGCGGCCCAGCCGCAAATTGAGGCCCGGCTTCGGCCTTGTCGGATCTCCCGGCGGACGCCCTGGATATGGAGGTGAGCGGCTGCAATGCACCTCCGCCTACACATGCGATCTCAGAGGTCCCCCCTCATGCCTCCCCCTCCTCACACTGTGCCTCTCCCTCCCTACACCAGCCTGAGGGGAGCACAGAACGCATAGCTCAGGCTGTGGCTGCGCTGCTATCCCCTATGATTGCAGCTTCTGTGGAGAAGGCAGTCACTGCTGGTATGAAACAGCTGAAGCAGCAGCTAAGTGAACACGCCACCAGACTCAATGAGGCTGAACATCGCCTCTCTAACGTGGAAGAGGAACTGTATCAGGCTCAGGCCACGGAGGAAGCCCAGGATAAAACCAATCAGTACATACTCCAGAAGCTGGATGAGTTAGAGAACAGATCCAGAAGGAGCAACCTGCGCTTTGTGGGAGTCCCTGAATCGCTACAATCCTCTGCGATCGGCGATCTCTGCTCCAGACGCATACCTGAAGCCTTGGGCCTTCCTGGTCCCTACACGGTTGAGCGAGCCCACCGGGTGGGAACCGTCTCCTCGGAACGTAAATCCCCCCGTCCCATTATCGCGAAGTACCTGAACTATTCGGATAAGGCCACCATCCTGCAAAACTTCAGACAATCTAGATCCCTCCAAATCGATGGGGCCAAGATCCTGATCTTTGCGGATTACTCCGTTGAAGTGTCCAAGAAGAGGAAAGCCTTCCAGCCTATATGCTCGGAGCTTCACCAGCGACAAATCAAATTCACTCTTGCGTTTCCTGCGATTCTGCGACTTAAAGCCCCAACGGTGACCAGCTTGCCTTTCAGGACCCGTCTGAAGCAGAAGTTTTCCTGCGCTCCCTCCGTGGAAACTCTCATTCCGACTCTCCCGCCAAGGCTGCCTCCATTCATCGCCCTCTGGATCAGAGGAGCCCAAGGAAGGATTCTCCCAAACGCTTCAAGCACTCAGGCTCTGACCGTCGTTATGCCCCCTGCTGACCAAGTAAGAACTGGTCTCATTACGTCCAACAGGGACACATGTTATGTTGCTTTATGCTATGTTACCATGCCTGAGCCGGCTTACACCGGTCTATACTGTTTGACCCTTAGTTCTGTTTGACTCACCAATGGTAGTCCAAATTTTAAGTGTTTTGTTGTGTCTCCTGTTACATTTTAACCCCTCCGTCCTACTCACATCTCTGCCTTTGGCCTGCCACTCCAGAGCTCCCCCCCACCTATGCCCGGGCCCTGTTGATTGTGATAGCACTAAATGCACGGGCACACCTGTACCATGACAATCGGACTGTTCATGGGAGCTGCCCTTCAGATAGATTCCATGCGCGAAAAAAGTGAAGTTCTCTCCTTCTTTTGCATTTTCATTTTACTTTTTCCTCACATCCACCTTCCCTACCTCCTCCCCACCCCAATCGCACCAGTTAGTTGCTAACCTCCGCACGTCAGGTGCTTTGGCGACACCGTCGCATTTCCACCCGGCTAATTCTCCCCTCTCTCCTCGGACAGTATTTCTTGCTGGTCTCACACCTACTTCATTTATAACACCGGCCCACACCCTCTTTACATACCTACCCCCATGAAAGTAGTCTCCTGGAACGTGAAAGGGCTTAGGTCCCCCGTTAAGAGACTCAAAATCCTCCGACACCTACACAGACTGAAAACTGACATTGCCCTCCTCCAGGAAACCCACCTCAATTCCTCTGATCTCCAACGCATGAAAAAACTCTGGGTGGGCACTGTCCTGGGTTCAGACGCATCCAGTCGCAGAGCAGGGGTTCTTATATTGATCCACAAAAACCTCCCCTGCGAGATTATTCAGGTTGAATCAGATGTTCAGGGTCGTTTCCTTTCAGCACATGTTCGCCTTGCGAACAAGGAACTAGTGATATCCAATATCTATGCCCCTAATAGCCCTGGCAGGCCCTTTTTCGGCGACCTCTCCACCTGGCTCTTGCGCCATCCACTCACCCCACACATAATAGGGGGGGACTTCAACACTATTCTCCACCCACTCGAAGACAGATCCACCCCTAAGCGACGCCTAAAATCGCCAAAGACCACAGACCCGTCGATCCTTGCAACCACTATTGACTCCCTGCACCTCAAAGACATTTGGCGACTCTTACACCCGGCGGACAGAGACTTCACATTCTATTCCATCCCACACAATGTGTTCACCAGAATCGACTACATCTTCTGCACTGACAATCTCGTTTCGAATATCTCTGACGCCGTCATCCACGACATAGCCATTTCAGACCATGCCCCCGTCTCGGTCTCTATTGATGACCCTGACCTCCACCTAAACCCCAGACTATGGCGCTTCCCTACCTACCTCCACGACAATGCTGATTTCCAGCACTTCTTGGAAAAGGCTTGGACAGAATACTCTACAGACAACTCACCCCACGTTGATCATCCTAGTCTCTTCTGGGAAGCCGGAAAGGCCTTCCTCAGAGGCCGGATCATCTCTTATGCTGCCTCATTCAAGAAACAGACCTTAGCCAACTTTAAGGCCGCAAGCGTCAGGCTCCGTCTGGCACAACGCGCTCTATACAACTCAGATTCCCCCTCACACAGGACCGAATGGCACACGGCAAAAAACTGCCTTTGATTCATTAGCTGACACCGTTGAACGAATTAAAAGGGCCCACTTGGATGCCACACTCCACAAATTTGGGAATAAAGCAGGCAAGCTGCTAGCGCGGCTCTCTAAAGGCCCGTTCCGTCCTACACACATAACTTCCCTTAGAGACACCTCAGGCACCATCCACACTGCTCCAAAGGACATAAATAAAGTCATGCTACAATACTACTCCTCATTGTACGCACCGGACCCCATAGACAAGAAAGCTGCACAAGCCTTCCTTGATAGCATCTCCATCCCCACGATTACTCCTTCCCAGCTCGAGTCTCTCAACGCTCCTATTTCCCCACTCGAGATTTCCGACACCATCCGAAACCTAGCTCCCTCTAAGGCCCCAGGCCCCGATGGTTTCACAGGGATTTTCTTCAAAACTTTCCACACTTTTGCAGAACCTTCCCTCCTCAGAGTTTACAATGCTATATGGTCGGGCGGCCCTTACTTGCCAACAGGGAATCAAGCCATTATTAAACTACTCTCTAAGAAAGGCAAAGATCCCCAGGAACCGGGTTCGTACCGTCCCATATCTCTCTTGAATTTAGACGTCAAAATTTTATCCAAAATCATTGCCTCCAGACTAGCCACCATCATCCCCTCTCTAATCCACCCTGCCCAATCCGGTTTCGTAAAAGGGAGAACGGCCACTTTAAACATTCGTAAGGTGATGTTAGTCCTTAAACATGCCAAGCGCAACCCAAGAGGTGACCATGCCATCATCACTCTGGACGCAGAAAAAAGCATTCGATAATGTCAGCTTCGAATGGCTCCAGCTAGTCCTATCCAAAATGCAGATCACGGGCTCATTCAACCATCTTGTGAATGCCATGTACGCCTCCCCCGCGGCCAGACTGGTAGCGGCTGGCCTCCTGTCTGAAGAATTCCGCCTCCACAAGGGCACGAGGCAAGGCTGTCCCCTATCCCCACTCCTTTTTAACTTGGCTTTAGAACCCCTGTCCCGGTTCCTAACGCAGAAAGCCCCACTGCACGGCATCTGCGTTGGAAATCAGGAACTACGCTCTTCCCTCTTTGCGGACGATGTCCTTATATTCACATCTGACCCCTCCTCTGACATGTCCACCATTAAAGCGGTCTTCGATGATTTTCGGCTCTGCTCGGGTCTCCGCATTAATTACGGGAAAAGTGAAATTCTTCCCATAGGCTCTGATTCCAATCCACCCTGGGTCCACCATTCACCCTTCACAGTGGCTAAATCGCACATAACTTACCTAGGCATCAAGTTAGGGAAACTACCCTCCTCTATATACCACCTTAACTTTCCCCCTCTAATCAAAAAAATATCTCAGGAGCTGGATGGCTGGATGGATCTGCCGCTTTCGCTCCTGGGGAGATGCCATCTAGTGAAAATGGTCAGCTTTGCTCGCTTACTTTACCCGCTTCAGACGGTCCCGTTGCTTCTACAGCACAAGGACGTACAATCATTAAACAAAGCCATCTCAAATTTCATCTGGCGGAATAAGCGACCACGCATAGCTTTTGCAAAACTGCATCTCCCTAGACGCGAAGGGGGCATAAATCTACCAAATGTTAGAATGTACAACCTAGCATGCTTACTCCGGATAGGCTTGGACTGGATTGCACAGTCATCCCGCTGCTCAAACTACGCCCTGGAAAGTCTCATGGTTCACCCCTATTCGTTGGTGGCCCTTCTTCACTGCAAATGGAAAGCTGTCCCTCTACCCTTCCAGCACAACCTCCTGTTGAAAGATACTGCTATAGCCTGGAGGGAAATAAGGAAAACCTTGAAACTTTCCCCTTTTATGTCCAAATACCTCACAATCCAAGGGAACCCTCTTTTCCCACCCGGGATGGATTACAAATCTTTTCATGTTTGGGAGCAGAAAGGCCTCACGAAATTCTCCACCCTCTGCAACTTGGACACGGGGCGTCCCCATAGTTTCTCGACGATCGCAGAATCCTACTCTCTTCCCCTATCTCATGCTTTCCATTTTAACCAGTGCGTCAGTTTCATTCGGGATTCTTGCAGGGAAGACCGCAAGAGATTTCAAGTTTCTTTCCCGGATTTACTCCTCCAAGCCGGCTCTTATGCTATCTCGCGACATTTATAAAAAACCCCTTCTTCAAAAATCTATCCCCTCGATCAAATCCTCTTCAGCAGCAAATTGGAGCAAAGACTTTCCATTCCCCGACATAGTGGACAAACTTCTACTGGGTTACAACAAGGTTCATCAGCTCATCCCTAATGAAACGTGGAGGGAAACCAACTAAAGATCATCCATCGCGCCTACATACCTTTCATCTCGGACAAGAACGCTCGAGCGCTGCCGAATGTCCCCTCTGCCATCAACCACGACCATCTCTCTCCCATCGTTTCTGGTTGTGCTCGTACATCTCCTTCTTCTGGGACCAAGTCATCTCCTATGTCTTCAAAATTACCCTATTGGTACTGCCAAAAGACCCCTTGCTCCTCATCTTTGGGTACTGGGACGATCAACTACTGCCATGGTCTCACGACAACCGCCCCGCCCCCCCTATAAAGACTGGGTCCTGATATGTCTCTTAACTGCCAGAAGAGCCATCCTGAAGAACTGGATCTCGCCCTGCCGCCCATCTATATTGCAAATTGAACAGGAGCTTCTTAGTTTGTTATACAAGGACAAAATTAACACAGATTTCAAACAAGAAGCCTCCAAAACGCGCTTCTACTCCCGATGGTACGCTTTTATGCGCTCGACACTGTCCACAAAAGACCTGGATGACTTTGCAAACGGCTCCTCCTCTCCTATTATCTCTAACTCCTTTAACCTCGCCGAGAATGCTCAGCGTATGCATTACTTTTGGTGCGCCCCCCCCCCCCTCCCATTGCTCTCCCACCCCCCCCCCTTATTTTTATTTTATTTTGTCTTATATTTTATATTTTATATTTTATTTTACTATGTTTTGGTTGCTATGTATTTCACCTCGTAGCTCTGCTAGACCCTTTGACTGTGATCCGTCCAGCTATCCTGTTTTTGATTGCCGGGTCACTTGCGGTATTAACTCAATCTCTGTTTATGCACACTATCCACCTCTGTCTGGCTACGTGCTTAGATTCATCATTATATTTTTATATTTACATGCAGCTGTACCACACTGTTTATAAGAAAATGTACTATACTTGCTATCGAATCTTGTTCTGTATTATTTCTCTTTTTCTCTCAATAAAATCTTTTGAAAAAAAAAAAAAAAAAAAAATCATTCACAAACAGAACCAAAAAATAAATAAAAATTGACCAGCAAAAATAAAAAATGCCCAGCAAAAATCTAATGTAAAAAAAATAACAACAAAGAAAACACATAAAAGACAAAAATCACTCTGCAAAACAGTCCCCAAATATCTTAAAGACACGTCACAAACAAACAAACGCTAATAAACAACAGAACAAAAGCACCTTGCTGTATAGGAAGGGATACAAAGGGATGTACTTTTGCAAAGAAAGTGCGTTTGTGTCTTTCTATTTATGCTGTCTGCGTAGTTCACTAAGTTGCCCGGGTCCACTTCCAAGTTCACTGATTGCGCCGTTCCCGAGTTGTGAGCATGCGCACAGAGGTGCTGACCATGGTCTGCTTCATGCGCGCATGTGCAAGCCGGCCGGCCCTTCATTTGCATTGGGTCACGGCTCATTTCATTGTAACACGCCCACGTCCTTCCCAATTTGAATTACTCCGCCTTACGCCTCTGAAATTACGTTGCACAGGCGCTAATTTCTGCGCAAATCAAACGAGAATACGGTAAATGCGCTGCTACATTTCGGCGGTCTAACGTAAAGGAGGTGCGCTACGCCAGTCAAAAAATGTGCCGATGTACGTGAATCTGGCCCAGTGTCTGCTGGGAAACCGAGAATGAGAGAATGTAATGGAAAGAATGTACACGTTTTTCATACATTTTACTGCATGTTCAGTGTTAACAAGCCCTCAATGTTAGGGAAGCTTATTTTATCTATTCTGGGCACAAAAACAGTGACAGTACAAAATACACAAAAAGAGAAAAAATACAAAACACACCAAATTAATTAACTTAAACTACCCAAAAATGTTCTCCAACACCATTCACTTCTAAATAAAGAAAAAATTATTTTTGTATTAGTAGCTCATGTCATAAGTAGCCCAACAAGCACATTCAGGGGGTTTAACAGTTTATGCTGTGGTCAATTTTTATCAGCTAAGAAGTTATTTTTTGGTAAAATCTATTTTTGCTGACATCACTCTTCATTTTCAAACAACTATATATTTATTCTCAAATAACATCATTAGTTTACATCTAACTGAAACAACTTTTTGCCTGATCCATTTTGGGAATCACTGTTGATAACGGTGGTAGATACAACTTATCAGAAATCTATGATATGTGGGTTAAGAGTCACATAAAACTATAGACAATTTTGTTGCTTTTTATGATGTGCATTTTTATCTGCATACATAAAAACTTAGAATGTGGTCACAATGGAAAAATATTTGTATTCCCTTTTTGATGTGTTTAACCCCTTCCTTACCGGGCCAATAATAATATTACGCCAGCAGGAAAAAAAACGCAGAGATGATCAAATGCCACCAAACTAAAGCTCTGTGGGGGAAAAAAATAAAGATTTCATTTGGGTACAGTGCTGCATGACCTCGCAATTGTCATTCAAAGTGCAACAGCACTGAAAACTAAAAATTGGTCTGGGCAGGAAGGGGGTGAAAATGCCTTGTATAGAAGTGGTTAAAGGATAAGTTCAACTTTCATAACATGTTACATGTTGCACCCATATTCTGGGTGTAACATGTTATGAAAGAGTCGGCCCCTGCTTAACCACCAACCCCCCTCCTTAACCACCCACCCCCTCCCCTGCTTCCCTGCTATGACAGCTAGAGGGAGATCTTTTTCTTCCCCTGCTACCTGTCAATTTTTTTTAAGACTTAGCCAGGAAGGTGATGCCTGGCTTGGCAACTTACTTTTTTTTAAATTTGACACACATTTACAGTCCTCTGTGAATGGAAAATTACCATTGGATTGTAGTTCTCAAAAAACTTTCATAGCGCTGTGGCAGTTCATTGATTCTTCCTGTCAGCATGTATCGGCTTGCTCATATGAGGTACAAGCAAGCACATACACTGACAGGTCTGCAGGGGACCTGCAAGGCATCAGTGAACTGCTAATCGCTGGTGAAATGCTTTACATGTTCCTGCAACAAAAAATAATAAATGCAATTTTTTTTTCCTGCAAAAAAAAATGTATTTATTATTTTGGTCAAAAGGTGAACTAATCATTTAATATATAGCAAATAAAACACAACCTTATACACTTCCCATCCTAACTGACATTCATCAATTTATCAAAACCTAAAAATAAAGCAAACAGAAAAATCTGGTATCAATCTTGGTAACAACTACTGACATATATTGACCATATATTTTAATAATACATTGCCTTATTAATATATTCAAAACAATTTTTTTGGGATTATGCTTAATCTAAATGTGTTTATTATTTAGCCAAAACCCAAATCTGGTCTTTGAAACCAAAGTCAAATGACTTCCTCAGTAAAACATTAGCAAGCCTGTGCATGTTACTCAGGGTGCCTTTAATCACTAAGAATTTAAATGGTTGTATGGTCCTTTAGATGGTATTTTAGCTGTGCTTCACTGACTGCAAGCAATTTTCTTTTCACTTTACTCTAGTGCACAAGCCTGGTATCATAAGTTGTCCTACAAAAACATAATGCTTGTGGAAACCTGTCCAGTGCTAATGATGAGGGTCAGTTGCTACAAGTTCTAGACAGCTGAATACCTTACTCTCGTGACCCTTTTCAGTGTTTCTTCAAATGCTAATATCTTATGAACACTGGTCCAGCCAACAGAAACACATGGGAGTGTAGCTTGTCAAAGCAAATACAAAGACCACACAAAAAAGAAATACATACAGTATATGCAATATATATAATATAGATATATTGTACTGGACACTGAGAATGTGTCCTGAAAGGCATGTATATTTCCTTAATATTTGAGTTGTGGAGTACTTAGATCTCTCACCCATAGCGTTCTGGGGTAGGGTGAAGCGAACTCTCAAAATAGTTGATAAGCTCTTAACAGGGATCCAAAACTTTGGAGCACATGGAAACACCCTAATCCAGTATAGAACTGAGAGATTAGCGGTGAGACTGTTGGTGTGTTTTCTTTTTGTCACCAGAACTGTGCACTCTTTAGTTTCACTGTTAGCTGAAGAAAGCTCTTTGAGTTTACCTGTTTTGAGAGATACTAATAAAAGGACTGCTTGCTTTTATTAACCACTTTAGCCCCGGGCCTGTTTTTTTCAGATTCGGTGTTACGAGACTAAAACATTTTTTTTTTGCTATAAAATTACTTAAAACCCCAAAACATTATATATTTTTTTTTTCTAACACTCTAGAGAATAAAATGGCAGTCATTGCAATACTTTTTGTTACACCGTATGCGCAGCAGCGGTCTTACAAGCGCACTTTTTTTTGGGACAACAATAAAAGCACATATTGTGAAAGATAATTTGGAAACACCCTAAAAATCCAGTATAGAACTGAGAGATTAGCTAGGGTGATCGCGGCGACTGTGGTGTACACACCGTTTTTCATATGCGGGCGCTACTCGCGTATGCGTTCGCTTCTGCGCGCGAGCTTCGTCGGGACGGGGCGATTTAAAACATTTTTTTTTTTGTTTCGTATTTTATTTGTATAATTTTACCAATTTTTAACACTAAAATAAAAAATAAAAAAATTATCACTTTTATTCCCTATTACAAGGAATGTAAACATCCCTTATAATAGAAAAAAAGGATGACAGGTACTCTTAAATATGAGATCTGGGGTCAAAAAGACCTCATATCTCATATTTAGGCTAAAATGCAAAAAAAAAAAAATAAATTTTTTTAAATATTTAAAAAAAAACATAAACATTTAAAAAAAATGTCTCTTTAAGACGCTGTTTGGAACTGACGTTTGACGTCACTTTGAGTTGACCAGACTAGAGCGCACCCGATCGCCTCCGCCGCTACCGACGGCTCCGGTAAGCGCGGAGAGCGCGGGAGCGCAGCGGGAGGGGGGGGACGCTCGTCGCCGCCACCGATAACGGCGATCTTCGCGGCGATTCCGCCGCGGAGACCGCCATTATCGTTTACACCGACCGCCCACAGAAAAGGACTGCTTGCTTTTATTAATTTGGCTGACTGATGTCCTGGGCTACCTCATATTACAATATATATATATTATATATTTCTATCCTTTACATCACAGGTAATCCTGGAGCGGTGGAAATCTACCTAAACAACAAGGCCCACTAAAAAGTAAAGAAAATTTGAAGTGTCCCGGCAGCAGTAGTAAGTAACACAGAGTGAAGGGGTCAGAAGTAGGTAGCACAGAGTTCAGTAGTATGTAATACAGAGGGCAGAGATCAGGAGTAAAACATGTAGAATTCAGGGGTCTGGAGAAAGTAATGCAGAATTTTGAGGTCATTAGTATGTAATGCAGAGTATAGAGGTCAATGATAAATATCCCTGTTTGATGAGACAGACAACGGTGCTAGTGGATGCATTGAGAACTGAGTATAAGGTATGAAGTTGCCTCATACCGTGGAGAAACTCATCTTTTATACCCCTCTGCATTTGACTTGAGGTATCCCCCTTCCTACCAGAGTTTGTCACTTTGATTGTGGTTGATAAGATTTATATTCTTGTAATAGTTATACTACCTGTATCCGATATTTTGGAAGCTCAAGTCTAACCACACATCACTATATGGACAGAACTGAGGGGGGGGGGGGGGGCTGGAGGTTAGTATCGTTCAGGTCTCTTTGAAAGTCTGCAACAGTCTGATCTATGTGATGTCCATCGCTAAGCATAAATCCTAAAGAAGCTATTATAGGGAAACGCGTTGATTCCACACACTTATAACTTTCAATATTGACTGTCCACCATCTTATTGGTTTTATATGATATGGTTTTATATGGATGGCACTTTATCTTTTAATGTGATACAATTAAAATAATGATTTATTATAACTGCATTCAAAGTCCTTTCTCCTGTGGTTGGTGAGGCCCCCTCTCCTTTTTAGGATGTGGTCCTCCCTCTTACAGTGGTTATAGTGTGGTCTGACATGTATTTGAATGTAATGGTGCCACTATGAGGATCAATTCTATATTTCTGCCTGGCTCATATCCTCATTTGTATTTAATGATACATATTTCAGAATGCAGAAACCAGGAGTAAATAACACAGAGTTCAGATGTTAGTAGTATGTAGTTCAGAGATCAGGAGTAAATAAGGGTCAGGACTAAGCAATGCAGAGTTCAAAGGTCAGTAGTATGTAATAAAGCATGAGGAAGTCAGAAGAAAGTAAGAAGAAGTGCAGGGAACAGGAGTAAGTAACATATATCAGCAGAAGTAGTAGAGGTCAATAGCATGTACTGTAATTCAGAGTGCAGAGGTCAGTATTCTGTGATGCTGAGTACAGGGTCAGTAGTATGTAACACAGTGCATAACATAGTGGAGAAGTCAGGGGTAACTACACACATCTCCCCTCACTAGCAAAAATACCTCCCTTTCTAGTATCGACCTCACGCTGTTAAAATCACTCACCAGAACTCAGATGCAGTGGTGACTTTCAGAGTGGTGGGAATTCCTTTCAGGTCTCCCTTGGAATTGCCATATAACATATCAGAGCTAAGGAAAAGCCCAGAACTTCCCTGTATAATAATTTGCTGCTCTGATCTGAGGCCAGAGAAGCAATAATTGAGGCCAGGAGTTAGCAGCTTGCACGGGTATGATCTACAGTGCCTTGAAAAAGTATTCATGCCCCTTAAAATTTTCCAAATGTTGTCATGTTACAACCAAAAATGTAAATGTATTTTATTGGAATTGTATATGATAGACCAACACAAAGGGGCACATAATTGTGAAGTGGAAGGAAAATGATAAATAGTTTTCATAATTTTTTACAAATAAATATGTGAAAAGTGTGGCATGCATTTGTATTTAGCCCCCCTTGAGTCAATGCTTTGTAGATTCATCTTTTAATGCAATTACAGCTGCACACGTATTTTTGGGGATGTCTCTATCAGATTTGCACATCTAGAGAGTGATAATTTGTCCCATCTTTGCAAAATAGCTCAAGCTTTGTCAGATTGGATGGAGAGCGTCTGTGAACAGGAATTTTTAAGTCTTGTCACAGATTTTCAATTGGATTTAGGCCTGGACTGTGACTGGGCCATTCTAACACATGAATATGCTTTGATCTAAACCATTCCGTTGTACCTCTGGCTGTATGTTTAGGGTCATCGTCCTGCTGGAAGGTGAACCTCCACCCCATTCTCAAGTCTTTTGCTGCTTTAGCTAATTTTGTGTTAGTAAAAGACGATTCACGCTTTTCAGTCTGTTACTGCGTAATGAATGTGCTTACTCCATTACGAACGGTAGTTTTACCGGAACGAGCGCTCCCATCTCATAACTTGCTTCTGAGCATGCACGGTTTTTTCACGTCGTTAAAGCCCACGACCATTTTTTACAACCTTAAAAACGACAACGTTAAAAACGTTGTGAATAAAATACAGCATGATTGACATTTTTAATGGTCATTTTTTAGATCTTGAAAAATGCTCTCAAGCCCACACACAATCGTTTTTAATGACATAACAAAAACGTAATTTTTTAGAACCCGGAAAACGATCGTGTGTACGCGGCATAACAGGTTTTCTTCTAAGCTTGCCTTGTATTTGGCTTCATCCATCTTCCCAACAACTCTGACCAGCTTATCTGTCCCCTCTAAATAAAAACATTCCCACAACATGATGCTGCCACCACCATGTTTTATGGTGCGGATGGTGGGTTCAGGGTGATGTGCAGTATTAGTTTTCCGCCACAGATAGCGTTTTGATTTTATGCCAAAAAGTTTAATTTTGGTTTATGTGACCAGAGCACCTTCTTCCACATATTTGCTGTGTCCCCATGGCTTCTTGCAAACAGGACTTATGACTTTCTTTCAACAATGGATTGTTTCTTGCCACTCTTCCATAAAGGCCAGATTTTTGAGTGCATGATTAATAGTTGTCCTCTGGACAGATTCTCCCACCTGAGCTGTGGATTTCTGTAGCTCCTCCAGAGTAGCCTCTTGCCTGCTTCTCTGATTAATGCTCTCCATGCTCGGCCTGTTAGTTCAGGTGGACGGCCATGTCTTGGAAGGTTTTCTATTGTTCCATACTCTTTCCATTTTTAGATGATGGATTGAACAGTGCTCCATGAGATTTTTAAAGCTTGGGATGTTTTTTTTATAACTTGATCCTGCTTTATATTTCTGCTTGGCCTTCATGATGCTGTTTGTTCACTAAGGTTCTCTAACAAACCTCGGAGGGCTTTATAAAACACCTGTATTTATACTGAGATTAAATTACACACAGGTGGGCTCTATTTTAGTTAGGGGTATCAGAGTAAAGGGGGTGCACTGCCAGCACCCTGAAAAATGCTGGTAAAGCACCGCTAAGACCCTAACGTTTTAGGGCATTTTTGCAGTGCCTCTGTATGAAAGGGCAAGGCGTTTTTACAGTGCTTTCAATTCATTTCAATGGAGAGGGGCATTTTTGGAGAGTTTTTTTTCAGCGCCCAAAAGCTGCTCCAAAGATGCTACTTGCAGGACTCAGTGTGAAAGGGTCCATTGAAATGCATGAAGAGCGTTTTATGAGCATTTTAATAGCGCTATTTTTAACGCTAAAGCGCTGTAAAAATGATTCAGTGTTAAAGGGGTCTATACAGTATAACATATTGTTACCTGATAAATCTTACTAGTTTTATTAGCATAAAGAGACCTGAATGGAAAGATCACAATATCAGCCATTATACAATGGGATCCCACATGAATAAAAAACAAAGCTACAGTACTTGTTGCCACTGGCCTTGACATTAGAATTATTTGTATACATTAACAGGCACTTCTAATATATGATTTTTTTAAACCCTGATTAATCACAGGACATTATGTATCTTTTTTTAGCTGACTCCTATTATTTTATAGCTGTGCAGCAATGGCAGGGTTCTCTGTGCTGTGCTCCTACTTAGTAATACAGACTCAATAGAGAATCACATTCTTCCCCTCTCCACCCAAAACTGTGAAATATAATTATTATTATAAAAAAAATAGTAAAAACACATACTGTATACACAGTTTATGGGCAAGATAGCATTATTTCAGTAGCCAGTTGTCAATACTGTTCATGCTTCTTCCACAGCGTTAACAAAATTATAAATTACTAATACCCAGCAAATGTATCTTTATCACACAATCTCCATTTACCTCATATTAGGTAAGCAGCCACCGATTTGATTATGTACTGTAAGTGGCAAATGTTCCATTATTAGTTTAAGTACAAGAGTTTTCAAGAACAGATAAACACTGTAATGCCCGTACACACGATTGGAATTTCCGACAGCATAAGTCCGATGTGAGCTTTTAAACGGAAATTCTGACCATGTGTATGCTCCATCGGACTTTTGCTGTCGGAATTTCCGCCAACAAAAGACTGAGAGCTGGTTCTCAAATTTTCCGATGGAAAAAATTCCTGTCGGAAAATCCGATCGTCTGTAGCAATTTCGATGCATAAAATTCTGACACATGCTCGGAAACAATTTGATGCATTCTCGGAAGCATTGAACTTAATTTTCTCGGCTCGTCATAGTGTTGTAAGTCACTGCGTTCTTGACGGACGAAAGTTCCAAGAACTTTTTTGTGACCGCGTGTATGCAAGCCAAGCTTAAGCGGAATTCCATCGGAAAAAACATCCAGGGTTTTTCCGACAGAAAATCAGATAACATTAGATGAAGAGCTAGAGTTTATAACTACACACTCTGAAACACTCTCTGGGCCAGATTCTCTGGTGCCAGATATTCTCAGCTGAGATATCAACGGTGTATCTCCAGATACATTGTCGTATCTGCTGTATCTACGGGTATCTATACAACTGCGTAGGTCCGGCGTAAGCCATGTTAAATATGGACGTCGGGACAGCGTCGGGTTTTTTTCCGTCGTTTACGTAACTAAACGTCGTGAATAGGGCTGTACGTTAATTAAGTTTACGTCAAAACCAATGTATTTGCGTCGTACTATGGAGCATGCGCAGTGGGCTTTGTTGCCAGCCGGCACATGCGCAGTTCGTTCGGCGCGGGGGCACGCTTAATTTAAATACAGCACGCTCCCCTCCTTCCCTATTTGAATTACGCGGCCTTACGCCGTCCCATTAACGCTACGCCGCCGCACATTACGGAGCAAGTGCTTTGAGAATACAGCATTTGCCTGTAAATAGTGCGGAGGCATAGCGTAAATGGAATATGCTATGCTTCGCACACAAAGGGCAGATCTACGAGAATCTGGCCCTCTGTCTCAAAGTGATACCGAGTGTCTCCGGTGCCCCCGCACCTCTGGCCACATGCAGTACTGCAAAGACCAGCAGTGGCTGTGGAACGGATTATCTGAGTTTCCATTATTTTCTATTGGGAAACTCGCTATAATATACGAGTGCTTTGGATTACAAGCATTCTTCTGGAACGAATTGTGCTCGTAATCCAAGGTATTACTGTATAAGGTTTCTCACCAATTCTGCTTAAGTGCTGGATACCTCATTTGTAAACTGCCCTTCCTCAAATACAAGCTCAATGTAATTGTTTGTAATCCATTCAAAGCCAGTGTCCCAATACAGAATTTAAACAGATGCTCCAGTTTTTTTGTTCACATTAAGTGAACATGTGATGTAGGCTGCTCATACCTTTAAGATCAGACTCTGTTTTCCTAGGTACTTTCTGGAACATTTTGTAAAAATATTTTAATCTTTCCAGTAGAACTATTGACTTGCCACTTCCTTTGATAAAGTGACAACACTTTAACTTCTACAATGAAATCAATTCAATGTAATTGTTGCTGGTGATGTAGCTGCTTAGTAGGGATAAGTGAACAACCATAGTCACAATCTTGATTGCTGATGTGCCCCTCCTGACAATCCCGCAATGTGTGAAAAATTTTCTCTGATAACATTATTTGGTCTACCTTAGTCAGGACCTGGGCAAACAGGATAGTGTTAGACTACCAGTGAAGGGCAATCACCCGGTGCAAGGTGATAAAAATACTGTAGTATGTAATAGTTTCATTAAAGGTTTAGGGGTGTCAGGGATTCTTTTGAATAGAAGACAGTGTCAGAGCCATGCGCCTCCCCACCAATTTTTCCATCAGTTCCAGGGTGTCCTTCCATTTAGGTTTTGCTGCAACTTTCACAATCCCAGAACAAGTGCAGAAACGAGCAAGATGTGGAGGACTGTGGGAATATCCTGACTAACCTCTGAGGAGTGTAATACCAGTGTGTAAATGGTTTGATAGCAGTTTCTCTGATAGTGAGAGAGATTGTGAATTTTTGTAAATTTTGCCAGTTTGCTTCCCAGTCCTTTTGGGCTTATTCCAAGCTCAGTTCCCATTCCCATTAAATCATATGTTTCAGTTTGGGACAGTCCCTAACCCCTTCTATAGATTTGCAAAGTGCCAAGATTAAGCCTTTTTGTCTGGGAGACGTGTGGCACAGGGATTCAAAGGAGGCATTGGAATCTGAGGGTGTGCTTGCATAGTGTGTTTGATAAAAGTGTCGGATTTGTAAGTATCTATAGAATTCCCTAGTTGGAATATATTTTTTTGGGCCTGCAGGTAGGCGAAATAGGCAAACTTGTCTCTCTGAAGGAAATCCGCCAGAGATGTCAGACCACTACTCTTCACGATCAAAGGGTTGGGGAGAAATAGAAGCACATCATCCACATACATGCAGAATTTATATGTAGAGGCAGCTTTTCCATAACCAGAAATATCCGGATGCCGCAAATAGCAATAGCCAAGGCCAAGCTGGAAAAAAATCGGGGCCCTTTGGTCTGGGATGGATTTTAAGGGGAACCTCACACCAAAATTAATAAAAAAAATTGCAAAAAAACATGCAGCCCAGAAGGTGCTCATTCACTCCCCATGAACCATACCAGTCAACATGGGGGGTGCTTCCGCACAACCCTGGGTGGTGGTTGTGGGGTTCTGTGGGCTGGAGGCTTATCGGAATCTGGAAGCCCTCTTTTACTAGGGGACCCCCAGATTCTGGCCCCCCTCCCCATGTGAATGAGTATGTGGCACATTGTACCCCTACTCATTCACCAAAAAAGTGTCAAAAATAAATAAAAACAAATGTAGTTTTTGACCAGTTCTTTATTTATAAAAATGAAAAAAAAAAAAACAATGCCACCTGAAGTAAATCCAGCGCCAATCATTAACAGTGCTGCAGCTGATCCCCCCAAAAAATATCCACACCCATCTGACCTCCCCAATTCCTGCCCCTTTAATTATTTCAGTGGATAGGTTCATGAAAGTGGATGACTTTGCCCCTTTATTTAGTGTCACTAGGCACCCGCCAACTGACAGCTCCCAGTGCCAATGTTAAATAAACAAAGGGACAGGGTCACCTGTCCTTTGATGCACTAATGCAGAACTTACAGAATCATGTTACCACATAGCACTACTATGTGTTAAATCTCTGGATATACCTGTCTGTGGTGACAGTGTGTATTACAGACGTTTATGTAGAGTCATAATTGCTATCGCGAATATTGTGAAAGTTTGATATTTTACGATAAAATAATCTGGTGGCAATGATTGATTTGGGTTATGAAGGGTTAATAGCTTAGTAAACCAAACCCAGTGACAAACATTCTCAGCTGGCTGGCACTTGATTGTGGTCCCATGAGCTGTAAAATCTTTGTGCAGGGTGAGGCTGAGAGTGAATTTGGCTAGATATTTAGTCCAGTCAATGATTGGGCTTAGTTTGACCCAAACCCCAAATCTCATCCTTACTACTTAGATGATAGCACCACTAAAAGTCCCTCTAAGTAAACAAAAAAAAATGTATATATTTTTGGGGGATATTTATTATAGCAAAAAGTAAAAAATATTGCATTTTTTTCCAACTTGTCGCTCTATTTTTGTTTATAGCGCAAAAAATAAAAACTGCAGAGGTGATCAAATACCACCAAAAGAAAGCTCTATTTGTGGGAAAAAAGGATGCCAATTTTGTCTGGGAGCCACGCCGCACGCACGCCACGGTTCTTAAGTGGTTAATATTCATACCAAACCCAAAGGGCCTGGTAATGGACTAAGGGGTGAACCATGCCATTTTTTTTTTCAATTACTTTTATCTGTATTGCTGGGACCCGACAATTCATTATAGACGAGTAGTTTTAAATTACTTTTTTTCCTTTAGAAATTTCATTTTGTGCAGGGACTGTTATAAACATGGGAAACATGCACTACTTTACAGGCATACTATAGACCCCAGGTATGAAATTTAAAGGAATATTTCACTTTTATTATTTCACTTTAAGCATTATATAATCACTGCTCCCGAAAAAACTTCTGTTTTTAAAACTTTTTTTGCATTGATACATGTGCCCTGGGGGTAGGACCCAGGTCCCCAAACACTTTTTATGACAATAACTTGCATATTAACTTATAAAATTAGTAATTTCGATTTTTCAAGTTCGTGTCCCATAGACTTTAACGGTGTTCGCGTGTTCGAACACATTTTTTGCCTGTTCACATTTTCTGCTGCTGTGTTCGGCTCATCCCTAGCCCTGATGTGTAACTTGTGAATGAAACTCCAAATAAAGCATACACACCTCTGTCCTTTGGGGTCTTTCCTGGTTACAGTTTTTACCTGTGTTTTAAATAGGGTTAATAATTATAATGCTGACTCAGATACAATAGTTGGCACTTACTGTCTATAGAACAGCTATAAAATCAATGGGAGAATAATGCTGTGCTTTAACATACAAGTAGTCTGCCTTTAACATATGTGACATGCTTTTGATACAAAGGAGCAGTAGCTGTCAGTCCTTGCTGATGAACAGAAGCAGTGGATGACAGGCAGAGTCTGCTTTGCAAACTTTTGTGATCATTTTTTTTTTTTTTTCGAAAACTAGTCTTCTTTTTTATGCTGACTAAGAATACGCCATTACTGTTTAACTATGCCTATTTGACCAAACCCACTCACAGTACATCCACTCATGCTTTCTACTGCAGTGTGAACAGAGAGAAGTAAGGAAAATAATATGCGCAGTTGATAATGAAATAAAAGACTACAAAAGCGAGAAGAGGATGAGAAAGTAATTACAATAAAAGCTGTGGGCGACAACATAAGTATCCTGTGTTGACAATATTTTACTTTACAATATAATACTTGATAAGTCTTGGTTAAAAATCATTTGAGCCTGTTGATATTTATATAAAGGTACGAACATTTTTCAAGGTTTTGCAGTAGTCTTTTGCACGACTATTAAACTATAGTGGCAACAAATTCTGTTCAGGTTTGAAAAGCAGTAAACTTGTTAACATGGACAAGGCACCCATAGTTTCCAATATACTTTTATTTTAAAGCAATTGACTCTGCAACAAAATCTGGACACTTAGGGGTAGGACCATCATCACTTTTTATTTAATACTTAGCCCTTAAACCGACAAGCCCAAAGCACTTTGAGGACGTGCACCACATTGCATGATTATTCTATAACATGCTAGTAAGACAGCTTAAACATCTGTGCTCATTACTGTGTCTTTATTTAAAAAACTGAAATATAGCATTTGTCACTGTGTTTCAGGTTGTCATCTCCTTTTATATTATTATTTTGTTTATACTGCAATTATTGATATACATTAATAATGCTCTGTAAAGAAAGATACACATATACCATAGATAAGAGGTAATAATCACAGTATTTACAAATATACTGTAGATAATAAGTATGAGTAGTCATATTTGTTCTTTTTTTAAATATATATGTAGAACATTATTCAAACCATCTTTTTACTTTTTCTTTAGCTTTAATTATATAGCTGTATTACAGTATATGACTGTGCAAAAATGAATTCAGTAGCTTAAAATCATATAGGTTAATAGGGTAATTATTGGTCAGAGACCGTTTAGTAAACTAGTCCTCCAAGTGCAGGGAAAGGTGCAACTTTTGCACACTTAAAAGTTGAAGTGAACATGCTGAAGCAGTAAAATGCTAACTAGGATGAAAGACGAGAAAGAGAAAAAGACTATTCTGCCAGAGGCTTTACTAAGGCTATACTGAGGCTTTGCGTGGAAATAATGGGTAGATAGCATGGCGTGTGTGTTCTTGTCTAAGAATGAGTTTGTTTGAAGGGAAAGGGTTTGGCTCATGTAGGTTGACAGGCAAGGCTTAAGAGGAGATGAACTATAGCCAGACATGCTAAAACACATCCTAGTACATAATTTACTGGAAACAAGGCATAGAATGCTTGCTCTGCTACAATATTCAGCAAAGCACAATGTATGTTAGGAAATCTGAATTGATCAGCCTTGCATTGTGTATTGGTAAACACTTAAAGAAAATGCTTGTGCTTGTAATAATCATTACAGTATATAGTAAGTAGATAAAATTGATACCTATACATTTTATTCTGAAAGGAAATGTCATGCCAAGTGCAACCCCTCCCTACCAAAGATGGCTAGGTGCGTGGGTAAAGGTTGGTAGTACACAGGAAGCAGGCTGCATTTAACTCAATGCTTGTCACTGCAAATAAATACCTCCATAAGAAAAAAAAAAATTCCCTACCTACCGGAGGTTTAAGGCAATCAATGTTGCTCACCTCAGAAGTTCCATTCATAATGTTCAATGAATTCTAAAGGTAACAAAGATGAGAGACCTGCAGTGGCTTCCATTTAGACTGCGAACAAAGACAGGTAAATCTTGAGTGTGCTGCAGAAGCTCCTAAAAAAAGAGTGACTGCATTTTGCATATTTAACATACATAATGGATGTACATTAGCTCAAATTACATACAGAGCTATAGTGAATATAAACTTCCCCTTACCAAAACCTTAGTAGTTCAACCACAAATGGAGAGTATAACAATATACAGTACACTGTTTCCATTAAGGACATGCTCCAACTCTATGATGTCTGTGTGCAGCAAATCCTGAAACAAAACAATGTACACGCCATAGGTTAAAAAATATTGCACATTACATTTCAGGGTTTCACTCTCATATCCATACAAGTCTGAACATTTTTTTTCAAATACCGAAACCTAACTGTTAGCAAACATAGACCGTGTGTCACTGTCATATGGGTCACAAATGTCATGTTACCAAAGATGCTTAACAGTGCCTTGTTACAGGAGCCAAATACTGGCCATACATGTATTAGATGGAGGAGTAAGCATAGCCATCCAAAGAAAGGAAGTGTGTAATTTACAGGATTATCAGGTAAAAATTATGGGAAAAAGGCCAGAAAAATTCAACTAATGTCACCACTTCATCTGAGGACTGGTAAGCTGCAATACATTTACGATTATATATGCTTTTATTACCTCCAATAGTTTTTTCAGGATATCTCTCAAATAAATGTTGTGATAATTACTAATTCATTGGTACTAAAAAAAAAATGCAATAGACTTGTAACCATTTCTTTCTCTATCAAAAATTAAAAAAAATCGGATATAGCCAGGTTATGTACATGCACACATTTACGATTTCTTAACAAGCAGTACAAATCAGATTGGACTTAAATAGGAGCTCCACCCTTAATTTAACTTACTTTCAATATTGTTAAGGATCCAAAACAATGCCACATCCGATATTTTTAAATAAATAAATGTTACAGTACCATCTGAGCTGCTATGTCTTCCGGTCTGTAGCCCCTCGGGTTAAAGTCGGGTTTTCCCTGGTTTCCGGTCGCGGCGCTGTGTCTTCTGGGAGCTTATCTCTTTGCTCCCTAATTATCATATTTCGCCTTTTAGAACGAAATCTCGCACGACTTCGTGTAGCAGGAAGTGACGCGGATGTAAACAGAGGAAGGAGGGCGGGTGTTTTGAAGAATCTCCATTGCACGGCTGTATTACACGATTCTTTTGTTATCATCACAACGGGGCAGTAACTTTTCATTCATACGCCTGCCGTTGAGATGACAACAGACACTCGCGCCGCCGGACACCTTTGCCAGTGCGCGTGTGCGAGATCGAGCGGTGGATGCTGAGACAGCATCCACCGAAAACAGGAAGTGACATGCCTGTGTTCTTCTTCCTGCCCAAAGCCAAGATGGCAACGCGAGGACATGCAGAATATAAGTTGTTATTTGGGACAGAAAACCAGCGGAGAGGCTGTTGAAAACAAAAACCGTGAGTTTAGCACAGCAGTGCAATTAGTAATTTAAAGAGCCCATAATCAAAAATTCGATTTTTCGGCGTAGATCCGCTTTAAAGGACTTTAGTGCTTTTATTGTGAACGTTGAGGATATTTGCTCCACAGTTGCTACAGCAGTCAGGAAGTGGCAAAAGAGATTCAGTAAGTCTGCATGGATGGGCCAAAAATATTTTGTGGGAAAAATTGTTTGGTTGGGCAATAGTAAAAGTAAACATAGAACTTAAAGCGGAGCTCTACCCAAAAGGGGAAGCTCCCCTTGTTTGCACCCCCCCCCCACTGCCACATTTGACACTTCTGGGGGGAGGGGGAGCAGGTAAGTGTCCTTCTACTAAAAGTCAACAGCTACGGTATTTGTATTATTATTATTGGGGGGTATTATTTTTTGGGGGGTAGCCTGGAGCTCCACTTTAACCACTTAACCCCCGGACCATATTGCTGGTCAAAGACCAGGACACTTTTTGCGATTCGGCACTGCGTCGCTTTAACTGATAATTGCGCGGTCGTGTGGCGTAGCTCCCAAACTAATTTTTTTCCCACAAATAGAGCTTTCTTTTGGTGGTATGTGATCACCTCTGCAGTTTTTAGTTTTTGCGCTATAAACAAAAATAGAGCGACAATTTTGAAAAAAAATTATATTTTTTACTTTTTGCTATAATAAATATCCCTCAAAAAAAAAATATATATATATATATATATAACAAAAAAAATTCCTCAGTTTAGGCCGATACGTATTCTTCTAAATATTTTTCATAAAAAAATCGCAATAAGCGTTTATTGATTGGTTTTTCGCAAAAGTTATAGCGTTTACAAAATAGGGGATAGTTTTATGGCATTTTCCGTATTTTTTTTTTTTTACTAGTAATGGCGGCAATCAGCGATTTTTTTTCAGTACTGAGACATTATGGTGAACACTTCAGACACTTTTGACACATTTTTGGGACAATTGGCATTTTTATAGTGATCAGTGCTAAAAAAATGCATTGACTACTATAAAAATGGCACTGGCAGGGAAGGGGTTAACACTAGGGGGCAGGAAGGGGTTAAGTATGTTCCCTGGGTGTGTTCTACATGAAGGGGGCTGGACTGACTGGAGGAAATTAGTGATCGCTGTTCATACTTTGTATGAACCAACGGTCAGGCATTTCTCCCCTGACAGGACCGGGAACTGTGTGTTTATACACATAGCTCCCGGTTTTCGCTCTGTAACGAGCGATCGCGGGTGCCCGGCGGTGATCGTGCCCGACGGGCACACGCGCCAGGATCACGGATGAGCAGGGAGGGGGGGTGTGCTCTCCCCTATTGGCTGCTGCGAGAGATGACTTATAGCTACGTGATCTCGCCCAGCAGAGCCGACCGCCGCCGTATAACTGCGGCAGGTCGGCAAGCAGTTAACATAGTATATTATTTTTCATGCTCATGTCTTATGTACACACGATCAGTCTATCCGATGAGACCGGTCTGATGGACCATTTTCATCGGTTAACCGATGAAGCTGACTGATGGTCTGTCGCGCCCACACACCATCGGTTAAAAATTTGTGTCAGAACGCGGTTACCTAAAAGACAACGATGTGCTGAAAAAAATGTAGTTCAATGCTTCCAAGCATGCGTCGACTTGATTATAAGCATGTGTGGATTTTTAACCGATGCTAACCGTGCCTACTAACGATCGGTTTTGACCTATCGGTTAGGAATCCATCAGTTAAATGTAAAGCAAGTTGGCTTTTTTTTTAAACGATGGTTAAAAAACTGATGGCGCCCACACACAATCGCTTTTGACCGATGAAAACAGTCTATCAGACCATTTTCATTGGTTTAACCAATCGTGAGGCCATAGACATTACGATGGTGCTTTTATAAACTCTTAGTATAGATTA
This sequence comes from Rana kukunoris, assembly GCA_029574335.1. NCBI lineage: Eukaryota > Metazoa > Chordata > Amphibia > Anura > Ranidae > Rana > Rana kukunoris. The sequence goes on along the minus strand of CM056050.1, from coordinate 391,535,246 downwards.
CATTATTTCTAACACTGTCCTTTTAATATTCATTTTACTTTGTTTTATTCCCCTGCACAATGAACCATTTCCTTTAATATTTCACCTTCACACTTTCCTTAAATGTTAGACATAAAAAGGCACTCAAACTTAAAGAAAAAAAATAATACTACCTATTCTTAGGATATAAGACACACTCATTGACTGTTAAGAGCCATTTGACATTCAGATGCTTCAAATACTGCAGCTGTCAGTCTCACAGTATAATAGAGGTATTTGCATCAACAGGTCTAAGCACGTGATGCAATTTAAGGCAGAAACACTGGACATACGGTATATTTAGCCACCCGAATGAATGCAGATAGCATACACATAAAGGAATTTAACTGCGGTGTCAGGTTGCCAGCTGATGTAATTTAGAGACGGTTAAACTGTCACAAATGATACTTCCCCATGGTTAATGTGTTTATCTAATGTTTATGGCATCCGTAGGGTAAATGCATCAAAAAATATTTCTTATAGCTTTGCTGTAATTTTCACACAATTTGTGAAGAACTTTAACAGAAACTACACATAGCACCTCTGTTCATTGTATTTTTGTTTAGCCGCTGTTGACAACTGCATACACTGAATGAATTGTGGCTTCTACAGAATAAATAACAAATGCAACTTTTTTTGGTGTTGTTGTCTGTCACCTTTTATCGGGACAATCTAAATATACTGCATATTGATATCAATGTCCTTGATGCTTTCAATTTAGTTGTGCTTATTTGTTTTGACTAAAACTAAAAGCCACATGGGTCCCACAAAACAGACTTTACCAGGCATAATGGTAGTAGGGACAAAAATATGCTTGCCCTCAGTCTCTCTGTCACCCTCTTCAGGGTGCTTCAAGTAGAGGAGATTGATACCCTGAAACCAATAAGCATGCGATTCTTCTGTATCATTGGTTTTCTCAGGAAGGTTGTGGAGTCTATATGCTTTGTGTTCCAGAAAGTTTGATGTAAAAAAGAAGAGGCATCGGACATCAAGTGCAGAATGATTATCAAGGTCCTAAAGTATCTCACCTGAGAGGCACCTGGGCTTATTTTCTAAGGAAAAATAGGCTGTTCACTTTGCAAGGAAAGTTGCATAATCAAAGGGACTTTTTACCAGAGCTTAGTGAAAGTGGTGAAATTTAACATTGCAACAAATATCCAACAATGTGTAAGGGAAACAGAAAGAGGCAGCATTATTGCTTGCACATGATTGGATGATGGAAGTCATCAGAGTTTCACCTCATTCACTAAGCTCTGGAGAAAATTCCTATGCAAAGTACAGCTTCCCTTTCAAGGTGAACCGTCTGTTTGGTTTTAGAAAATCAACCCCACTGAATATGTTCCACCTAACTAATACTAATGTGGTCTGATTTAGACCCATAGATGCCACATTGAAGGACAGATGAATAAAAACACATCCAATGTTGCTTTTTCATTAGCTTAAGAGAATGTCCCAGACATTGAAGAGATATTACTTTACCGACTTTCTGGAGCACAAGGCACATAGTCATCCTTCTGTATCACTGGTTTTCTGTGGAAGGTTGTGGGGTCTATTACTGTTACTAAATTACTATCACTGCCAGCAGTAATTTCTTATTTTACTCTCTCCTTCTCTTAAATGTAATCCCGAGGCCCTCCCGAGGGACAGTGGACACCCCTGGCGAGTGCCATTGGTGATGAAGAAGGGTTCAGAGAGTGTGCCCGAAGTAAAAACTTTGGCCGATGGTGAGGAATAGAGAGCCATCATGGCGGATAAAATGGTGTCTCTGAACCCAAACTTCCTGAGGGCCAGTTCCAGGTATCCCCAGTGGACCCTAACAAAGGCCTTCTCTGCATCCAAAGCGAGGGGCAGAGAAGGCCTTTGCTGCACCTCCGCAAGGTGAATTATGTTGGTCAGCCTTTGTGTAGCGTCCGAAGCCTGTCGGCCCTTCGTGAATCCTACTTGATCTGGGTGGATCAATAAAGGCATTATATCTACCAGGCGGTTGGCAATGAGTTTGGCATATAACTTAAGGTCCGTATTTAATAAAGATATGGGTCTAAAGTTGGCCGGAGTCTTCCCCGCTTGGCAAGGTTACAATTAAGGCCTCTAACATTTCCGATAGGAAGGACGAGGAGGCAGCAGCTTTGTTGAAAACTTTCTCCAGGAATGGCGACAATATAGATTTAAACAGTTGGTAATATTCCCCACTAAAACCATCGGGCCCTGGTGATTTGTTGAGGGGAAAGGTATCAATAGCTTTTTGGATTTCCAATATATTGAAAGGTTGATTCAGGGAATCAAGTTGAGTGAGGGAAAGTTGGGGTAATGACACTCTACTCAAAAAATCGTTAATCAAAGATGGAGTGGGCTGGTGGGTATCACCATCATCCTTAAGATTGTAGAGGGTGCTGTAGTAATGACTAAACGAGTCTGCTATATCTTGGGGGTGAAACATTTTTGTTTTATGCAGAGGGTGTATAATGTAGGGGATTCTAGCTTTAATTCTCCGGCCCTTAATTGTGTTTGCCAACAATTTGCCTGCCTTGTTGCCCTGAGAGTAGTAGGACATTTTCATGCGTTTGGATTGTTTCTCAAAGTCCTCCAGTAGGAGGAGTCTGAGAGAGCCTCTCAACCACTGAAGATTAAGAGAGGTTAGCTGTGAAGTTTGTTTCTTATTTTCCCCCTCCAGCTTCGCAATTTCATCTGTGAGATCTTTGAACTTTTTGTGCCGCTGCCTCCTAGCCCTAGCCCCAAGTTGTATGATAATTCCTCTAACATACGCCTTGTGGGCGGCCCACAAGGTGAACTGGTCTTGACCAGGCGTATTATTAAGTTCAAAAAATTCAACCAGGTGTCTTTCAACAGAACGCTTTACATCAGGTTTCTGTAGTAAGAATGTGTTAAGCCTCCATACAGGTGGGGGAGAGTGAGAGGAACCATCTCGAAGAGACAAAGTGTTCGAGGCGTGGTCGGACCAAGTTATTTCGTTGATAGAAGTTGAAATAGACCTAGTCAGGGTGTCGTAGTCAGCCAGAAATAGGTCTATCCTCGTGTACGTGCGGTGAGGGGCCGAAAAATACGTAAAGTCTTTTCTCCCGCATGTAGACACCTCCACACATCGAACAACTCAGCCCCATGTATAGCTCCTTGGAGAGATACTTTACTCCTGCGTGCTGTGGATGTGGTATCCATATTAAGGTCGGGTACAGCATTAAAATCTCCACATATTAAAAGGAGTCCCTTTTTAATGGGCTGGATTTTTTTTAGCAATTTGTTAAAGAATCGGACTTGATGGGTGTTTGGGGCATAGACATTAACAATGGTGTATGTCACAGAGTTGATGTCACATACCAAGGCCAGATAACGTCCCCCTGGGTCCGCCAACTCCACGTGAGGTGTAAAGGCAACTGTATCTCGCACAGCTATCAGAACCCCTCTGGTCTTAGATTCAGCGTTTGCGAAAAACACATGAGGGAAATTTCTGTGGGAGCACTTCGGTGGAGATTGCTTATGGAAGTGGGTTTCCTGAGCACAAATAATGTCACTCTTGTGCAGGACAGTTTCGCCCCATAGAGACTTTCGTTTGGCGGGGTGGTTCAAACCCCTTGAGTTGATGGACAAGATTTTAACTGTCATCAAGGGTAATAGGGGATTATGCTTCTGCAAGTGTGAGGGTTTGCATATACATCATGGAGACTCTGTGCGTTAAATAATAAGCTCTGCTGAGGCTGGGGTGAGAGTTACTCACTGTGTGACCAGAGGGGTGCATCGTCAGGCAGGTGATTGAGTCCATTGTAGAGTTGTGAATTGAAGATCGGGTATTGGTTCCAGGGTAAAACTGTCTCAAAATCATAATGTTCGCTATAAGGATCCAAAAGATGGAAAAAACAAGAGAAAAAAAAGGCAACATAAAAAGGTAAGCAGAACAGTAGTAAAACAACAAGCCACTCCGGCGGCAACAAAAAACACTGATTGGGATTTGCCCCAAGGTGCAGCAACATGCTTCTCAGGTTCCATGTGGGGAAAGTTTATGCCCAACTTTGGCGCGTTCACCATGGGTTAATCTAAAGCTCTTGCATAAGGACATCTGAAGGAGAGCTACTTGTGCGAGCGGGCATTCTTTTGTGTGAACCTTTTCCAGGCAGGATCAACTGCATTGATTGGGGAATGCGATGTGTCCCCCTCAGCGGGGGTAGGTAGTATACCCCATTCTTTCATGGAGTCCATGTCCTTTTTCCATGGAGTCCACGTTGAATGATTTATCTTTGTATGTAACAATCAACTTGGTGGGGAACCCCCACTTGTAGTGGATGTCATGGTTCCTCAAAGCTTTGGTAATAGTGCCCAGGTTCCTCCGTTTCTGGAGCGTGTACCGGGAGAGGTCGGGGTAAAACTGCAGGTTATGGAATTTGGAAGGAATGTCTTTTTTGCGCATTTCCAGCATAAGCCGTTCCTTCACATGAAAGAAAGTCATACGCAGAATTACATCTCTGGGTATAGCTGCTGGGAGGAAGGCAGGTTTTGGGAGCCTGTGGATCCTATCAATAGTGAAATCAATGTCTGCAAGGTCTGGGAGGAGTGACAAAAACAGATCGATCACATATGATCGCAGATCATTAGGGAGTACTGATTCCAGGATGCCACGGATTTTCAAGTTATTCCTCCTAGACCTGTCTTCGATTTCTGCTATTTTGCTTTTAAACCACTCATTGGTCTCCTCTTGGGCTTCACTTGTATCCACCAAGCTATTAATAGTTACAGCATATTCCCCCATCTTTGTTTCCACATTTTCTACCTCCTTCAGCCCAGCATTCACTCTCTGAAAACAGTTCACCATGTCAGCCTGCAGTGAGCTGAGTAATGAAACAAGCATGTCTTTAAGGACAGTGTCCATCACAGGCTGGTTACTGGTGGGGAAAGTAGTAATGGAGTCAGGTAACTCACGTGTATCATCCCCAGAGTCCGTTCCCAGGCTTCCTGTATGATCGCCCTCGTTGTCATCCATCCTCATCCGCGACTTAGCTGGGCTGTTTGAGGGTAAAGGAGTGTAAGATTCACTTCCATGAGCAGAAGTATGCTTTCCTCTCTGGGGATGGGTCCCTCCTTTACTGCTGGTCGGATGTCCGGGGACGGGAGTCGAGGCCTGCGGTAGCCCGGACTAGAACGCTCTGTTTGGAGCTGGGTTTGGTGTCCCTTACAGGCCGTTTCATGCCGCTAATTCCTCGTGGCGGTCGGAGCTCGCTCGCTAATCTGCCATCCGTCTCCGCAGCAGGCCACGCCCCCACCGACAGACTTTTCCACGTGCAAGAGTCCGTCAGAATTTTGACCGTATGTAAGTGGCATAAAGTTACTGACCATGAAGGCGGAGAATACAGGCATATGGTCATGTGGACGTGTGGACCAATACGTCCGCAACTTCGGGAATTTATGTATGCCTATGTTGAGGGAAAGGCCCAGAAGGATCTTAAATTTGGAAACCGTAACTGTTTTCCATTCTCTGGCAATGGCGGACTGGGGACAAGTGGTGATGAAATGACCAGCATACAAATTAGTCTGGAACACAATAGATCTATAGAGATGTTCCGTGAAAAACAGTGATTAAAAATCAAGTGACGTAAAATTTCCACCTGAATACTGGGTTGGCCAGTGATTGGAGGAAGATACGGGTGCTGCAGATTTGGTGGGGACCCAATCAAGATTGGGAAATGCAGCAGGAAGGGCACTATGGGCACAACGGGCCTGTCTTTGTCTTCTTCTTGCCACCTCGCCAGCTTGAGCTGCACTTATGGGACTTGCCACATCGCCAAGTGTTACTGCAGTGCTGGATGTACGACCAGGGTGTACTAGGCCACTGGTGCTTGCCAGTTCACCAGAAGGAATAGCGGCGCTAGTACTTGCTCTCTGCTCTATATGAGGGACCTGCGGTTCTTGCTCCTCAACAACAGCAGAATGGGGTTGGGTACACCTTACCTTAGCAGGGACTTCATCTTCAACGGCAGAGCTATCTGACATGGAGCCGCTGTCTTCTATGGGATTGTATTCTGAGCCCGAATCTGACAGATGCGTGACCTCCTCTTCACTATCTTTCATGCTCAGAAACTCATAGGCCTCTTTACTAGTGTACCTTCGATTTGCCATTTTGGGCTCTAAATTTAGTGGTACACTAGTAAAGATTCACAGGTAAAAAAGCACCTGACCTGTCATCAAACGTAGAAAACGCTACCAAAAAAACTGTGATCGCAGGGATCAGGCCTGTCTCTGTGAATGCTGCAGTTATGTGTGTTGTTTTTTGTAAGTGACAGTGAGTGATTGATTGATACTGCACTTGGGTGGGTTGGGCTGGGCGGAGGGGCAAAATGCAGGTGCCAGCAAGTATCTGGGCTGATCCCGCTAGCAATGCATTTTTTGGAACCCTAAACTGCAGGGTACGCTAGTATAGATCTGATCAGATCAGATATTGATCTGTTCAAATACTATACCACTAAGGGAGGTGTATGCTTTGTGCGTGGGTGTTAGCGCTACTGGCACTAACCTGACACTGCCTGGGGCGACGCAGACCCTATCTGATGCTAAAACCTAATTGATTTCACCCGCAGGGTGATCAGGGGGTTAAATATTTACTGGGTTATATACGGTGGGTGCCCTGATGCTATAAAAACACTTATGCCGCGTACACACGATCACTTTATGTGATGAAAAAAAATGACGTTTTTAAAGACGTAAATTTCATTGACCGTGTGTAGGGGAAAATGTCGTTTTATGTCTTGTAAAAAACGATTAAAAAAAAATTGAAGCATGCTTCAATTTTATGTGTCGTTTTTCAAAACGTTGTTTTTTTGTTTCACAAAAAGTCACCGTCTGTAGCAAAAAACGTCGTTTAAAACGACGTTTTTCAACCCGCGCATGCCCAGAAGCTAGTTATGAAGCAAGCTTTAATGGAAAAGTGTGGTGAACGTAACCTCGCTTTTTTTGAAAGCTGAAAAGTGAAGAAAAGTGAAGTTTCAAAAACGTTGTTTTTTACTTCACACAAAACGTCGTTTTTTTTCATCACATAAAGTGATCGTGTGTACGGGGCATTATACGATGATCACTGGTGAAAGGGTTAACTCTAGGGGGTTAAAACCTTTACTAGGTAATATATGGGGGAACATGACACTATATAAAAACCTGACGGGGAACCTAAAAAAATAACTGGCTACCTAGCGGCACCAGTGACACTACAGCGTTCAGAAAAACTATTGCTTAGTGACACTGGCGATAGGGGTGAAAGGGTTAACTGATGACACTAAATGCAGTGATCAGTAAATAAATGATCACTGCAATCAGTGACACTGTGACTGAGGGCTGGGGGGTGATCAGGGGGGGGGGGGGTTGATCTGTGGGGAGATTTGTGTGCCTATGTGTCCTGGTGTCAGTGTACTGTTGGTGCACTTACTTGATGTCTTCTTTCCTTCTGCGCTTTGGACGAAAAGACCGCCACAGGAGAGATGACATCACTTCCTCCTGCCTGTGTTTACATTACACAGGCAGGGGAAGCATCTCATTCGCCAGGAGTGAGGGGGTGGCCAGAAATCAATCGCTGCCCCCCTCGTCCCGGATCAGTCCTAAAGCAAAACGGACCACCGCAGGCACCAGGGGGTCCAATTGGACCCCCCATCCCGGGAAGGCAGGGATGTACATTTACGCCCATGTGCCCACCCGTGCCATTCTATCGATGTATATCATCGTGCGGCGGTCCTCAAGTGGTTAAATGATCTATGCTCCCTGCTGAAACCAGTGCTTGTGGAAGAGAATTCCACATCTTTACCCTCTTACTTTAAAGAACCCTCTACGCAGTTTAAGGTTAACTTGCTTTTCAACAACAAATTTTAGTGAATGGGCGTGTGTCTTTTTATGTTCCCTTGCATGTAAAAGTTTTATTCCTATTGTGGGGTCACCATTAGGGTATTTGTACATTCCAATCATATCCCCTCTCAAGCATCTCTTCTCCAAAGAGAACAACTTTAGTGCCCATAATTTCTTCTCATAACTTAATTAGCTTTGTTGCCCTTCTCTGGACTCTCTCAAATTCCAGCACATCCATCTGAGGACTGGAACCCAGAACTGGACAGCATACTCCAGGTGCGGTGGAAACAGAGTCTTGTGAAGAGTGGGAGAAATATTGTTTTATATATATGGCATTAATCCCCTTTTTAATGCAAGCCAATAATCTGTTGGGTTTGCATGCAGCAGCTTGACATTGCATTCCATTGCTGAGCCTGTCATCTACTAAGACCCCCAGATCCTTTTCATCCTAGATTCCCCCAGAGGTTCCTTGTGAGTCGATTGCATTTATATTTTTGGCACACAAATGCTTTAGTTTACATTTTTATACATTAAACCTCATTTGCCATGTAGTTTCCCACCACATTATTTGTTTAGATCTTCTTGCAAGGTTTCCACATCCTGTGTAGAAATGATTGCCCTGCTTAGCTCAGTATCGTCCGCAAATACTGAGATTGAGCAGTTTATCCCATCCTTTAGATGGTTTATGAATAAATGATATAGGATTGGTCCCAGGACAGAAACCTTGGAGGACCCCACTTTCCACACTGGACCATTCAGAGTACTCACCATTTATCACCAACCTCTGAACTCTCCCCTGTAGGCAGTTTTCAATCCATGTACTCACCCTTCGGTCCATACTGACAAACCTTAGTGTGTACAGTAAACATTTACAGGGAACTGTATTAAAAGCCTTTGCAAAATCCAGATACATCACATCTATGGGCCTTCCTTTATTTACACAGCAGCTAGACTTCATAGAAGGTTAATAGATTGGTTTGGCAAAAACGATTCCTGCTAATGATACCATTTTCATTACTAAAATCTTGTATATATTCACGTATCCCCTCCAAGAGCTTGCATACTTTTGATGTTAGGCTAACTGGTCTGTAAGTCCCAGGGATATATTGTGGTCCTTTTTTAAATATTGGTGCTACATTGGCTTTTCTCTAATTAGCTGATACCATACCAGTCAGTAGACTGTTTGTAAAAATTAGGAACAATGGTCTGGCAATTACTTGACCACTTCAGCCCTGGAAGATTTTACCCCCTTCCTGACCAGACCACTTTTTACAATTTGGCACTACGTCGCTTTAACTGACAATAGTGCGGTGGTTTGACGTTGTACCCAAACAAAATGTGCGTCTTTTTTCCCCACAAAGAGAGATTTCTGTTTGGTGGTATTTGATTATGACAATTTTGAAAAAAAAAAAAAATATTTATCACTTTTTGCTATAATAAATATCCCCCACATTTAAAATAAATAAATAAATTCTTCATCAGTTTAGGCCAATATATATTCTACATATTCTTGTAAAAAAAAAATCACAATGAGTGTAGATTGAGCTATAAAATGCACTGATTACTGTGTAAATGTCACTGGCAGGGAAGGGGTTAACACTAGGGGGCAATCAAGGGGTTAATTCTGTGTTCCCTCAGTGTGTTCTAACTGTAAGGGGATAGGATTGACTAGGAGAGGAGACATATCGTGTTTCCTACCTAGCAGGAACAAATGATATTTCTGATCTTCAGATCGTGCACGCAATCCTAATTCCTAATTCCTAATTCTATCCTTAGTTAGCTATGAGGGTGCTTCCTGTGACGTGTCATGAGTAGGGATGAGCTTTATGTTCGAGTCGAACATGAGTTTGACTCAAACATTGGATGTTTGCCCTTTAAGCGAACAGCAAACAATTTGGGGTGTTCGCAGCAAATTCGAAAAGCCACGGAACACCCTTTAAAAGTCTGAGAGAAATCAAGTGTTAATCTTAAAGGTTAATATGCAAGTTATTGACATAAAAAGTGTTTGGGGACCTGGGTCCTGCCCTAGGGGACATGTATCTTGCCTGTTTTTGCTAGAAAATTACTTAAGACCCCCAAACATTATATAAATTTTTTCTAACACCCTAGAGAATAAAATGGCGGTCATTGCAATACTTTTTGTCACACCGTATTTGCGAAGCGGTCTTACAAGCGCACTTTTTTTGGGGGAAAAAATCAATTTTTTTAATTAAAAAATAAGACAATAGTAAAGTTAGTCCAATTTTTTTATATATTGTGAAAGATAATGTTACACTGAGTAAAATGATACTGAACATGTCACGCTTCAAAATTGCGCGCGCTCGTGGAGTGGCATCAGACTTTTACCCTTAAAAATCTCCATAGGCTACGTTTAAAAAATTCTATAGGTTCCATCTTTTGAGTTACAGAGCAGGTCTGGGGCTAGAATTATTGATCTCACTCTAACATTCGCAGTGATACCTCACTTGTGTGGTTTATATATCGTTTTCATATGCGAGCGCTACTCACAAATGCGTTTACTTCTGCGAGCGAGGCGGGACGGGGCGCTTTAAAACATTTTTTTTTATTTGTACTTAATATGAGATCGGGGGTCAAAAACACCAGATTTAGACTAAAATGCAAAAAAAATAAAAAATTTGTTAATTGAAAAAATGACAACAAGAAAATGTCCCTTTAAGACGCATGGGCGGAAGTGACGTTTTGACGTCGGTTCCACCCTGCTATGCTATGGAGATGGGTGGGGGCCACCTTGCCCTCACTCGTATCCCAGCTGAGCAGGAGGAAGGACCCAATCGCCTCCACCGCTGTCGACGGCTCCGGTAAGCGGCGCAGGGCGAGGGAGAGCTGACAACAGTGATCTTGCAGTGGATCCGCCACAGAGACCACCGTTATCGTTTAGAGGACCGCTCACTGAAAAAATGGATATCTCAGTTGTGGCAGCGGCTGCTACCGTTACCGAGATATCCATCTTCAAAAAAAATGGTGTATATATACAGTGAGGGGTCCTTAAGTGGTTAATAATGCTTAAAATGAAAAAGTAAAAATGAAATATTCCTTTAAATTTCCTACCTGGGGGGTGTCTATAGTATGCCTGAAAAGTAGCACATGTTTACCATGCTTAGAAAAGTCCCTACACAAAATTACATTTCTAAAGGGAAAAAAAGTAATTTAAAACTACTCGCGGCTACAATGAATTGCCGGGTCCCGGCAATGCAGATAAAAGTAATTGAAAAAAAAACATGGGTTCCCCCCTGAACCAAAATAAATAAAAAAAAAGCGTGGGGGTCCCCCCAAATTTCATATCAGGCCCTTCAGGTCTGGTATGGATTTTAAGGGGAACCCCACCCCGCACCAAAATTAAAAAAAATGGCGTGGGGTTCCCCCCAAAAATCCATACCAGACCCTTATCCGAGCACGCAACCTGGCAGGCTGCAGTAAAAGAGGGAGGGGAAAGAGAGCACCCTCCTCCTGAACCATACCAGGCCACATGCCCTTAACATGAGGAGGATGCATTGCATGAATCTATGTATTGTAGCCGCTGCCGCCGACTCACCATCCGGCCGGCCATCTGAATAACAGCAGCTGGTTGGCTGTGTGTAAGTGCCTATCAGAGCCAGTGGGCACAGTGGCGACATTTGGCACAGTGACAGTGGCATAAATTGGCACAGTGGTGACAATGGGCACAGTGGCAACAATTAAAGGGCACAGTGGCATGAATTGGTACAGTGGCGACAATTAAATGGCACAGTGGCAACAATTGGCACAGTGGCGACAATTGATGGGCACAGTGGCTGCGTTTGATGGCATGGCACAGTGGCTGCGTTTGATGGCATGGCACAGTGGTGACAATTGATGGCACAGTGACTGCGTTTGATGGCATGGCACAGTGACGACAATTGATGGGCACAGTGGCTGCATTTGATGGCATGGCACAGTGGCTGCGTTTCATGGCATGGTACAGTGGTGACAATTTATGGCACAGTGGCTGCATTTGATGGCATGGCACAGTGACTGCGCTTGATGGCATGGCACAGTGGTGACAATTGATGGCACAGTGGCTGCATTTGATGGGCCCAGTGGCTGCATTTGATGGGCACAGTGGTGACAATTGATGGCCCAGTGGCTGCATTTGATGGGCCCAGTGGCTGCATTTGTTGGGCACAGTGGCTGCATTTGATGGGCACAGTGGTGACAATTGATGGCACAGTGGCTGCATTTGATGGGCCCGGTGGCTGCATTTGTTGGGCACAGTGGCTGCATTTGATGGGCCCAGTGGCTGCATTTGATGGGCACATTGGCTGCATTTGATGGGCACAGTGAGGCTGCAATTGTTTTTGTTTTGTTTTGTTTTTTTCGTTTGCGCCCCCCAAAAAATTGGAGCACCAGCCGCCACTGCCCACAACCCTTGCCCGGTGGTTGTGGGGGTCTGCGGGCGGGGGGCTTATCGGAATCTGGAAGCCCCCTTTAACAAAGGGGACCCCCAGATCCCAGCCCCCCATGTGAATTGGTAACGGGGTACATTGTACCCCAAACAATTTCACAAAGAAAAAGTGTGAACATTTTAAAAATGACAGGAGAAGGCTTGGGACAAGTCCTGTATTAAAAATAAAAAAAATAAAAAAACATTCGAGCGATGTAATCCAGTCTGTCTAGCATTGTAATCCATTCTCCATTTCCCACGGTGATCCATTCTCCAGCGATGCTCTCCACTCCAGCGAGGAATGACGCACAATCCTGCTTGCACGGAAGGCACCCAGCCGAATGAGGGCGGGGGCCACCCGTGATATGGACAAGTGACCCCGCCTCCTCTAACACATCACAAGGGTTTAAAAGCCCCTCTAACTTGTCAGCCATATTCTCCCCCAGCCTAGCCTAGCTCCTTATGCCGCATACACACAATCACTTTTCCGCATGGAAAAAATTAAGTTTTTCCAACTTCCAACATCATTAAAAACGATTTTGTCCACACACCATTGTTTAAAAAAAATTATGAGCAAAGTGCGGTGACATACAACACATACGACGGCACTCTAAAGGGGAAGTTCCATTAAAGCTTCTGTCTCATAACTTGCTTCTAAGCATGCGCGGGTTTAAAGCGTTGTTTTTAACGTTTTTCCAACTTCCAACATTTAGCCCACACACGATAATTTTTTCCACACACCATTGTTTAAAAAAAATTATGAGCAATTTTTTTTGCGGAAGACATACAACACATACGACGGAAAAACTAAAGGGGGAAGTTCCATTAAAGCTTCTGAAGCCCACACACGTCTCATAACATTTTAAATGATTTTTTTAAGCATGCGCGGGTTTAAAGCGTTGTTTTTAACGTCGTTTTAGCCCACACACGATAATTTTTTACAACCCAAAAAACAATTTTTTTTCAGAAGATGAAAAACGATGTGAAGCCCACACACGATCATTTTAAATGATTTTTTTCATGCCGAAAAATTATCGTGTGTACCCGGCATAAGTCCTTAAAATCTTTTTTAGGACACTCCATCTTCCTCTGACTTTGTCATTGGTGTCATGGTGCCCACATGCACCATGACGGTCGGGTCTTCCCCAGCTCCTTCCAGTAATCTGTCCAGATCCGTGATGTGCCAAACCCGAGCACCCGGTAGACATCATACAGTTTGGCGATTCAGGTCCTTGTGACAGATTGCCCTCTCTGTCTCTCTGCTCCAATTCATTGATGGTCAGTGGGAGTAGCAATTAGCCAATTACCCTTTTCACTGGGTGTTAATCACCCCTCACCCCTCTTTCGTTGGTATTCAGTGGATTTATTTTTTACACAACATTGTTACCTGTGCTACGGATCTAATGCTGTGTGGTAACCCCAGCAGCAGCTTGAAATGTGCTCCCCACTTAGTGCACACTAATTAGAATAAAGTAAAAAAATTAGAAGCTGAGCTAATTAATCGTCCTGTATTGAACTGTATTGTCATTGCACTGTCCCCCTTTATACGGTAAAGTGCTGTGTAAACTGTTGGTGCTATATAAATCCTGTATTACAGTTTTTCTCTATTGTTTTGGCTCATTTCTTGAAACAGAAATGACATTCTCAAAACTCTAAGATCATTTGGCAAAACAGTCTTACAGTTCAGCACAACACTATAACTCACGTGCAAAAGCTCATATCTTTCCAAAAACTGTTCACTCTTGCTTCAAAACCATATTCCTTTCCCATATAAAGAGTCAGTGCCTCCAAAATGGCAAAGATTCTTCTCAATTGCTTTGGCTCATTTCTTGAAACAGACCAGACAGACATTCTCAGCTCTCTTGGTGCTTTTGCCAAAATAACCTGGATGGTTCGGCACAACACCATGGTTCACCTTCAAAAGTTCATATCTTTCCCAAAACAGTTCACTCACGTGTCAAAACTAAATTTCTTTTTCATTCAAATAGTCAGTGCCCCCAAAATGCATCATCCCTTTGGCATTGTGTAAGCACTGCAAGTCAAAATGTTTAGATGTTTTATCTCAATGGCAGAGGACCATTGAAATATCCCTCATGTCCACCTTTCAGTCTTAGCCCAGTCCTTCATTGCCAATGGTTACTGTACAGTTTTTGTCTAGCTAACTGAATACAATTGTGTATAAAACTGAAAAATAAGAAAAGTTTTTAGGGTAAGAGTAGCCTCCAAGGTATGACATCACACATTGCACGCACTCATACTGCCAAGGAAAAATTACTTTACAGTATTGTAACCATTATCATTCACACACAAAGTAACTTCCATACATGAGACTAAAAAAGAAAACGTACACAGCATAATATATGGAAATATAAACACACAAACAAAAAACAAGGACAATTATTGTAAATTTAGCCTACAATGCTGTAAATAAAGCTCGAGTTTCACAACTACTGTAAGGCCCCTTTTACACGGGGCGGATCAGTAATGATCCGCCCCGTGAACCTCCACTTGCTCAGCGGGGATCGCTCTATTGATCCCCGCTAAGCCGACGGATGACAGGGAGGTCCTCGCACACTGTACAGGGACTGCCCTGCCAGCTATTCGATCTCTCCTATGGGGGGATCGGATGAACACGGACCGTCTGTCCGTGTTCATCCAATCCAATCCGCCAGACGGATGGAAAAGTAGGTTTTTCCTCCGTCACACTTTGGCGGACCGGAGCGGGTCGGATGTCAGTGGGCATGTCACCCCTGACATCCGCAGCTCCATAGAGGAGCACAGAGTGCCCATTCAGGTTCCACCTAAAAAACTGGCAGTTGGGCCTGAACAGGCCACCCGTGTGAAATAGTGTTGAGCGGAATACGCCATATTCGATTTTGCGACATTGCGCGAATATATAGAAGAATTATTTATTTTATTTATTTTATCCAAAAAAATGTTTGCGAAATTTCGCTAATGCGAAAATGATTGCGAAATTCTCATAAACGGAGATCATTTCCTGTATTACTAAACTAATATGCACTAAACACTAACTCTACACTAACTCTACTTAAAAGAAAGGAGAATAAGGGGGCAAAAGAAGGGCGGAGGATAATCGCGCAATATTCCTATTGCGCGATATCTTCTCCGTCCTTCTTTTGCATCAGAGCCAATCGAATAACTCGAATATTCCTCGGCAAAAGGAATTCGCGCGATTATCTTCTCCGTCTTTCTTTTGCCGAATATTCAGAGCCAATCAGAATAATTGGCTCGAATATGCAAAAGAAGGGCAAAAGGAATAATCGCGCAATATTCCTTTTGCCGAATATTCGAGTTATTCTGATTGGCTCTGATGCAAAAGAAGGGCGCGGAGAAGATAATCAGCCAATCATTCCGTTTGCCGAATATTCGAGTTATTCTGATTGGCTCTGATCGGCAAAAGGAATATTGCGCGATTATCTTCTCCGCCCTTCTTTTGCATCAGAGCCAATCAGAATAACTCGAATATTCGGCAAAAAAATTGCGGAATCTTCTCCGCCCTTCTTTTATCAGAGCCAATCGAATAACTCAATCGGCAAAAGGAATTCGCGCAATATTCTTTTGCCGAATATTCAAGTTATTCTGATTGGCTCTGATGCAAAAGAAGGGCGGAGAAGATAATCGCGCAATATTCCGTTTGCCGAATATTCGAGTTATTCTGATTGGCTCGGATGCAAAAGAAGGGCGCATCAGAGCCAATCAGAATAACTTGAATATTCGGCAAAAGGAATATTGCACGATTATCTTCTCCGCCCTTCTTTTGCATCAGAGCCAATCAGAATAACTCGAATATTCGGCAAAAGGAATATCACTCAATATTCCTTTTGCCGAATATTCGAGTTATTCTGATTGGCTCTGATGCAAAAGAAGGGCCGAGTAGCTGATGCTATTCTTTTATGTTGCCGAAAATTCGCAATGCGATTTTTCGGCAACATAAAAGAATCGCATCAGCTACTCGGCCCAGGGTCTCTCTCTAATCATACCAGCAATGCTTTTAGACGTCGATGGAGATCACTAGGATGTGATCTGTTTTAAAAATAAATTTGAAAAAATATGAATATTCGCCATAGCGAATATTCGCCGCAATATTCGAGTTATTCGCGAATACTCGAATATGCAATATTCGTAGCGAATATTCGCAATGCGAATATTCGTGAGCATCACTAGTGTGAAAGAGCCTTAACATCTCTTCACTGGTCGCTGTCCTCACCCTCCCTCTCCTGGGTACTGTCCTTACCCTCCTGCCCATCCACACGCTGCTGACTGTCTGGCCACAGATTCCCATCAACATTGCAGCGTATATCCTCCCTTGCGATGCATTGAGGGAAGAAACAAATGAGATGTCGCAACCATCGCCTACACTGATCTCCTGTAATATTCTCACAGGCAGCGTCTATTGCATGGAACGGGGACCTCTGATCTTGAGGCTGATGTTCATACACTCTCCACCTCCAAGCGCAGAAAAACTCCTCAATAGGATTGAGGAAAGGAGAGTAAGGTGGTAGGAACACAATATCCATCCTTGGATGAGCAGTGAACCAGGCCCTGATAAGCGGGCCACGGTGGAAATTCACATTGTCCCATACAATTATATATTGTGGTAGGTGAGGCCCTATGAGATCTCTCTCATTTTCTGGGATCCAATCCAAATGAAAGTGGTCCAAGAAGATGAGGAGCTTCTGTGTTTTGTATGGGCCAAGACTGGGCATGTGAGTGGCCACACCATTCTCAGAAATGACAGCACACATAGTTATATTGCCCCCTCGCTGGCCTGGGACATCCACCATGGCCCAGTGGCCAATAAAATTACGGCCACGTCTTTGGCTCTTGGCCAGGTTGAAGCCAGCCTCATCCCCATACAATACAGTTACAGACAGCTACATAGGAATGTTCAATATACTACTGGCCAGTATTCCAGTGGATCCAAACCTGGGGTACATGTACCCTATGCAGAGGTACTACAGGGGGGAAGGGGAGGGGAAAAATTATGAAATTACTGAAATGTTACAGTAACATTATTAGATAGATTTCCATGGGAGGCACTACTGTTATTGCAGCTCTTTGACCCTTTTACTTACTGTATTGTAGGTTATATTCTTCAAAATAAGGATTATAATGATAATTGCATCATACAGTAAGCTGCAGTTTTTACTGTAATACTGGAATACTACTGTAAACTGTATTATCAATATTGTAGAAAATAAACTATTCCATACTATTCCATAGTTTATTTTCTACAATATTTTTCTTGTCATGGTTAATATCATACGTAACATCCCACTGAAGTAAGATACTGTAATACTGTAGGCCTATCACAAACACACACACACACACACACACACACTAAATGAATAAGCAAATGAGTAAATAAACATATTTGTTGCTCTATGCACAGTGTCCTTTCCTATACATTATATAATTCCATCATTGATTGTGAGGCCATGGTTGATGACATGGTCAATAATTGTCGCCCAAATTTCATTAGGGACAGCATGGTGTCTTCGTGCTTCAGCTTCTTCCCCCTATTCCAACATCACACACCCTTACTACTCCTCCTCTTCCTCTTCCTCTTCCTCGGACAGGCAGTTGCCCGTGTTCATCTACTTGGCCAGGTGCCTCCATGTTCAGACATTGTACTGGTCCTGCATGGTCAATCTCTATATATACATGTTTGGCAGCATTCACAATACAGTAATGGACAGTACCTGTCAGGTAACTAAACATACTGTTTGATTGGTCATCTGAGACCAACTCCTCCTTCGTTCAAGTTCTAGTTTTACCTGACTGTCAATTGCTGTAATGATTTTATCAAATGTTCCAAGAGATTCATATATGGTATTCATGGTATTGTGTTCCTGAATAATTTTGACAATTGAACAGACTATTGTGCATGTGATGACTTAAACAATGAAATAACGCTGACACGTTTTGGAGAGAACGACCGATTAGACTGAGAAATGACAATCAGTTTGGATCAACATGATCTATTCAATTGGAAATTGTGCTAAATGTAGGTTACTTGTACTAAATCATTTGAGAAATGTACTGAGACATTGAGACATGTACTGAGACATTTGCAATTTGATGAAATGAATGAGAAATGCCATTCAGTTGTGAACAATTGCCAAGTGGTTTGGAGATTTGTCCATGTTGTTTTCAGAATGTCATTTCTGTTTCAAGAAATGAGCCAAACCAATAGAGAAAAACTGTATAACAATAATAATAATATTAATAATTTGAAACTAATAATATTTAAATTGGTTTCAAACTAGGCAAAGATCACTCAACTTTTTAGTGTTGTGTCATCTCCACATACAGTATAAGGAATAATCTTTCTTATATGTGGGAAGAAGAGGAAGGCAATTTAGTGCAAATACAACATTTTGTAAATGAGGCTGACTTTTAATTTATTGGACATTCTGAAGGCAGCAATGATAAACGTGTGTAGTGATTATAATGAGTCAGAGGTTTTTGGTTCAGATAGCTTGGCTAGAATAGAAGGCTACGTGCCTGAAGTGACCATAAAACAGAGGGATGATTATAGGGTGGCTATTCTTTTTGGCTTTCAGTGTAAACATAAAATAGATACAAAATGTAATCATTTCAAAAAGGAAAGCAAAATAAAGCATTTTCAGTCTACTCTCTGCACTTAGGTTATTGCAGTCTTCACAGAGTAGAAACATGTAGGTGTATAGTGGCCATAAAACAGATAAATGACTATGGGGTAGCTATGTTTTTTGGTTTTCATACAACAGAATTGACAAAATGTAAATTCAAATGTTATCCAAAGGGGAAGCAACATAAAATTCTATTAAGCTACTGTCTACATTCATATTATAGCTTCCTTTCCAGAGCAGACAGCTTCCATGCCTTTGAAGATTAGGCTCTAGACACAAAAGTCACCATCAAGGTATTGTTATGTGATAGTAAACCTGGACCAATTGAATCAACAGGCTCAGTTTGCATCTAAGTGCCCTATCACCAACTGACCAAATACTTATTGAAGAACATATCTACAGTAGCACAGAGGATTGCTTTGATACCAGCAAGCTCATTACGGTTTTCTATAGCATCTGTAGCAAATGCAATATTTACATATGTACTGTATTTGCCAGTGTATAAGGCGATCGGGCGTATAAGACGACCCCCTAATTTTACTTCTTTTTTTTTTTAATTGCCTGTACTCACCGTATAAGACGACCCCCCTTCCGAGGTTTCCGACGCTTCATATTTCTTCCTTCTGGAGCCATATTATTTTTCATCCTTGCTGGAGCTGGAGCCATATTCTTCTTCCTTCTTGCTGGAGCTGGAGCCAATCACAGCGAGCGATGTATTCTATTAATCAATACAAAGCCTGCTTGGATTGGCAGAGGCTGTAACATCATCAGCCCACGCCTCTCTGATTCTCAAAACCAATCCAAGCAGGCTACTGTATGTAGCCTGCTCGGGTTGGCAGAGGTTGTTACTCCGATCCGAGCAGGCTCTGTATTCATTTGAATACATCACTCATCGGGAATGGCTAAGCGGTATATACTGTATGTAGCTTACGCTACATACAGTATTACCGCACATCCAGCAGACATCCGAGCAGCTGACCCGGCGTATAAGACAACCCTTGCTTTTTGGCCATTTTATTTTAAGTGTAAAAGGTAGTCTTATGCGCCAGCAAATACCGTATACAGTATGCAGGGTATCTGACTATATTTACACACCAAAATTTGTGGAATTAACTATTTCTTATTTTTTGTTGTATTTACCATAAGCCCTTTGCATTTAGCTATTTTGTTAGAAAATGTGTAATCACTGTTTTGTTTCTTATGTCTGTGTGCTAGCAGTATCTCACATTTTTCTAGAAAAAGAGAATGAAGATACACATATTTATATCTATTACCTACCAGAATACAAAAAGTGAAACATACCAATTGTGTTGCCTTCTTGACATGTTGCCATAGTTGTGATAGATACTTTGCATTCCATCACTGACACATTTACCTAATAAATCATATGTAAAGAAAAATTGATAGCCTACCAGTTTTTAGATTTTTCCTTTATGTTTTTTTCCTTTATTTTATGCTTACTACACTGTATCCATGGAGGGTGACAAGGGTGTCACCCACACTGTTCTCCTATTTGGATTACAACCAGGTCCTTCTCTATTCATGTTTAAAGAAGATAGTTTGAAAGGAAGATAAAATAGTTTGAGCTTTCAATTCAGGCTGAAAATTGTATTTAATGCAACCACCTCATCAGTCTGGTACACATGGGCCGAATATTGGTCGATACTGTCCTGTTCAACAGAAACTGTCCAACATTTGGCCATACTGTCTGACAGAAGCCGATCTAATGACCAGCTTTTGTCAAATAGGCATGCTGGAAAACCAGCATTTAATTAATGCTGGCAGCCAATGGCTGTGAGTACTGTGTGTGTTCTAGCGGAGGGGGTTGCCCCCTATCAGAACACACTAGCACAGCATAGGCAACCTATGGCACTCCAGATGTTGTGGAACTACATTTCCCATTAGGCATTGCAAGGTTGGCAGTTACAATTACTCCCAGAGGTATGATGAGGTTGGCAGTTTGGCAGTTACAATTGTAGTTCTGCAACAGCTAGAGTGCCACATGTTGCCTACCCCTGTCCTAGCATAAGGAATATATTACATATTTTTTTTTCTACCTTTTACCACACAAATTTTCTGCATGTTTGACTTTTAATAAATGTTGTGTAGTTCAAAATAATGCAGCAAAAATTATTAAAATTGGTTGGAAAACAAAAATAAAATGCAAACTGGAAATTCCAGTAGGTGAATAAAATTACTGGACATAAAAAAGGAACAAATACAAGCCATAAAACAAAAAGGTGGCGTACATAAAAATCCAACCCATTATAAAGGGTAGTTTTCACATTATAAAAGTGTTTTTAGTTTTTGTGTTCTCATAATTTCTGTAAGAATTGTATTTCTATAATCTTAAAAACTTTG
Organism: Rana kukunoris; assembly: GCA_029574335.1. Lineage (NCBI taxonomy): Eukaryota > Metazoa > Chordata > Amphibia > Anura > Ranidae > Rana > Rana kukunoris. Next base: position 391,513,985 of record CM056050.1, on the reverse strand, counting down.
TTTGATGCACCAGTTTCTTTACATGTAGCAAAGGAACAGGAATGCTCACTTTTGCTGCCAAGCTGCTCCCTTCTGTGTTTTTTTTCTGGGACATTTCTACTTTAACAAGAGAATGGAGCAGCAAGTTGGGACCTGTCAGTTTTACAACATACATCTAGGTATTCAATCTCCTTGTTCCTCCAGAGGCCTGCAGGCAAAGTAAGTTATTAGGACCTGCAGACTTAATGGTGCTGAGTTCAATTCCCACCAGTGTTTAAACTAGCACACACTTTTTACAGTCTGAGCTTTTTTAGTTTATTGGTGCTGGCTAGATAAATAATTTCTCTGGCAGTAAATGATTGTTTCAATTTCTTGTATTTTCTTGAGAAAGGAAAACATAAATAAGGTTACTGTGCTGGATTTATCCTACAACTCGAATACATGTTGGTCAATAATATAAAATGCAGCCATATATTCTTATTTTGGAGCGCTATGGTATCTTGAATCTGGATTGTACTAGAAAATAGCTCCAATCCGTAAATAAAAGAAAATAAGGCTGATTTCACACTGGAATTAAAAGCAGGCATTTGAGGGGTGTGCAAATGATACAATGATACAAATCACATTATAAAAACATGAAGAATTAGCTTTGCCTCACGTAGCTTCGCTTCAAAATGACATGGGGTTCCCCACTATATCCATACCAGACCCTTATCCGAGCATGTAGCCTGGCAGGTCAGGAAAGGGGGGAAAGCGAGCACCTCCCCCCCTGGACCATACCAGGCCGCATGCCCTTAACATGGAAGGAGGATGCTTTGGGGCAGGGGGCTCTGCGCCCCTACCCCAAAGTACCTTGTCTCCATGTTATGTGGATAAGGGCCTGACAACCCTGGCCAGTGGTTTTGGGGATCTTGGGCCATCCCTATGTCAATGAGTACCCATTCACAACAACAAGAAGTGTAGTGTTACAAAAAAGAGACAGTTTTTGACAAAGGGCCTTATCAATTAAAGAATGTTCCCCGTCGTAGCTCCAACAAGTCTTCTTTCTCTGGTCCTCCTCTTCTGATGTCTTCCCACGCTGTTTTTATTTTTATATTTTTTACTGTCGTTTTTTTTAGCTGTCAGTTGGGACCCCGCTGACAGCTGATGACTCATTGGTTGTCAAAGACACAGCGGCCGGCTTCCTGGGGTCCTCTCCCTGTTCTTCAGCTCCAGTGACCGATCAAGGGACACCGGCGGACACCGGCGGCAATCTGGTCCCGCGGGCAGGGCCACGGAGCTTAGGACCGGGTCGTGAGTGCGCCGCCAGCGGCGCGTTCGCGACCCCACGGCTTTGGATTTAAGAGACATGTACAGGTACGTGATTGTGCCCAGCCGTGCCATTCTGCCGGCGTATATCGGCGTGAATGGGTCCTTAAGTGGTTAACTCTATTATTATTTTCTAAATAGGTTCCTTTAAGCTAGTGCATTGTTGGTTCACTTACCTTTTCCTTCGATTTCCCTTCTAAATGTATCTTTGTCTGAATTTCTCACTTCCTGTTCCTCCTCAATAAGCTGTTCTGGCTGACTGACCCCCAGCCAGAACGGCTCGAATGATGGGGGCAAGCTTACTGAGGAGAAACAGGAAGTGAGAAATTCAGACAAATATAAAACATTTAGAAGGGAAATCGAAGGAAAATGTAAGTGACCCAACAATGCACTAGCTTAAAGGAACCTATTTAGAAAATAAAAAACTAACCTTTACAACCCCTTTGAAGGCCCCTTGTAGGTGTTAGGCTTTGTACACACGAGGGCATATGTCCGCTGAAAACGGTCCGATGGACCGTTTCAGCAGACATCTCCGCTCGTGTGTATGGGCTAGCGGACAGATTTCTCCACCCGACAGATTTCAAAGCATGCTTTGAAATCTATTCGGTGGGAATCTGTCCGCCCGACATGTCTGCTGGTTAGTACACTTACCAGCAGACATGTCGTCCCCCACTGCCGCCGCGCCGCCGCCGAATGGATTCGGCGCATGCGCGGAAGTGTTTAACTTCCTGGTGCGGTGACGTGGCGGTGACGTGGCGGCGTCAACGTCACCGCCGCGTCACCGCCACGTCACCGCGCCGTCCGGCGGCAGGGAATTTGATCCGATGGTGTGTACACGCCATCGGATCAAACTCCCGATCGGACATATCCGATGGAAATGGTCCGCGGACCGTTTTCATCGCATATGTCCGATCGTGTGTACGAGGCCTAAGTGGCACCAATGTTGGGAGTTAGTATTGCTGCTACTGACACCAGCAGTGGGTGGTATTATTGTATATAATAATAGCACTAATGCTGGAGGTTATTGAATAAACTGACACTAATGCTGGAGGTTATTGAATAAACTGACACTAATGCTGGAGGTTATTGAATAAACTGACACTAATGCTGGAGGTTATTATTGCAGAAACTAGCACCATTGTTGATGGCTATTAGGCTATTATTGCTACTATAGTCGCCAATAGTGGGGATTATTATTCCATAAATTAGCACCAATGCTGGGGGATATTATTACAGAAACTGGCACCAATGCTGGATGGTATTATTTTGCAAAACTTGCACCGATACTGGGGCTATTACTGTGTGAATTGAAAACAATGTTGGATGTTTTTATTGCTGCTCCTCTCACCAATGCTGGGGTTTATTATAGGCCCGGATTCACAAAGTACTTATGCCGATGTATCTCCAGATACGCCGCATAAGTGCAAATATGCGCCGTCGTATCTGTGCGCCGGACCCACAAACTAAGATACGCCTAAAAACAGACTTCATCCCACTGACGTAACTTGCCTACGCCAGCGTAGAGTGGGCGCATATTTACGCTGAACGCATGAGGCGCTCCCATCGATTTTCAATTCAAATATGCAAATGAGGGAAATACGGCAATTCACAAACGTACTTGAGCCCGGCGTATAATTTACGCGGTTTGCGTACATTTTACGTTCGGCGTAAAGTTATCCCCCATAGATGAAGCGCAACCCATGCAAAGGTATGGACCAGGGAATACAAGCCTACGTATTGTACGTTGGACGTCTGTGAATATGGGCCGACATGGGTCTGGCTGGGCGTAGGTTTACGTTAACGGCGTACACAGTGATCCGGCGTATCTTAGGCAGTTGTTCCAACGTGGTTGTGCGCATGTGCACGGGGATACGTCCACGTCTCGACGCATCCGCAGTTCGTTTTAAGTACTTGTCTGGCACCCGGCCCATCATGTGCATGGGGTCACGCTTCATTAGCATGGATCACGCCCGCTTCCAACCCACTTCCACCTACTTCCAGTTACTTCGGCTTACGCCTACGAAATATATTCCACGCTGGTGCAACGTTGGGAGCATTTGCTTTGTGAATTCCATGCTTGCGTCTCTGCGATGCGTCCGCGTAGCGTAAAAGAGATACGCTACGGCGGCATAAATGTGCGCCGATGTCTGTGAATCCGGGCCCAAGAAACAGCAAGAAAACTGCTGGCGGAGCTTTTTTGCCAAGTAAACCGTGCTTGTGTACGAGGCTTTGAGGTTTCTTGTCAAGAAAACTGCCCATAATCTAGACGAGAAAAAGAGAGAACCTGCTCTCTTTTTTCTTGTTGTGATTCTTGGCAGTGTTTTCCTGCCGAGAAACCTGAGCGTCTGTATACTTACCTGTCATCGTGGAAACCTGTGCATGCTTGAAATGACTTTGACAAATGCGCGGTAGCTTTCAAGGCATAGGTAGTGTGAAGCAAGATGGCGGCAATGGCATCGAATGTGACAAGCGCATGCTCGTCGTAGTCGATGACATCAACGCGTTCGTGCCGTTCAAAAGAACGGCGGTTCTTTTGAATCGTACGATTGTACACTCGGCCGGCAAGAGAATCTTGCCAGTAATCTCGTCAGGAAAAACAATGTGTTTTTCCTGATGAGAATCTGGGCCGTGTGTACAGGGCTTTACTTGTACTCGGAGTCTCAGGTAATCGTGCTAGGGAAAGATCAGAGGGGAAACAGGGAAATAGACCTAGAGGTGGGAAAGTGACCTGAGGCGTGCCGGGGTCACGTGGTCAGTATGCCTAAAAGGGGGCATACCCAAGTAGAAGTAAAAGAAGAAATAGCAATAAAAAAAGGGGATGGGTGGGTGGGACACAGGAAAACCGACGCCCAGAAGGAGGAAGGAGGATGGGTTTAAATACCCCCCCGACTCCTCCTACAAATACAGGCTGACCTGCAGTCAGCCTTTCACTTGTACTCAGAGTCTCAGGTAATCGTGCTAGGGAAAGATCAGAGGGGAAACAGGGAAATAGACCTAGAGGTGGGAAAGTGACCTGAGGCGTGCCGGGGTCACGTGGTCAGTATGCCTAAAAGGGGGCAAAGATAAACCAGTAGGATGAGCTGACCAAGAGATTGAAATGAACGAACTGTAAACAACCCAAAGCCTCCAACGCAAGAATACCTGTGACAGACATGCGGAACTGGGATATGACCGGAAGGAATGCTGACAATTGCCGATCTAACTCCTCAATCACAAGAATACAGACCTCCCCCCCCCGATGAATGGCCCAAGAAACTGCACCTGTGCCGAAAGCCGGCCCAGAGTGGATGTTAAAGTGCTACCCTAGTTAGTCGGCAGGGAATGGCTACATGTCGAGCCCTATGCTAGCAGAGAAGGGAGTACTAGGGAAAGGAAAGTAGCCTCCCCCTGAGTACATCCACCAAAGTCTGGTGCCCGGACTGTACTGTGCACCAGCTTGAAAAACCCGTTTGAGCTGAAAGTGGCAAAAGAAAACAAAAACGCAAGTAGGTACTGAATGTCTGTGAGAAAAGGACCCAGGATACCGAGATAGAAACGCCTGGAAGATATCCCAGGCCCCAGTCAGGGACTTCCTAGGCTAAATGAAAAGGACTTGAAGATCAGGCTCCGTCTGTAACAAAGGAGAAGGCTAAATTGGGAGGTTCAAAGAGGGCGTTCCACCATGTATAGAACCCGTAACTGGAGAAGGACGGATGGCGGCAAAATCTGCAATATCTGCCGCCTATGACATGAATTCTGCAAAGAAGAAGAACATTGTTAAAACAAAACATGACCAACAAGCCCCAACTTACCTCAGGAGAATGAAAATCCCTACCTACCCTCACCACTACCTGTGCAGGTGTCCGTGATTAACACACGCAGTGACGTAGAGCAGAAATGAATACATAGCACAAGACTGTAAAACGTGTCAGTCCGAGGAAACTAGCGAGGCTGAGCAAGCCTGAGGCAAATCAGGCCAATTAAAAACGTAACACTCAAGCCTATGAACCTGAAGACGTGTCAGGCAAGTGATGCAAGTAGTGAGATCACGTGACGTATGAATGTATGTAATGAAAGACGTGAGAAGCGGATGAGGGGACTTGCCACCGCACAAGCCAATTAGAAACGAACATCTCAATCCGACAGTACCCCGTAAACGTGACGGGTAACCGAGCAGTGGAGGGTGGTCATGAACTAACGTGAGGATATGAATGTGACATGTATGCACAGACTATGAAAAAAAAACTGTAGCTGAGTGTAGGACCACTGCCGCTGGACTGAGAACGTGACCACCCCAAAATTGCAAAGGCCGAGCAACCTGAGGCGTAACAGGCAAATTAAAAACGTACACTCAGGCCTGATGAACCTGAAGACGTGTCAGGTCATTGTATGAGAAAATGAAATGTCAAGATGCATGAAATGTATGAGAAACGGATGAGGAGACTTGCCACCATACAAGCCAATTATAAAACGCTCATCTCAATCCGTAAGCACCCATAAACGTGATGGGTGACCCCCCCCCAGCGGTGAACGCTATGAACCTAAATAAACGTGCCAATGCTATCAACTAGAAAATGTCGCAACTGAAACCCTGCATGAGAACGTAAGTTGTATGAGATGTACATACCCGAGAACATGAATAGCATGGGAAACAAAAACATGAGAAACGTAAAACCTAAGAACATAAAAAACCATGAGAAACTTAAACGTATGAAAAGCCTAATCACATGAGAACGTGAGAAATGTGAAAGCATCGTGACTGAAACCTGCATGAGAACCGTAACCCTGAGAATCTGAATGCGTGAGAACCGTAACGTAAACGGAAAGTAGAAACATAGAAATGCATGAGACACGGAAAAACATAGAGAACCTAAATAGCATGAGCAACGTGAGAACATGAAATAGCAAGAGAAATGTGTACACTTGACAAACGTGCTCGTATGAGAACATGAACAGTAACCACACAAGAACATGACTAGCCTGAGCCATGCAATTGCACCAGAACATAACCATGAGAAATGAAATGCAAGAGAAATACCATGAGAACCGTAACCGCATGGGAAGATAACATGAACAGTGTAACGCATGAGAATGTAATCGCATGAGAGACACCATGGAATGTAATCGCACAAGAACTAGCCTGAAAAACCGTAATTGCACGAGAACAAGCATGAAAAACCGTAATGTACGGTAACAAGCATGAAAAACGTAATCGACATGAGAACCTATCACGAGAAACAAATCGCATGAGCAACGTAATCACATGAGCAACGTAAACACATGAGCAACGTAATCGCATGTGCAATGTAATCGCATGCGCAACGTAATCGCATGAGCAACGCAATCGCATGAGAAACGCAATCGCATGAGAAACGCAATCGCATGAGAAACTATCACGAGAAACGAATCGCATGAGCAACGTAATCGCATGAGAACCACCATGATAACAAATCGCATGAGAAACAAATCGCATGAGAAACGTAATCGCATGAGAAACGTAATCGCATGAGAACCACCATGATAACCGAATCGCATGAGAAACAAATCGCATGAGAAACTATCCCAAGCAACAAATCTCATGAGAAATTATCATGAGAAACAAATCGCATTAGAAACTATCACAAGCAACACATTTCATGAGAAATTATCACGAGAAACAAATCGCATGAGAAACTATCACAAGCAACAATCTCATGAGAAACTGTCACGAGAAACAAATCGCATGAGAAACTATCACGAGAAACAAATCGCATGAAAACTATCACGAAAAACAAATCGCATGAGAACCTATCACGAGAAACAAATCGCATGAGAAACTATCCCGAGAAACAAATCGCATGAGAAACTATCCCGAGAAACAAATCGCATGAGAACTATCACGAGAAACAAATCGCATGAGAAACTATTACGAGAAACAAATCGCATGAGAAACGTAATCGCATGAGAAACTATCCCGAGAAACGAATCACATGATAAACTATCACGAGAAACGAATCGCATGATAAACTATCACGAGAAACGAATCGCATGAGAAACTATCCCGAGAAACGAATCACATGATAAACTATCACGAGAAACGAATCGCATGAGAACCATCACGAGAAACGAATCGCATGAGAAACGTAACCGCATGAGAAACTATCTCGAGAAACGAATCACATGAGAAACTATCACGAGAACCTAATCGCATGAGAAACTATCACAAGCAACAAATCGCATGAGAACTGATACGAGAAACAAATCGCATGAGAAACAATCCCGAGAAACAAACTCGCATGAGAAACGTAATCGCATGAGAACTTAATCACATGAGAAACGTAATCGCATGAGAACTATCACGAGAAACGAATCGCATGAGAAACTATCACGAGAAACGAATTGCATGAGAACTATCACGAGAAACGAATCGCATGAGCAACGTAATCGTATGAGAAACTATCACGAGAAACGAATCGCATAAGAAACTATCACGAGAAACAAATCGCATGAGCAACTTAACCACATGAGAAACGTAATCGCATGAGAACTATCACGAGAAACGAATCGCATGAGAAACTATCACGAGAAACGAATCGCATGAGCAACGTAATCGCATGAGAAACTATCACGAGAAACGAATCGTATGAGAAACTATCACGAGAAACAAATCGCATGAGAAACTATCACGAGAAACGAATCGCATGAGAAACTATCACGAGAAACAAATTGCATGAGAACTATCACGAGAAACGGATCGCATGAGAAACGTAACCGCACGAGAAACGTAACCGCACGAGAAACGTAATCGCATGAGAAACGTAATCGCATGAGAAACGTAATTGCATAAGAAACGTAATCGCATGAGAAACGTAATCGCATGAGAAACGTAAACGCATGAAAACTTATCATTGAGAACATAACTAGCCTGAGAAATGTGATCGCCTAAGAACATGAATGGCATGAGAAACGTAAACACATGAGAACATAACTTACCTGAGAAATGTGACAGCCTGAGAAATGAGACATGAAAAGCATACTGAACCTGACTGAAACATGCACTCACTAAGCTCACTAACTAATCTCACTAACTGTCCGATCACTGCCAGCACCTACAACAGGGGAAAGCAAGGACGTACAACCCATCTATACCTAGTACTGTAACGCAAGATGGGGGGAAGAGGGGGGGGCTGGTGAGTAACATCCAATGCTACTACACTGGCTCCCACACACACTAAAGAAAGTAACCAACAGATCACTATTCAGCGGTGCGGCAGTCTAACTTAAGTCCACCTTACCTTGAGAGGTTCCTGCAACCACCTGCTGAGGGGTAACATGTCACTGGCCTGGCACAGACACTGAAGTGTTGCTGAGGAACTAATGGGGGGGGGGGGGGTCGAGCGCCAATCATCTCCCTATGTGAAGTTCCAGCCTAGTATAGCGCCGTGGGCGGGTGACGGCATTGGAGCAAGACACTAAGCTATGCATGAAGCTGGCACTGCCATGCTAACGGCAAACATGTCCGGTGAGTGCTGCTGACTCGGTATTGCATTGCAGACCCCTCCCCTCCCGACTGACACCTGACAAAATGGCCAGAGCTGACAGCCACAGATCCTTCCCCTCCCCCCTGACACCATGTGGAGTGGACCTTGCTCTGCCCGCCCGCCCCCTAAGTTGCTCCTGGGAACGAGCGGACCTCGTAGTGCCCCCACAACCACTTAGCCAAGCCCCCCCAGCTACCAAGAGCGAACACACACTCCCCTGCAAACACTCCACCGCAGAAAGAGGAGCGAACAGTAAGGAGGGAGAAAGCAACTCGCGCTCTGCTGCAGCCAACAGCCGACGCAGCGTGCTACTCCTGGAGCACCTGTCGGCACACTGATGTCCCCCACGGTAAAAGCGCGGGGAGCTCTCCCGCCCGTAGATGCCCCATACAGCCCAGATGGAGGTGGCCGACGCTCGCTTGTGGGGCTCCCCCGACTCACTCCTAAACCTGTAAATAAGAAGGGAGACATGGGGGCCCCTCGTGGAGCCTCGCGTCCTGCTGACACTGACAGAGACGAAAACCGGAAGTGACGTCAGACGGGTCGCGCCGGAAATGACAGGCATAAACACAGGAAAACCGATGCCCAGAAGGAGGAAGGAGGATGGGTTTAAATACCCCCCCGACTCCTCCTACAAATACAGGCTGACCTGCAGTCAGCCTTTCACAAGTAGAATGGGTTTAAAGGGAAACTGTGGGAGCACTGGAAATACAAAGCTAGCAGCTAAAGCAGGTAGCTGCCAGCATAAGTTTTTAGGGTTTCATCTTTCATTTATTTTTTCTTTGAGGCCTCGTACACACGATCAAATCTGTCTGCTGGAAACGGTCTGCTGGACCGTTTCAGCAGACAGATTCAATCGTGTGTACGGCCGAGCCGACGGATTTGGCCACCCAACAGATTTCAAAGCATGCTTTGAAATCTATCGGGTGGGAATCCGTCCGCCCGACATGTCTGCTGGTTAGTACACTTACCAGCAGACATGTCGTCCCGCACTGCCGCCGAAAGGATTCGGCGCATGCGCGGAAGTGTTTTACTTCCTGGTAAGGTGACGTGGCGGCGTCAACGTCACCGCCACGTCACCGACACGTCAGCGCGCCATCTGCTGGCGGGGATTTTGGTTTGCTCGTGTGTACACGCGAGCAAACCAAAATCCCAGCAGACAGATTTGTTCAAATCTGTCAGACAGACAGATTTGAACAAATCTGTCTGCTCGTGTGTACGAGGCCTTAGCCAAATGTATTCTGTCTCTCCTGAATAGAAGTCTACAGGAGGTCACTGACTGCAACACAAAAAAAGAAGTAAAGTAAGTTTAGTAATGAGCTGGAAGTAAACAGTGATGATTTACTGAAACTGGCATATCACACTGTTTTCAAGAAAAGTTCCAACAAAAAAAAGTAATGTCACAAGTGACATTTCCTTTAGTTATGATCACACAGAGATATTACACTATGATAGTTTGCAAAACAACCCACTTTACTGAAAATAGACGTCATGACTTCATGCAATATATTTTTTCTTGTCTTTAAAACACACTGACACATTTGTAATAAACATGGAGGGGAGGGGCACAGTTTTCTATTTTTGCCTTGGGCACCAGGTGATCTTGTCCCAGCACTGCATGACCCACTTTATCCTCTATCTGCCTTTCTATCACTGCCTATTGCATGGAGTGCCTAAATACATGTACAGTGGGGAGAACAAGTATTTCATACACTGCTGATTTTGCAGGTTTTCTTACTTACAAAGCATGTAGAGGGCTATAATTTTTTATCATAGGCACTCTTCAACTGTGATAGACCGAATCTAAAAAAAATCCAGAAAGTCACATTGTATTATTTTTAAGTAATTAATTTGCATTTTATTGCATGACATAAGTATTTGATCACCTATCAACCAGTAAGAATTCCATCTCTCACAGACCTGTTATTTTTTCTTTAAAAAGCCCCCCTGTTCTCCACTCATTACCTGTATTAACTGCACCTGTTGGAACTTGTTACTTGTATAAAAGACACCTGTCCACACACTCAATCAATCAGACTCCAACCTTTTCACAATGGCCAAGACCAGAGAGCTGTGTAAGGACATCAGGGATAAAATTGTAGACCTGCACAAGGCTGGGATGGGCTACTGGACAGTAGGCAAGCAGCTTGGTGAAAAGGCAGCAACTGTTGGCGAAATTATTATATAATGGAAGAAGTTCAAGATGACGGTCAATCTCCCTCGGTGTGGAGCTCCATGCAAGATCTCGCCTCGTGGGGCATCAGTGATCATGAGGAAGGTGAGGGATCAGTCTAAAACTACACGGCAGGACCTGGTCAATGACCTGAAGAGAGCTAGGGCCACAGTCTCTAAGAAAACCATTAGTAAGACACTACGTCGTCATGGATTAAAATCCTACAGCACACGCAAGTTTCCCCTGCTGAAGCCAGCGCATGTCCAGGCCCGTCTGAAGTTTGCCAATGACCATATGGATGATCCAGAGGAGGAATGGGAGACAGTCATGTGGTCTGAGGAGACAAAAATAGAGCTCTATGGTCTAAACTCCACTCGCCATGTTTGGTTGAAGAAGAAGGATAAGTACAACCCCCAAGAACACCATCCCAACTGTGAAGCATGGAGGTGGAAACAATTTTTTGGGGATGCTTTTCTGCAAAGGGGACAGGATGACTGCACCATATTGAGGGGAGGATGGATGGGGCCATGTAAGAGCATTGAAGATGGGTCATGGCTGGGTCTTCCAGCATGACAATGACCCGAAAAACACAGTCGGGTCCACTAAAGAGTGGCTCCGTATGAAGCATCTCAAGGTCCTGGAGTGGCCTAGCCAGTCTCCAGACCTGAGGCCAATAGAAAATCTTTGGAGGGAGCTGAAAGTCTGTATTGCCCAGCGACAGCCCTGAAACCTGAAGGATCAGGAGAAGCTCTGTATGGAGGCGTGGGCCAAAATCCCTTCTGCAGTGTGTGCAAGCCTGGTCAAGAACTACAGGAAACATATGATCTCTGTAATTGCAAACAAAGGTTTCTGTACCAAGTTCTGCTTTTCTGATGCATCAAATACTTATGTCATGCAATAAAATGCAAATTAATAACTTAAAAATAATACAATGTGATTTTATGGATATTAGATTCCATCTCTAAGGCCGTGTACACACGATCAAATCTGTCTGCTGGAAACGGTCTGCTAGACCGTCCCAGCAGACAGATTTGATCGTGTGTACGGGCGAGCCGACGGATTTGGCCACCCGACAGATTTCAAAGCATGCTTTGAAATCTATCGGGTGGGAACCCGTCCGCCCGACATGTCTGCTGGTTAGTACACTTACCAGCAGACATGTCGTCTCGCACCGCCGCCGAATGGATTCGGCGCATGCGCGGAAGTGTTTTACTTCCTGGTGCGGTGACGTGGCGGCGTCAACGTCACCGCCACGTCACCGACACGTCAGCGTGCCGTCTGCTGGCGGGGATTTTGGTTTGCTCGTGTGTACACGCGAGCAAACCAAAATCCCAGCAGACAGATTTGTTCAAATCTGTCGGACAGACAGATTTGAACAAATCTGTCTGCTCGTGTGTACGAGGCCTTAGCCAAATGTATTTTGTCTCTCCTGAATCCAAAATCCAAAAAGACAGATTTGTTCAAATCGGTCGGTCCGACCGATTTGAACAAATGAATTGCCTCGTGTGTACGAGGCCTAAGAGTCGGTTCACACTGGGGCGACTCGTCAGACGGCTCAGCCACCTGACGAGTCGCGTTCCATTCAATGCAATGGAACCGTTCTAATAGGAGCGACGCAAGTCGCTCCGACTTAGAAAAAGGTTCCTGCACGACTTCGGGGGCGGCTCGGGGTGACCTGCATTGACTTTTATACAGAAGTCGTTTTGCAAATCGCCTCTGAAGTCGTCCTCAGGACGACTTGCAGAGTCGCCCCTGAAGTTGTGCCGCTGCAGTGTGAACCGACTCTCAAAGTTGACAAGTACCTATGATAAAAATTACAGCCCTCGATATGCTTTGTTAGTAGGAAAACCTGCAAAATTGTCAGTGTATCAAATACTTGTTCTCCCCACTGTATATTTGTTTTAACCAAATTTATTTTATTGTACAAATACATCATCTTCACCGTCATCATCATAGAAGAGTCTGATGGTGATAAAGTTGACAAAACAAACAAATGTTTAATTTGCTTGGGCCTGATTACTAATTACTAATTTCACTTATTTAACCAACTTTTTTTTTCTTTTTCTTTTTTTTTCTTCATTTACTGGTTTTATTTGTGCTTACATAGAAATTGATATTCTGTTCATGCTACACCCCCCGGTTATGTATTTGTTAACAAGATAGTAAAGTAGATTAATTTGTATCTCAAGATCTTGCATAAGTGTACACAATGATAACATTTCTTCCTTTAACTCTCTGGCTGTTCAAAGTGAAAATGTTTGGTATGCATCATTTAATGCTGACAGTGACCACATTCTGCTCTTATACAACAAGATTTTGGAATGTGTTAGAGGAGTGGAAATACAGTGTGTCTGAAAACTTAAGGGGATATGTCATAATTTAGGGTGTGTTTTCGAGAACAAAAACAGAATCATATTTGGATCACTGCCACAAACAGTATAATTCTGCTTTTTAAGATACCTGTGTTTGTGTTCTTATTTTCACATACAGCATGCCATTGTTAACAGTTGTACTTTTTCATTTAGGTCTCATGCACATTGGTAGAAAAAATGCAGCTGTTTAGGATGTCTGGTATTTTATTTTTATTCCTATGAACACAGCTGCAAGTTATTTAATGTGACCATGCCATGCATTCGTATGTGCATGCAGCGTTCAGTATAAATGTATTCTAGTGGCTAGAATACATTTTTGGGATTTTTGACATGCGATTACTGCCGGTGGCTATAACTGCTAGCAGTAATCATTGTGTCCCTCTGACCAGGAAGTCTCTTCATGCCCCCCACCAGCAGAACACAACAGCGCATTGGGAGGGATTCACAGTCAGTGTTGATGGGGAAATTTAAAATCTAATTTTCTGTGGCTTGCCTTAGGGACCTTAGATTGTAAGCTCAAAACTCTGTATCGCTGCTCCAGGTGAGTGGCCTCTAATGATATGAAGTGAGAGCCTCTGGGGTAGGATATGTAAACATTGACATAAAAGGTACCATCATCCTTAAGAGATTTAGATATAGAAAGTTGGATCCAAGGTCCCCGAACCAAAGAACTACTTACCTTATACCTCCTTGCTGAGTCCACATGTATTTCAATCTACAGTATGTTATACTTGGGCTCCTGCTCCCGGGACCCTCCTCTTCATTACCACTAATTCTGCCATCCAGAGAAGTAGGCCCTCCTACAAGTGTGTCACCCATTGTTACCACACGGGACCCTATCTGGTTGCGCCCGCTGTTTCCATCTAGCGGGATCTGTTTAGATTTGCTCCTGATGAAGCGGTATACACCGCAAAACTAATTGAGACTGTTATAACCTCAAACCCACTGTGCTGCTCCCCCCTCAGGGACCTCTATTTTGGTGTTGTATTTGGTTATTACCATTTTAATTCCTGTAACCCTTTTGTGTTTGAATAAAACTTTACTTCTTGTTTTAAATTAAAATTTTCATTCTTATAGTTGTGTACCAGTACCGCAATAGTCCAATTGGCCCTACTTTCTTCATTTTGGTTCTTTGGTTCGGGGACCTTAGATCCAACTTTCTATATCTGGCCTCTAATGATCCCTTCACAACTCCTCAAGTCAGGTGCCAGCCCAGCTCGCATTCTGCACAATGGAAGATCTGGACATCTGCACTCTAAAAATTCACTTTATTCTGTATACACATTAAAACCAAATGACAGATAGAACAGGTACAGTGGGGGACAAGCAGGTAAACGTGTTATGCATTGGAGTCAGCGCTTAATCATTACCCAGTGGCATAGGCGTGCGCACAGGGTGTGCCAGGTGTGCCCAGGCACACCCTAATTACCCTGTGCAGCACAGATCCCCCCTACTGCCCTGGCTGGCTCCCATCTTTGCCTCCGCAGTGCTGCCAGCTTCCCTCCTCTCCTAATGGCTGTTGCTGCTGGGATGTTTTAGGAGTGGGGAATGGGCCACTAAATATGTGATTTGTTGGCCCCTTTCCTTTCTGAATGAACATTGTGAGTGATCGGTAGTGTGTTTGGGCTTTGGGGTGCACACCCTAATGCAATAGGCTGCGCACGCCTATGCCCAGTGGACTTGTGTAACAGACACCATTTTAAAGTTTAATGATAGGTGACTTTCATCACAGACAATATGTTCACCCCCTACTGGTCTGAGGTGGGTTTAGAGTAAAAGCCAGCTGCAAAACTTAGTACAAGTTGTTGTCACACATATATTGTGAGTGTAATCCAACCTGCATCCAGCTCTGCAAAAGTGCATCAGCCAGAAGCACGTTGATCAACACACAGCAAGTGTCAAAAATAACAAAAGTTAGTAAGATAAAAAGTAACAACCCACACCTTTATTTTTTGAAAACCACAACAAAACATACCACAGAACAGTATTATACTATACTTGATCTCCAAGATTGATATACTTATATCTGCAAGATTGAATTAAAGACAAAACATTCCACAACCAACCACATCTTAAAGTGTATAGTTAGTAATGGGTAATGGGTAAATGGCAAAAAACAAAAGACAGAAGGCAGAAAGAAAAGAAGACAAAGACAGGGGGCTATACCCGTGGCAAGACAAATGCTAACATTATCAAATTCATATTATAAAAAAATGTATATATTGAAAATATCAAAAATATAAATAATGTAAACAAATAAGTAAATAAATATCTCATAGGGGAGTAGACTTTAGACCAGGGGTGTCCAAACTTTTTTCAAAGAGGGCCAGATATGATGAAGTGAACATGCATGAGGGCCGACCATTTTGCCTGACATTCTTTGAACTATTAAAATTCGGTCTAAGTGTGTTTGCTAGAGCACTAATACACTGCCCAAAAATAATTCTCTTGCCTTTGATGCTGTGTGTGGTGAAAAGATGAGCTTGGGTGTGTTTATATATTATATATAATCTATCTTTTGTGGCCCCATTGAATCCCTGAGCACCGATCGGGAGTGTTATTTGAAAATACTGTATTTATCGGCTTATAACACGCACCTTCACTTTAAGAGGGAAGTTTCAAGAGAAAAAAACAATTTTAAATAAAGAACTATGAACCAAAATAAGGGTCAGTGCCCATCTATGCAGCCTAATCAGTGCCCATCTATGCAGCCTAATCAGTGCCCATCTGCAGCCTCACCATTGCATGAATGCAGCCTAATCAGTGCCCATCTGCAGCCTCACCATTGCTATGAATGCAGCCTGATCCATGCCCATCTGCAGCCTCGGAGGAGACAGGGAGGGGGCGGGACGAGTGCCTCCTGTTTACTTGGCGGCCTCTTTAATACAAAGTCCAATGACTGCCCAGGAGACAGGACTTCCTAGTACAGATGCCACTGAGTAAACAGGAGATTCTCCTGTATTGTTTGTTTGTTTGTTTGTTTTTATTTCTTAATTACTTGCTTTACAACAAATTTAATGGTTTCGTTGCGAGGCCATCAGAAACAAAATCAACATAGTTCAGACATATAGGTACACAAAAACATAGAAAATCTAAAACATGATTAAAAGGAGGAAAAAAATTTGTCACATTGAGTCCATTAATATACATTTAGGTTAATTAACTTTTCATTCATCTAGGGCATCCATATCTAAAATAGTTCATTTTTAGAGTTAGATTACAAAATTCACATACCAAATATCACTGACTACATTTTTCTATATACAGTACTCAATCAAACTACACAATCTAATCAGATCCAGGGTTGCGTAGGTGACCTTTCATCATTTTTTTGAATTGGTTAAAAGTTTTTGCCCTTCTAATATCAATCGGCAGAGCATTCCATTGCACCGCCGCTTGGTATGAGAATGAGCGACCACCAATTCGGATATTCTTTATTTTTGGGATGTTTACGCGATAATATCCATCTTCGCGTAACTGTCGCGTTGGAACATGTTTGACAACCTTATCCATTATATATTTTGGCGTCATAGCATTAAATGTTTTATACATTAAACATGCTATTTTTAATTTAATGCGTTTATCGACAGTTAACCACCCCAGACTGTTTAATTGTTCTGATGTTGGATCTCTTTTTCTCAGTCCAGTTGCAATACGAACTGCAAAATTTTGTAATTTTTGTAGTTTTTGTATATATGTTCCCGGGATGCCCACTAGAAGTGCATTACCATAGTCTAAATGAGGAAAGACCAGGGCAGCAATAACTTTAGGGCGATCCATAGGAGCTAAATACATAAGGATCCTACGTAGTACTTTTAATTTGTACATAACAGTCTTGGTGACTTGATTAATGTGTGGCAAAAATAGCAGATCCTCATCTATATAAAATCCCAGATTTTTAACCACTTTACTGCAGCCTGGACCATTACCATCCATGTCTTGCCATGGCAGTGTCCAATTTTGAGGTATCTCGCTTACGGAACTCCTGACCACGAGTACTTCAGTTTTTAATTTGTTTAACGCCAGATAGTTTTCTCCCATCCAACGTTCCACTCCTTTTAGGCAATCAGTAAGTTTTTTTGTGGCTGTATCAAGTGATCCCGCTCCCACCCTCAAATAGAGCTGGGTGTCATCAGCGTAATTCTGACACTGCAGACCATGGGACCGAATAAGGGCCAAGAGGGGGCGCACGTAAATGTTAAATATCAACGGGGAAAGGGGGGACCCCTGGGGAACTCCACACTCAACAGGTCGACTTTCGGAGAAGTGGCTCCCCAGGCGTACCCTCTGACTTCTGCCCTCCAAAAAAGATGAAAACCATCTGAGGGCAGTTCCCTTTACATGCGCAACCTCCCGCAGCCGCTGTAAAACGATCCCATGGTCCACAGTGTCAAAAGCCGCCGAGAGGTCCAGCATTACTAGGATGGAATCTTGGTTGTTATCTTTAGCCATCAGCAAGGAATCCGTGACATCGATTAATGTAGTCTCGGTTCCGTGCCGTGGTCTAAAGCCAGATTGTTTCACATCCAGCAATGCCTGCTCCTCGACAAACTGTTGAAGCTGGGTGCGTGCATCACCTTCATAGAGTCTAGCCAGATAATGTAGGCCTGCTATAGGTCGATGGTTATTTTTATCGTTTATATCACCCTCTCTCTTCTTGACTACCGGAGTAATCAATGATGATTTAAACATAGTAGGATATGAGCCTTCTAGATATGAAGTATTGAATAGGTCAGCCAAGACCAATGCTATTTCTTCACTGCATGCCTTTATCAGTTTGCCTGGGCAGCAGTCAGTAACAGGAGAGTTAGTATTAGCTGTTCTCATTGCTTTAATGATTTCAGCTGCACTAATTAATTTAAAATCTTGAAACCAAACCTTAATCGGTGGTTCCAAGGATTTTTTATTTACATTGCATTTTCCTTTTGGGTATCTATCCCTTCCTTTCTTTAACTTTGTATGAATATCCGCAATTTTATTATGAAAGTGAGCGGCTAATTCATTTACAAAACTATGGGGGTTAGTAATTTGGAAGTTCAGTACATCAGGTTTAGCCAACTGCTTAACCACCCTAAATAATTCCTTGGATTGGTTTAATGCATCTAATAAGCTTTCAGAAATAAAGGATTTTTTGGCATTATAGATTGATTTTTTATAATTCCGGTTATGGAACTTCCATTGATTTTTGTCGTAATTGGAATTTGTCTTCCTCCATTGTCTTTCTAATGCTCGTCCACGTTTTTTCATTATGTTAAGTGCTTCATTAAACCATTTATTTTGTTTCTTGATTTCGTTTTTAATTTTTTTGTCCTTTAATGGAGCAACTTGCTCCAAATTGGTTTCAAGCCACTTATCAATAATTGTCATCTTTTGGTCAACATTCAATTTAGTTAGATTAGGTTGAGTAATATGTAGTAACTGCTTAAATTTTTCTATAGGAAAATTTACATATGATCTAACTTTAATGGTTTGATTGCTTTGTTTACTATCAGAAATACCATTATCATCTAGATGAATTTCAAACAAGACTGCATTGTGGTCTGACCACAGTACTTCAAGTACATCACTAAATACAACAGTGATGTCTTTGAAGAACACCCCATCCAGGGTATGTCCCTTTATGTGGGTGTTTGGTGTAATCAGTCTTGTCATCTCTAGTGCTTCGCATGTATCCAATAATAAACGTGAATTTGGTTTGGTAGGTTCCTCCAACCAAACATTGAAGTCACCCACCAAAAGCAATGGCTGGGATCTAGTAGCTAATTCCATTATATTAGTAATCAAACTTTTAAGTCCAGTTTCAATTTTATTAGGTGGAATATAGACCGTAGCTATATTCATCACAGATTTTGTATTAATCATCATTTGTGTCAATAAGAACTCACAGCCTTGTTGATTAAATTCCAGTAATTTCTTTATTTTAAATTTAGAATTATATATAATGGCCGTGCCCCCCCCCCTTTCCTCTCCCCCGCAATTGATAATGTATCTCATAATTATCGGGGATAGCATCAGATAAACAATTAAGATTATGTAACTGTAACCATGTTTCAGTTACCATAGTAATGTGAATATTATTTTGCTCAATAAACTCTCGTAATTCCCTAGCATGAGCAACTATAGAACGTACATTAATCAATACAGCTCTAATTTCTATTTCGTATATCTTATTTTTATTTTTGGGTAGTATTTTATTTTGATTTTGTATTTCATTAGTATTAATTTTAACGTCCCTATTGCTACCTTTATCATTTTTCTCAATTGTATTATTAATGATAGCTTCAATGGACCTTTGATCAAGTGATCCATTGCGGCCATCATTTAGTAACAGTAATTCCCTCCGTGTATAATAAAATTGTGTCATTTTAAAACAGTTTAAAAATCAAACACTTATTACAAATACTTAAAAATAGCTAAGATACCCATATGTCCCTCTTTAACAAATATTAGTATTCTTTAAAACAGATTATATTTAAATTATTTCCGTATCTTACCTAACAATCGTTAGTGCCTCCCCGACCTCCTCAGCCTCCCGCGGACGCCCGCAGACGCCGCACCCTTATGTCGCGCCCTTCGGGCGCGCCCGCCCGCGAGCGCCCGCTGCCGCGCTCGCTGCCGCGAGCGCCGCTCACAGCTTTTATGTGGTCTCTCACCTGGCCCTAATTACGGTGGCCACGCCCCCAACGCTCTGCCCAGCGCTAAGGGTGCCGCCCACAACTCCTCCCCCAAGATGTGCCGCTCGCTCAGAAGATACAGCGAAACAGGGGCAAGCAGGGAGGAAGTCTCACATACAGCAGCAGTAGATGTCAGGTACAGATGATGGCAAGTACAGATGATGGCAATGTCAGGTACAGATGATGGCAATGTCAAGTACAGATGATGGCAATGTCCAGGTGAGGCGCCGCTCACAGCTTTTATGTGGTCTCTCACCTGGCCCTAATTACGGTGGCCACGCCCCCAACGCTCTGCCCAGCGCTAAGGGTGCCGCCCACAACTCCTCCCCCAAGATGGCCGCCGGGGAGTGTGTGCCGCTCGCTCAGAAGATACAGCGAAACAGGGGCAAGCAGGGAGGAAGTCTCACATACAGCAGCAGTAGATGTCAGGTACAGATGATGGCAAGTACAGATGATGGCAATGTCAGGTACAGATGATGGCAATGTCAAGTACGTATTGTATGTAATCTGACAGGGCTCATTCTGTTCTCTCTGAGGTGGCGCCGATAAATACAGTATATATCTTTAGTGGCCCGGGGGGGGGGATGCAAAAGATACATATATCCAAATTACCAGGGGGGCACATTAAACTGGAACAAGGGCCGCAATCGGCCCCCGGGACGGACTTTGGACATGCCTGCTTTAGACAAAGCAGAGGCTCAGAGAGACTTCAGGTGCCTTGCAGACCAGTCACTCATAGAAATTAGTTCTGTATCTGTTCCATCTGTCATATGATTTTAATGTTGATACCGAATAAAGTGGATTGTTGGAGTGCAGCTACCTGGATCTTCCTTGTCCTAGATTGTAAGGTCCTTGAGGGCAGGGATTTATGTGAATATACAGTACAATACATATGTAAAGAGCTGCATTAATTGTTGGCGATTTATAAGTGCCTGTAATAAATAAACACTCCTATAAACACCATGCATGCATAAATACGTATATGAACGCTGTTAAAAATATGACCATAGAGGCATTTTCTTTCTGCCACATTCTAGCAGAAAAAAATCAGCATTAAAAATTATGCCCATGCGCTGGAATGTGGATACCATTAGAGCAAAGGAGAATACATCACCCTCATTTGTGATACATCTTCAACTCAACCACTCCTCTCTATGTAAACCTACCACATTATACAGGCTTCCCCTTGTTTTCCAAGGCTCTAATGAAGAGGGAACCCCTCAAAACGCGTCAGCCTATCATTAAGCATTTGCCCTTGCTTGGGCATAACTAACTTTAAATGACTAATTTTAAAGCGGAGCTCCACCCAGGAAAACAACATTTTCCCATGTTGTTTAAAAAAATTAAATAAAAAAAACCTGGAAAAAGGTTGTCCTTCTCCTTGTGAATGGGGCGCGCTGCTTTCTGGGAACTGTGTGTGTTCTCAGAGAGCAGCGCGCCCATTCACAAGCCAGCGTGAGACTCACGCAGGCGCAGTAGGAAATGGGCAGTGAAGCCGTACGGCTTCACTGCCTGTTTCCCATAGTGTGAATGGCGGCGCGGGACCCGGAGCGATCGTAGGACCGGCATCGGGGGGCCCATCAGCGCGGGCAAGTAGGACAAGGTAAGTGTCCTTATTTAAAGTCAGCAGCTACACTGTTAGTAGCTGCTGACTTTAAAAAAAAAAAAATCGCGGCTGGAGCTCCGCTTTAAATTAACATTTTGTAACCTAGTTTTTATGAATACATACAGTCCTGATCAAAAGTTTAAGACCATTAAAAAAATTGCAAAAAATCATATTTTACATTGTTGGATCTTAACAAGGTTCCAAGTAGAGCTTCAACATGCAACAAGAAGAAATGAGAGAGAGACAAAACATTTTTTGAGCATTCAATTAATTGAAAATAACGATTAAACTGAAACAGGCTGTTTTTCAGCTGATCAAAAGTTTAGGACCACATGCCTTTAAAAGGCCAAATCTGTGCAAAGATCTGGATTTATTGTCATTTTCTGTCAGGTAGTCACACGTTGTGATGGCAAAGACAAAAAAACTCTCCCTTTTTGAACGTGGTCGGGTTGCTGAACTGCATAAGCAGGGTCTCTCATCAAGACACTGGACGATCTTTGACCCAAATTAAGGCACTTACTGGTGCTGACTGCAGCCCCATAACCATCAGATGGTATCTGAGACTGAAGGACTTCAAAACCAAAAAACTTCTTCAAAAACCTTGTCTCCTTGAACGCCACAGAACTGCTCATTTGGACTTTGCAATAGAGTACCAAACATGGGACATTCAAAGGTGGAAGAAAAAATGTAACCTTAATGGTACTGATGGTTTCTAACGTTACTGGCATGACAAGCAGATCCCCCCTGAGATGTTTTCTACGCGCCACAGTGGAGGGGGCTCCATAATGGTCTGGGATGCTTTTTCCTTCAGTGGAACAATGGAACTTCAGGAAGTGCAGGGGCGTCAAACGGCGGATGTCCAGATGTTGCAGAGAGCATTCCTCATGACATTCCTCAGGGCCCTCGTCTGTGTGGTAACGACTGGGTTTTTCAACAGGATAATGCTACAGTACACAATGCCCGCACAAGGGACTTCTTCCAGGAGAATAACATCACTCTTTTGGCCCATCCTGCGTGTTCCCCTGATCTAAATCCAATTAAGAACCTTTGGGGATGGATGGCAAGGGAAGTTTACAAAAATGGACAACAGTTACAGACAGTAGATGGCCTTCGTGCGGCTGTCTTCACCACTTGGAGAAATGTTCCCACTCACCTCATAGAAATGCTTGCATCAAGCATGCCGAAACAAATTTTTGAAGTGATCAACAATAACGGCAGAGCTACTCATTACTGAGTTCATGTTTGGAAGTTGGATTTCTGTTTTGGGGGGGTTTAGTTTTTTTTGGAGGTGTGGTCCTAAACTTTTGATCAGCTGAAAAACAGCCTTTTTCAGTTTATTTGTTGTTTTCATTAAATTGAATGCTCATGCTCAAAAAATGTTTTGTCTCACTCCCATTTCTTCTTGTTGCATGTTGAAGCTCTACTTGGAACCTTGTTAAGATCCAACAATGTAAAATATGATTTTTTGCCATTTTTCAAGTGGTCTTAAACTTTTGATCAGGACTGTATTAATAACTTTGTACTCATCTACTCTGTTTAGAATAAACGATATAATTTTGATCAATGTGTTAGGTCATGCACCTTCTCCTCCTTTCTCACTTGAAATTAGGAATATCTGCAGGCTTCTATACAAGAAATTCTTCCCAATCTTTCTCACTTTAACAGGGTAGAGCTCCATTCATATGTCTCCAAATACCAAAGGCAATAAACAAAACATGCCTTATAGTGCAGTATTTATTGGAATGGACATACAATTAAAAACAAAACTGGTATAAATTACTTGTAAAATCCCACCCCACCAAATTCACACCCTATGAAATAGGGTGTGGACAGACCACAGAACAGAGGGGTGGGACCTCTGTTATCTACCAGTCACTTGCCCACCAGTCTTGCAAAGCCCCATATATGGTGGCTTGTGAAAACGATCTTCAAATACATTGCGATTTCGAGGGGATAAAGAATATTTCCCTAATTTAATCTAGCCTTATAGTAATCACCAGATGGTACCCACCCCTGCCAAATTGGCTACCCCACAGCAAACCCTCAGTGCTTCAGAGGGTGTCAACTTAGAAGCTCCATGGCCCACATTTGGTGGGAATTTCCCAGAATAAGGTCATTCTTCCAGGTCCTAGGAACCCCAGCCATTGCCTTCCTCAACACGAACCTCCCCAAGACTTCCAAAACTAACTGCAAATGTATCCACTTTATCCTATTGGTGCCAAGCTGACAATAGCCAAAGCATTGAAACAACCCAGGGTCTCATTCTTATCTGCCAAACATAAAATATTGTGGATTATGTCCCAGGAGAAGTTGACCAGCATCTTATCAGATTCAAAAGCTCAGTTTGAATCGATCTGGGAACCCTGGGCCCTACACACGGGCAGCTCTCTCATTCCTGTGGTACAGACATAACAAATATTTATCTTCACCTCACCTCCTGTTGATTGGCTCTTCTTTTCCTCTTCTTCTATTCTATTCCCTGACCTATCTATCTCTCCCCCCTTCTCTTCGACACTATGGCCCACTACAACAACCATAGTGACACATTGGATTAAGCACCTCTAGGGCTATTGGACAAAGAGCTCTTCCCTCGGGACATGAAGGCTTGGTACCTGAACTCCTTTTTCATATGCAAAGCTCAATGCTTAACCATGGTGATTGTTTTCCTCTGGTTATTTGGGGGTAGTCCTCCACATTATGAACCCATTAGGGGTGCCGGGAGAGCTACACCCAGTATCCGGCTACAGATTCCAAATGTATGAGAGTCACGCAGGGAATACAAAGCCGACCCAGAGCTATCGGCCTTAACATCCATAGAGAACAACAAAATTGTAAAAAAAATAGGTAAAAAAATGCAAGAAATCTAAAACCAAAACACAACCAGGCAATTGAACAGCAAAAATCACCAAATAAAATGCACGAGCAAAAAAAAAGAAGTCACAAGCTGCTAAGCGTAAACAACAAAACCTTAAAAACACGTATGGCAAAAAAAAAAATGGGCCCGTAACCCAACAACAAGCGAACACAACAAAAAAAAATACAACAGAAATCAGTGAATTGCAGCGAATACTTAAAAGAACCCATCTAAAAAGTACACCAAGAACCCATCAGGCACAATCACACAGCTTCCAAAACAAGTACACAAATTCAGCAAAACAACGAACTAAAAAGTTATGTCAGCCCCATAAGAAATTCAAGTGGCGAGTCCCCACACCCCCCTTTCACCCCCGCTACCACCCATACCCTAACGTTTTACATTACCCCAATTACCGAATACCCCCATTTTTTTTTACCCAACACCCCATCCAGGGTATGTCCCTTTATGTGGGTGTTTGGTGTAATCAGTCTTGTCATCTCTAGTGCTTCGCATGTATCCAATAATAAACGTGAATTTGGTTTGGTAGGTTCCTCCAACCAAACATTGAAGTCACCCACCAAAAGCAATGGCTGGGATCTAGTAGCTAATTCCATTATATTAGTAATCAAACTTTTAAGTCCAGTTCAATCATTTTATTAGGTGGAATATAGACCGTAGCTATATTCATCACAGATTTTGTATTAATCATCATTTGTGTCAATAAGAACTCACAGCCTTGTTGATTAAATTCCAGTAATTTCTTTATTTTAAATTTAGAATTATATATAATGGCCGTGCCCCCCCCCCTTTCCTCTCCCCCGCAATTGATAATGTATCTCATAATTATCGGGGATAGCATCAGATAAAACAATTAAGATTATGTAACTGTAACCATGTTTCAGTTACCATAGTAATGTGAATATTATTTTGCTCAATAAACTCTCGTAATTCCCTAGCATGAGCAACTATAGAACGTACATTAATCAATACAGCTCTAATTTCTATTTCGTATATCTTATTTTTATTTTTGGGTAGTATTTTATTTTGATTTTGTATTTCATTAGTATTAATTTTAACGTCCCTATTGCTACCTTTATCATTTTTCTCAATTGTATTATTAATGATAGCTTCAATGGACCTTTGATCAAGTGATCCATTGCGGCCATCATTTAGTAACAGTAATTCCCTCCGTGTATAATAAAATTGTGTCATTTTAAAACAGTTTAAAAATCAAACACTTATTACAAATACTTAAAAATAGCTAAGATACCCATATGTCCCTCTTTAACAAATATTAGTATTCTTTAAAACAGATTATATTTAAATTATTTCCGTATCTTACCTAACAATCGTTAGTGCCTCCCCGACCTCCTCAGCCTCCCGCGGACGCCCGCAGACGCCGCACCCTTATGTCGCGCCCTTCGGGCGCGCCCGCCCGCGAGCGCCCGCTGCCGCGCTCGCTGCCGCGAGCGCCGCTCACAGCTTTTATGTGGTCTCTCACCTGGCCCTAATTACGGTGGCCACGCCCCCAACGCTCTGCCCAGCGCTAAGGGTGCCGCCCACAACTCCTCCCCCAAGATGTGCCGCTCGCTCAGAAGATACAGCGAAACAGGGGCAAGCAGGGAGGAAGTCTCACATACAGCAGCAGTAGATGTCAGGTACAGATGATGGCAAGTACAGATGATGGCAATGTCAGGTACAGATGATGGCAATGTCAAGTACAGATGATGGCAATGTCCAGGTGAGGCGCCGCTCACAGCTTTTATGTGGTCCTGGCCCTATTAGTGGCCACGCCCCCAATGCCTAGCGCGGTGCCGCCAACTCCTCCCCATGGCCGCAGTGTGTGCCGCTCGCTCAGAAGATACAGCGAAACAGGGGCAAGCAGGAGGAAGTCTCACATACAGCAGCAGTAGATGTCAGGTACAGATGATGGCCAAGTACGATGATGGCAATGTCAGGCCCGCCGCAGTCCGTGCCGCTCATCACAGCCAAACTCGACACAAGGCTAGCATGAACATCTCAGACAGCAAGTACAGCATGATCAAGTATACAGTACAATGGCAAGCTACAGTAGATGGCAAGTCATATACATTGTCAGTAAATCTGGATGCAATGGCATCTTTTGTTCTCTGGCGCCTAAGGGCGGATCGATAATACAGTATATATCTTTAGTGGCCGGGGGGGGGGGATGCAAAAGATACATATATCCAAATTACCAGGGGGGCACATTAAACTGGAACAAGGGCCGCAATCGGCCCCCGGGACGGACTTTGGACATGCCTGCTTTAGACAAAGCAGAGGCTGAGGCTCAGAGAGACTTCAGGTGCCTTGCAGACCAGTCACTCATAGAAATTAGTTCTGTATCTGTTCCATCTGTCATATGATTTTAATGTTGATACCGAATAAAGTGGATTGTTGGAGTGCAGCTACCTGGATCTTCCTTGTCCTAGATTGTAAGGTCCTTGAGGGCAGGGATTTATGTGAATATACAGTACAATACATATGTAAAGAGCTGCATTAATTGTTGGCGATTTATAAGTGCCTGTAATAAATAAACACTCCTATAAACACCATGCATGCATAAATACGTATATGAACGCTGTTAAAAATATGACCATAGAGGCATTTTCTTTCTGCCACATTCTAGCAGAAAAAAATCAGCATTAAAAATTATGCCCATGCGCTGGAATGTGGATACCATTAGAGCAAAGGAGAATACATCACCCTCATTTGTGATACATCTTCAACTCAACCACTCCTCTCTATGTAAACCTACCACATTATACAGGCTTCCCCTTGTTTTCCAAGGCTCTAATGAAGAGGGAACCCCTCAAAACGCGTCAGCCTATCATTAAGCATTTGCCCTTGCTTGGGCATAACTAACTTTAAATGACTAATTTTAAAGCGGAGCTCCACCCAGGAAAACAACATTTTCCCATGTTGTTTAAAAAAATTAAATAAAAAAAACCTGGAAAAAGGTTGTCCTTCTCCTTGTGAATGGGGCGCGCTGCTTTCTGGGAACTGTGTGTGTTCTCAGAGAGCAGCGCGCCCATTCACAAGCCAGCGTGAGACTCACGCAGGCGCAGTAGGAAATGGGCAGTGAAGCCGTACGGCTTCACTGCCTGTTTCCCATAGTGTGAATGGCGGCGCGGGACCCGGAGCGATCGTAGGACCGGCATCGGGGGGCCCATCAGCGCGGGCAAGTAGGACAAGGTAAGTGTCCTTATTTAAAGTCAGCAGCTACACTGTTAGTAGCTGCTGACTTTAAAAAAAAAAAAATCGCGGCTGGAGCTCCGCTTTAAATTAACATTTTGTAACCTAGTTTTTATGAATACATACAGTCCTGATCAAAAGTTTAAGACCATTAAAAAAATTGCAAAAAATCATATTTTACATTGTTGGATCTTAACAAGGTTCCAAGTAGAGCTTCAACATGCAACAAGAAGAAATGAGAGAGAGACAAAACATTTTTTGAGCATTCAATTAATTGAAAATAACGATTAAACTGAAACAGGCTGTTTTTCAGCTGATCAAAAGTTTAGGACCACATGCCTTTAAAAGGCCAAATCTGTGCAAAGATCTGGATTTATTGTCATTTTCTGTCAGGTAGTCACACGTTGTGATGGCAAAGACAAAAAAACTCTCCCTTTTTGAACGTGGTCGGGTTGCTGAACTGCATAAGCAGGGTCTCTCATCAAGACACTGGACGATCTTTGACCCAAATTAAGGCACTTACTGGTGCTGACTGCAGCCCCATAACCATCAGATGGTATCTGAGACTGAAGGACTTCAAAACCAAAAAACTTCTTCAAAAACCTTGTCTCCTTGAACGCCACAGAACTGCTCATTTGGACTTTGCAATAGAGTACCAAACATGGGACATTCAAAGGTGGAAGAAAAAATGTAACCTTAATGGTACTGATGGTTTCTAACGTTACTGGCATGACAAGCAGATCCCCCCTGAGATGTTTTCTACGCGCCACAGTGGAGGGGGCTCCATAATGGTCTGGGATGCTTTTTCCTTCAGTGGAACAATGGAACTTCAGGAAGTGCAGGGGCGTCAAACGGCGGATGTCCAGATGTTGCAGAGAGCATTCCTCATGACATTCCTCAGGGCCCTCGTCTGTGTGGTAACGACTGGGTTTTTCAACAGGATAATGCTACAGTACACAATGCCCGCACAAGGGACTTCTTCCAGGAGAATAACATCACTCTTTTGGCCCATCCTGCGTGTTCCCCTGATCTAAATCCAATTAAGAACCTTTGGGGATGGATGGCAAGGGAAGTTTACAAAAATGGACAACAGTTACAGACAGTAGATGGCCTTCGTGCGGCTGTCTTCACCACTTGGAGAAATGTTCCCACTCACCTCATAGAAATGCTTGCATCAAGCATGCCGAAACAAATTTTTGAAGTGATCAACAATAACGGCAGAGCTACTCATTACTGAGTTCATGTTTGGAAGTTGGATTTCTGTTTTGGGGGGGTTTAGTTTTTTTTGGAGGTGTGGTCCTAAACTTTTGATCAGCTGAAAAACAGCCTTTTTCAGTTTATTTGTTGTTTTCATTAAATTGAATGCTCAAAAAATGTTTTGTCTCACTCCCATTTCTTCTTGTTGCATGTTGAAGCTCTACTTGGAACCTTGTTAAGATCCAACAATGTAAAATATGATTTTTTGCCATTTTTCAAGTGGTCTTAAACTTTTGATCAGGACTGTATTAATAACTTTGTACTCATCTACTCTGTTTAGAATAAACGATATAATTTTGATCAATGTGTTAGGTCATGCACCTTCTCCTCCTTTCTCACTTGAAATTAGGAATATCTGCAGGCTTCTATACAAGAAATTCTTCCCAATCTTTCTCACTTTAACAGGGTAGAGCTCCATTCATATGTCTCCAAATACCAAAGGCAATAAACAAAACATGCCTTATAGTGCAGTATTTATTGGAATGGACATACAATTAAAAACAAAACTGGTATAAATTACTTGTAAAATCCCACCCCACCAAATTCACACCCTATGAAATAGGGTGTGGACAGACCACAGAACAGAGGGGTGGGACCTCTGTTATCTACCAGTCACTTGCCCACCAGTCTTGCAAAGCCCCATATATGGTGGCTTGTGAAAACGATCTTCAAATACATTGCGATTTCGAGGGGATAAAGAATATTTCCCTAATTTAATCTAGCCTTATAGTAATCACCAGATGGTACCCACCCCTGCCAAATTGGCTACCCCACAGCAAACCCTCAGTGCTTCAGAGGGTGTCAACTTAGAAGCTCCATGGCCCACATTTGGTGGGAATTTCCCAGAATAAGGTCATTCTTCCAGGTCCTAGGAACCCCAGCCATTGCCTTCCTCAACACGAACCTCCCCAAGACTTCCAAAACTAACTGCAAATGTATCCACTTTATCCTATTGGTGCCAAGCTGACAATAGCCAAAGCATTGAAACAACCCAGGGTCTCATTCTTATCTGCCAAACATAAAATATTGTGGATTATGTCCCAGGAGAAGTTGACCAGCATCTTATCAGATTCAAAAGCTCAGTTTGAATCGATCTGGGAACCCTGGGCCCTACACACGGGCAGCTCTCTCATTCCTGTGGTACAGACATAACAAATATTTATCTTCACCTCACCTCCTGTTGATTGGCTCTTCTTTTCCTCTTCTTCTATTCCCCTGACCTATCTATCTCTCCCCCCTTCTCTTCGACACTATGGCCCACTACAACAACCATAGTGACACATTGGATTAAGCACCTCTAGGGCTATTGGACAAAGAGCTCTTCCCTCGGGACATGAAGGCTTGGTACCTGAACTCCTTTTTCATATGCAAAGCTCAATGCTTAACCATGGTGATTGTTTTCCTCTGGTTATTTGGGGGTAGTCCTCCACATTATGAACCCATTAGGGGTGCCGGGAGAGCTACACCCAGTATCCGGCTACAGATTCCAAATGTATGAGAGTCACGCAGGGAATACAAAGCCGACCCAGAGCTATCGGCCTTACCTTACCTCAAGCACGGAACTTAATTGTAATCATATTGGTTCTTATAATGCCTTGCTGGAAATAGTGTATTTGATGTATTCTTGTTTTGAACATATAAAAATCTTTGAAAGTAAAAAAAAATACATGTAAAATCAATGTGACAAGCTGCTAAGCTCTAATGTGACAAGCCGCTAACCACCGATATGGCAACGCAACATTCTGGCTCCTAAATCCTACCCTTTGCGATGTGTACAAATGTGCATCCTCAGGGGCCTCTAATGTGTATTGCAGCGGCCATACTTATTTGGTCCATCTAAGAAGTGCAAAAGTATGGCCGCTGCAATACAGGTTAGAGGCCCCTGAGGATGCACATTTGTACAAAACATGAAGGGTAGTATTTAAGAGACAGAACATTCATCCCCCACATCGGAGGTTCAAGTGGCAGTTTTAGATGTAAGTTTCGCTGCTTGTCACATTGATTTTACATGTATTTTATACCTGTTTTGTTTTTTCAGTTCAATTTTTATTGGATTTTTAACAAATTATTCACTGACATAACAAGGATGTATCAGGTATAGCAAACATTTAGCATAAAAAGATGTCAGGACATATAGAGTATTAACATAAGAACCAGGGTTGTCCCGATACCACTTTTTTAGGACCGAGTACAAGTACCGATACTTTTTTTCATGTACTCGCCGATACCGAATACCGATACTTTTTTTAAATGTCATGTGACAGTTTTCAAACCACAATACAGACTAAGGATATTTTCTTTAGAATTATGAAGAACTCTAACTCAAGACATTATAAAAGAATAATAATGAGTAAAAATGAATAAAAATGTTTTATTTGCTTGTCACGCAGTAGTAAAAAAAACTCAAAGAATTTTCACAGAACATGTTGATAAAATACAAAAAAAGTATCGTCAGAAGCATCGGGAGCATTTGCGCGAGTACATCGGTATCAGTATCGGGACAACCCTAATAAGAACCAAATATGGAATAGAGTAAAACAAACAAATATTGGTAAGTTTCTCGGACAAGTGCTTCCTTGAATCACCTGTGGAAATGTTAATACCATACTGATTCAAATATGTGTGTGAGTTACCTGAGTAAGTTCTCCTGCTTTTTATTCTATGCAGGTGCTGTACTTAGTTGTCACTAAGTGTGGGTTTTATACCATTTGGTCCACAGAGCCCAGAATTATTGTTCCCAAAGTTATTGGGTTTTAATTGTTGTGATCACGAGTTTGTACAGTATGTGTAGTGTGTTTGAGTCAATGTAATGACTTTAGTCAATGATGGAGGGGTAACCATTTTCTATAGTCTGTTCAGTAATAGTCTAGCTGCCATACCTGTTTTTCCAATAAATACTGCACTATGAGGCTTCTTTTTTTTTTGCCTTTGGTATGTTGGGGACCTATGAATGGAGCTCTACTCTGTTAAAGTGAGAAAGATTGGGAAGAATTTCTTGTATTAAAGCCTGCAGATACTCACCCTTGTTGCCTTAAAATAATAAAACTTTTTGGTGAGTGCGCATTGCATGGGCGTGATAACCAGTGAAGGATGGGGATCGGAGTTTATGGTCATAACCATTGACCTAATATGCACCAGAGGCCAAAAGGTACAGTAATAGAGGCAAACAGTACAAACAGGTGATTATTTTACAAGAAGTAACCATCTCTCCATTGATGTATTGAAAAAAAAAAACAGGAGGTGGATGTCTGACTTTATACAACAAATGATGGCATTACTGCAAAATTTAGCAGGTAAAATCTGGGTTTGGAAAGACATTGGGGTAGATTCACATACATCGGCGCATATTTATGCCGTATCTCTTTTACGCTACGCCGGCGCATCGCGGAGAGGCAAGCATGGAATTCACAAAGCAAATGCTCCCAACGTTGCGCCGGCGTAGCGTATAGTCGTAGGCGTAAGGCAGCGTAAGTGGAAGTGGGCTGGAAGTGGGCGTGATACATTTATGGTTCATCGCTGCCTACATGTTATGCATACCAAACCAACGTGATATTCGGTGAGGCTCCTGAGGATCAGCTGTTCCCTGAGAAGCCGTGTGATTGATTTCTGCGATATACTGCAGTGGATTCTACAGGCTTTCTTATAGCTTATATTTGGTAAGCTCCTGTCCATGTGGTGGTGGTTCACGACTGTCTGAAGTGCACTGGGGTGCTTCCTGTGATACACAAAATAATCTTTTATATTGGACTTTATTTTCATATTTGGACTTTAAGTTGGCGCAAACTTTTTTCTTTTTTATGGCTTTAATCTAATGTCTGGTCCCTGCAATACGGATGAAAATCATTCTACACTCTACATGAGAGCAGACGAGGCAGAGGGGCTGGGGAATCTAAACAGGCACAAGCTCCTCGTGAATCACCCCCCGGTCATTACCAGTCCCTTTGGCCATATATACTTTGAACAGCAGTATACAGGCGGTGTAAACAAGACAGGGACTGTAGGTTTGTTGTTAAGTAGAATCTGTTTGTTATTTTGAACTGGTACTTTTTTAAAGTGTAGCTCCAGCCAACAAATCTATTTTTAAGCTTTTTGGAAAACAAAAAGAAGGGTTATCACCCCTGTAACATTTGTGCTCTGTGCGCATCTGTTCAGAAGATTGCACCTCACTTTCTGTCCCAATGACAAATGTTTTTTTTGAAAATGTGGGGGTTTTAGTGAAAAAAGGATTGGTGATAAAGCATCAGTGGACAGGAGACACCTCTTAGGCCTTGTACACACGAGGGAATAAATCCGCTGAAACTGGTCCGACGGACCATTTCATCCGAAAAATCCGGTCGTTTGTATGGGCAAACGGACCGTTTTGGCCGGATTTTTCCAGCGGAAAAATTTCAAAGCATGCTTTGAAATTTTTCCGCCGGACACATGTCCGTCGGATATGTCCGCTCGTTAGTACACAAAAGACTCGGACCAAAAACCCACGCATGCTCAGTCAAAACGATGTGACGGGAGCACTCGTTCAGGTAAAACTCGCGTTTGTTTGGGACCTGGCACATTCGTCACCTAAACTCTCTATATAGTGTTCCGTTTATATTGTTTTTTTGTTCTTTCTTCTCTTGCTAGAATAAAGCCGTTGTCTTGCTAATGCAATTTTGTCCAGATGTCACATACTGCTAGGTTGCATTTTCATTAGTGTTTTTTCTATTTGACACAGTTTGCTAGCCAGATGTCCCCACATTTGTTTCTGTTCTCCACATTTTTAGTATGTCTATTTGGACTTCATGTTGAGCGTATCATTTTTTTTTATTATTTTTATTTTATTTTTTACAGCTGGATTTAACGTTTTTTGAATCTTTCAAAAATATATTTTTTTCTTGTTTCACCATTTTTTTTTTTTAATTAAAATTTCCCTTTTTTTTTCCGCAACTTATGTAATTTAGTTGTTTTGTCCTTTATTTTTTACTTTATTTTGGGGTATTTATATATTTTTTTTTACATTTTATGCTTCTTTTTGGGTTTACCAAGTTCTAACAGAAAAGGTCCCCGTCCCCCCCCAAGGAGTTTGTGTCTTTTGCAAATGACACATTTTCTTTTACAAATGTCTGATGCTTACTCACTACAGTATAAAACACAATAGACAAGGTTTGAAAGTAAATCCAAAAGCCATTTATTTCCGGCCAAAAAAAAAATTAGAAATCACCAGAACGGCAGCACTTGATGAGATTGCAACATACATGCATACTTGGGAATTACAACATGATTAAGGAAAAATTTAATAACCTCAGGAGTCAATAACAAAAATCAGGATCAGCAGCACATTAACAAAGGAACCCAAGCTGTGCTACTACAACTAGCTCAGTTTTTTGGACAATCAACTGGATGGCAGGGAATCATCTTCTCGACTTCTTTGCAGACTTCCTTCCAGCGAAACTTCCACGGGTCCGTCCACGGACCCTTGCAGGTGGGGGTGATGTGGCAGCAGGAGGAGGATGAGGATGATGGGGAGCAGGCCAAGCCGGGTCCCACAGCACAGTGTCCCTGGTCAGCTCGTCCCTTTTCATTCTGGCCAGGACCTGATTAATAATGTCCTTGGCCAGGCTTTTTTGCTCCTCCCCCCCTTGGTTCAGCTCATTGGCCACAAATGCGCTATAGCATTCAGTTGGGTTGAGGGGGGCCCTCATGATTTCTGCAGCCTCCCGGATGACCTGAAGGCTTTCATCGTGCACCTCCCTCCTGCGCCTCCTTGCAGCTGGTGGCCTCATCTGGAGGGGAGGAACTTGGCTGATGGTGCTCAGCCTGGGTCTGGGGACCTGCTGCACCTCACTTGGGCCGGCCTCCTCCTGGCAGCCACTCCCCCCTTCCGCCTGGCTGACATGGGCCTCAGAAGCTGCCACCTCCTGGCTGGTCTCTTCTTCCTGTGGATAAAAAAGGCAACATGTTTTAGTTTTTTGCACAATCAATCACACACATTTTCTTTCTCTAGACTGTTTTAGTTAGTATTTTTTTAAATTAAACAGACTGTCCTTCTGACCCCTGCATTTGGCATCCCTGTTTGTTTTTGGGTTACAAGATCAACTCACTAATTCAAAATAAATAGCAGCACCAAAATATTTTTTTAAATACTAG
The DNA here is from genome assembly GCA_029574335.1 of Rana kukunoris. Taxonomy (NCBI): domain Eukaryota; kingdom Metazoa; phylum Chordata; class Amphibia; order Anura; family Ranidae; genus Rana; species Rana kukunoris. The sequence continues at coordinate 391,478,924 of CM056050.1, read as the reverse complement.
ACCTCACTGAAGATGGCCAGATCTGGCTCCATGTCAGCCAGCCCCGCTTCACATTCTGCAGGGCTCCTGGGATCCGGGGATGTTCCGCTGGGAGGAAGGCTGCAAGGTAGTGTAGAATCCGAAGGCCTGCCATCCAGTTCATCATTCAAAAAACTGAGCTCTTTGTAGTACCAGAGCTTGGGTTCCTTTGTCTTAGCTGCTGCTGATCCTGATTTTGGATATTTCCGTTTTTTATATACATTCCTGTAGCTTCTCCTGAGGTTACTAAATTTTTCCTTAACCATGTCGCCTGTGCAACTTGGCACCCAAGTGTGCAGGTATGTAGCAATCTCATCAAGTGCTGCATCTCTCTTTCCAGTGTCCAAATAATGTGTGTGTCTGGTGTCCCAAAGAAGGGGCATATCCCGATATCGGGTTATTAGTTCCATTGTTGCCTCCTTCCCTTTCAGCAAATCCATTTTTTTTTCAGCTCCTAGATGTAGCTTCAATAGTAATGTCTAGAATAGAAAATGACAATCAAACACAAAGCACAACTTTAAAAAGGCTCAGCTTTGACATTCTTAAAATATGTGCGCATTCATTCATTTTAGAGCATCAACATTATACAAACACAGTGTCTTCTGCTGCTACATAGCTGGCCAGCTCTGCCGCATTGTTGTACCCCCAAAAAGTTGTCATTCAGAGCCCATTTTGCAAGTTGTAGCATGTAGTTAAGAACACATCCACCATGAATATGAATGCTAGCAATCATCTCAAGGCACTAGTTCATGTGTAGCTATCATGGCCCTCAGCATTGATGGCAGAAAACACTACCTACTTATCTCTGTCCAACCAACACACAACAATACTTGCATGATCTGACTGCATACTCTAAAATCCAAATAAAGAGGATAGAGCATTCTCTACATATATCTTGATGAAGTGATGTGTACAAGCATTTGGCTCTCCAAATTTTATGGTGGGCCCCAAAATACATAAATAACAGTAGCACAAAAAGGGTGCAAACAACATTGAAAAGCCCCATCCCCCATGGCTGTTCAAATTATAGGCATCTGATCCGATGTTTTCATTTACCTTTGTCTCTCTCTCTCCTCGTTTCCGCTCGAGTAATCTCCGCGTAACCTACGTAATCACGTCGTTTTCATTATATCCCCACGCAATCAAGAAACGCCGCCCTCGTCTCCGCCCATGACATACCAATTCCTGTTTTCCACGCCCATATGCAACGTGGATTGGAAAATATGGCGATGTCACACGAGCGTCCAGATCCAGGCCAAAACGTTACAAGGCCACAAACATGTCTCTACAAGAGATGGTGGAGTTGGTGTCCATCCTGCGACGGAAGGACTATGATGGTGAGCATGGCCCATACAGCACCCCTAACCGGAGGAAGTCCAAAATTATGGATGAGGCAGCGAGGAAACTTTATGAGATGTTTGGGGTCACCAGGTCCAAAGAGCAGCTCAGGAAACGCTGGTCCGACTTAAAACTGCGCGAGCCAGAGCAGTATCGCAAAATAAAGAAAATCATTGAAAAAAAGTAAGTACTTTTAAAATGTCTTTGGAGTGCCTATTTTTGGATAAAATGTTTTGCCATGTCTATTTCGCCATCTGCCTCGTTGGCCTCCTTGTATTTTTGAAACCCTGCATTGTAAATGTAGTAATGTTTGTCTAATATAAATCCGACGACTTGCCACGATCGTAGTCAACATCGTTTCATCACAGTTTATCCTCAATCCGCGGGTCCAGGAACATCACACCTGGACGTGGCTATTTGGCGAAAAACATCGTTTCTAGAAACAATGTGGAAAATATGATATGTTTGTGCAAGCTAAGTTGATTTCAAAAGGCAAACAGGATTCATTAATTCACACAGTGATGAGATAACCTAATAGGCACCTGTTTTGACATCTGTAATTTTGACTTTTGGAGAAGGGACTCCAAAAACTACTTATTCAGGAGGCCAGCCATGTGTGTCACTTCACCAAAAAGCCTCATTATATCACAGCTAGGGAGAAGTCATCTCCCAAAAAAAAATACATGGTTTTTGCTGTAATAAGGCCAAAACTAGAATTGGAACGCCACTTCTAAGCAATGTTTGCAAATTAGTCCCTCCAAAAATATCTGTTTGCTGATGATTTTCCTTATTTTTTGTTGTTTTTAGGGGACAGAAGAGGACAGCGCTATGAGGAGTCAGGGAGGCCCACACTGTCTCCCAAACGGCCCGAAAAAATTGTTGAGCAGGAGGATGATGAAGAAGGAGAGGAGGAAGAAGGAGAGGAGGAAGGGAGAGAGGAGGAAGGGAGAGAGGAGGAAGGCGGATTGGTGGAGGAAGGCGGATTGGTGGAGGAAGGCGGTTTGGTGGAATTTGGCGGATTGGTGGAGGAAGGCGGTTTGGTGGAATTTGGCGGATTGGTGGAGGAAGGCGGTTTGGTGGAATTTGGCGGATTGGTGGAGGAAGGCGGTTTGGTGGAATTTGGCGGATTGGAGGAGGAAGGCGGATTAGTGGAGGAAGGAGAAGTTGAAGAAGAAGGAGAAGTTGTAGAAGATGTTGAACTTGTCAGTACAACAGGTCAGTGACACCCCAGCTTTGCAGGGAAAAAGAGATGTAGATAGGCCTGCACCTTACTTACTTACAATGTTGTGTTTTTCCTTTGGCATTTTTAGGGGATGAAGATGGGATTAGCACATCTGTCGCTCCTATTTTTTCTCGTGCAAGTGCACAAATCCTAATACAGCAGATAATGGAGTGCAGCACCGATCTGGCCAATATGAGGGAAAGGATGGTGGTGATGGACCAAAACTTCAAAAACATGCTCGATATTTTGGGACGTATATAGAAGACTATCCCCCCCAGCTGCCCCCCATGCCCCCCCCCGCCCCCCCTGCCCTCACCCCTAACCACCCCACTCTCAAAGATGTTGTATAATGTTCGTTTAATATCCCCCAAAATTTGAGGATGCACACACACACACAGGTTTATTTACTAAAGCTATAAGGTGCAAAAGCAGCATCACTTGGCATATAAAACAATAATCTTCCATGTTTGGATGCAAAGTCTTAATTGACTAAGCTTAATTTAGAAGCTGATTGGCTTATATGCACAAATAAGCCGGAGTTTGGACTGTTTAGTAAATAAACCCCAATGTCTGTTCACATGTGCGATCTGCCAGCACAGGACATCAATTGTATGTGCTTTGTGGGTGCAACCCCTTCCTTACTTATCAAGTAGGTGACAGAAAGGGGTTGCACCCACAAAGCACATACATTGATCACCCATGATGGCAGATAGCACATGTGAACATTTCGCATGGGATCTCATGTGAAAAATCACCATTTGGCCCATCACACACACAGCGTGTGTGCATCCTCAAATTTTGGGGGATTCCGGCGTGACCTAAGACCATGTTGTCTGGGTTTGTTATGCCAAATAAAAGGTTGAACTTTGTAAGTTCGATTGTTATATATGTTTGTCAAAACCACAAAATATTTTTTGAATAAATAAATACTTTCTAAACCAATTTTTCTAAGAAAAGACAAAGATTTTCGTAAATAAAAAAGAAATAAAAAAACCTTTTAAAAAACACACACACCAGTGGCTTCTTATTTCTAACCTCAATACCCAGTTTGTAGAAGAGTGACTAGAATGTGCAATTGTGTGTATTTACTAAAACCTGCTAACTAAATTGGGCACAAGAAATGCACTAGTTTCAGAACCTGGAAGACAGATCAAAAGAGAAAAATCAATAATGACAAACAACTGTATAAAGTCCAATGGTCAAATTATTTATTATTTCTTGGTAATATTTCTTTATTTTGGGGGCCGAATTATAAAGAAATATTAATCTGGCATAGCTATGGCACCCCGACCCATAAAGTACTCAACATATTTGTCGCGTACCTCACAAGCAGATTGGGTGACCGAGCCAGCGCGACCAGTGTCCAGCCCAGGAAGGGTATCTGAGGGTAGTCCTGCCTCAGCACCGATGTTGGGTAGGTACGTCTGGGAATGCCTGCGTAAAAAATTATGCAATATGCAGCAGGCCAAAATAACAGAGTTAAATTTATATTCCGCCAGATGTATCGCTGTCTGGAACAGGCGGAACCGGCTGGCGAGTATCCCAAAGGCATTCTCGACTACCCTCCGGGCCCTGGCCAGCCGGAAATTGAAGACCCTCCTCTCCGGGGTGAGGGTCCTCTGGGGAAAAGGCCGCATGAGGTGAGGTCCAAGCCCAAAAGCCTCGTCCGCTAAAAAAACAAACGGAAGTCCTTCCACATTGTCTTCATCCGGTGGCAGTTCAAGACCACCAGTTTGTAGACGCCTGTAAAATTCGGTCCGCGCGAACACTCCCCCATCAGACATCCGGCCATTCTTCCCCACGTCCACATACAAACATTCGTAGTCTGCCGACACCACCGCCATCAACACGATACTATGAAAACCTTTGTAGTTATAATAGTACGAGCCCGAAAGAGGTGGCGGCACTATGCGGACGTGCTTCCCATCAATTGCCCCTCCGCAGTTTGGAAAATCACAACGCTGGGCAAAGTGGGCAGCCACAGTCTGCCATTCCTGTGGCGTGGAGGGAAACTGTGGGGACAAAAGCAAAAAAAAAATTAGCACTTTGGCACAGAAACAACATTGCAAACACTAGTAAAAAAACAACATTCTGGAACATCACGGTATTAACATTTCTAAAAATTAGTGTATAGAGAGTATTTAGGGCAACAAATCTAGAGCCAATTATTATCAGACTCCACATCCCGCTGATGGGGCAATACACTTTTTTAGGGGGAGGGAGTTGAACTACAATGGAGCAGGACACCAAAAAAAAAAAGGTGTTTTTGTCCCTAGGAGATGATGCTGGACAGGTTAGTAGTGTTGAAGGTAAAATATGCAGGTAGGCCAAACCACATTAACCTGGAAAGCTTAACAACATGCATGGGGAGAAAAGGGAACATTAAGCACACAGCATATTACAATCATGGCGACTAGGAAAACCAACACAAAAAGGTGAGAAAAATATGCAAACATTATTAAAGACACAGATTGTGATGTTAAAGGAGGAAACTTACCTTAATAAACTCCTCCTGCATGACTTGTATGATGGCAGAACACGTCTCCGGTATGATGATCCCAAGCGCCTGGGGAGAGATGCCTGTTGAGAACTTGAGGTCCTGCAGGCTCCTCCCAGTCGCCAGGTACCGCAACGTGGCAATAAGCCTCTGCTCAGCCGGAATGGCTTGGCGCACCACAGTGTCCTGCCTCGTGATATAGGGGGACAGGAGATCCAGCAGACGGTGGAAAACGGGGTCCGTCATACGGAGAAAGTTCCTGAAGTCATCAGGATTATTCTCCCGGATCTCCCTAAGCAGAGACATATGAGAGAATCGATTACGCTGCCGCAACCAATTCTTGGCCCAGGAACTCCTCCTCCTACTGTTCCTGTCCAAATCACTGGAATGCACACAGACTCCAGAACAAAACCCATAAACAGCACGAACTCGTGAAAAGTTGCGCTGCTGCTCCATCATGGCTTCAAACCGGCCGGCTGGTCAGTCAAGAACACACTCAAACAGAAAGCACCCCCAAATCCAGCAAGACCTGCAAAGATCGCACGTCAAACAGATACGACCGTACAGGACGGCACTGCAAAGCAGAAACGCCGCGTACGGCGACACTGAATGACAAATACGAGCCCACAAGCACACACTGAACCTGAAAATACGACCTGTTAAGCGCGGAGACTGAAAAGCACGATTCAGCTCTAACCAAACCTTCGCTAACACGGAACTAGCAGAAGCGGAACAGAGGGCGGCGCCGATGGCTTCCTCATTCCCCTTTATAGTGACGTCGTATGTGGTTTACGTGCCCGCGTTCTGGTCCGCTGGGATTTCGGTCCGATGGTGTGTACGCTCATCAGACCAACGGACAAATTTGACTTATCCGCTGGGAAATATCCGTCGGATGTTTCCGACCGGATACATTCCCTCGTGTGTACAAGGCCTAACAGAAGAGAATTTCCCATCCTAGGGATAGATTTCCTCTCACTTCCTGTTGTCTCCTTCCGTTTGCAAGTAGGAGTCGTTTGTAAGTTGGATGTTTGAAAGTAGGGGCCTGTCGTATATACTCTACAGAAATTTGGGCCCTATTATATCAAGAATTGTAATTGTATGCCATTGTTGAACAGTTGTAGAAAAATTGGGCCTTTGGTGCTGGTGCCACAACACTGTAAGTCCCCACAGTTATGCCGCGTACACACGATCACCTTTTGTGATGAAAAAAAAACAACGTTTTATGTGATGAAACAAAACAAAGTTTTTCAAACTTCATTTTCCAAAACAACGTTGCATACACACCATCGTTTTTCCAAAATGCTCTAGCAAAGCGTGGTGATGTACACCACGTTCGACGGCACTCTGTTCCATTGAAGCTTTGTCTCATAACTTGCCTCTGAGCATGCGCAGGTTTAAAAACGTTGTTTTCAACATCGTTTTGCCCACACACCATCACTTTTTATGACACAAAAAACGACATTTGAAAAACGACACCACCACCTCCTGCCACAATCACCTCCTGCCACCACCAGCTCCTGCCACCATCACCTCTTGTCCCCACCACCTCCACCTGCTGCCATTACCTCCTGCGGCCATCACCTCCTGCCGCCATCACCTCCTGTCCCCACCACCTCCTGCCATCATTACCTTCTGCCACCAACAGCTTCTTAGCTTCTTTATTTATTACCTTAAAGCAAGGAAGTCTGAGAATGCAGGCTTGCCCCAAGTTGGTCCGCTTGTGCTATGGATGCCTGGGCAGCTGCTGGGCTATCACTGGATTGTCCGGACAGACCACTGCCATCATTAAGGCAAGGCTCCTTCATTATTTTATTTTTTTTTGTATAAAGAGAGTCAACATGTAATATAAAAATTATACAACACAATTTTCCAAAGTTTTGATATAAAAGAACATAAAAAAAAAAGACAGAAGAAAAAACAGATCAAGGGAAGAGAAGGGCAGGTGAAGAGACAGGTAGGAAGAGGGCTTTGTTAACAACACAAGGAAGATGACCAGAATAGAGAGAAGAGTAAGATGTAGAGTAGAGGTGTTGATGCATTTCATAAGAAGGGAGACCGAGAGGGGACCGCAGAGCGCCGTCCCCTTACAGTAGCCTGAGACAAAAACCTTTGTGTCAGCAGACCACAGCACAACAACAATAACAAAAAAAGAATTAAACCAGTGATCTCAGCATACTGCACAAAATAAGAATATAGAGAATTACAATAATACATTGAAAATTTACTTAGGTAGACCCCAGAGCAGGAGGCATCTTATGAGGTTGTTAAGATGTTAGATGGTACTGTAAATGAAAAAAGACAGTTATTTAGCAGTCTTTTTCCACAAATAAGAAGGGACAAGACTGTAGGTCTTTCTTTTCCGAGGATGTCAGGCATTGTTCGATGAAAGATGACCATTTTTTGTTAAATTTATTGCATGTCTGTGTAGGCTGGGACCTAGAATCAAGTTTCTCTCGATAGAGAAGAATCTTAAGATTTCTGATTGTCCCAAATAAGGTTGGAGGGGTGGAAGAAATCCAGTGGAATAAAATATTTCTACGGGCAACAAGGAGTGCCAGAAGTGTCCAATGAAAGGAATCTTGAGGAATCACTGTAGTAGACGTTGAAGGATTTGCGCTGTGCGTGGGGAAGCCAAAAAGCAAAAGCATAGGATCCTTGTCAGGTAGAAAACCTGTGATACTGTGGATAAATTGGAGGATCGAGGACCAGTAAGTATCAATATGTGGACAGGACCAGAGACAGTGAAGTAAAGATGGTTTGTGTAATGAACACCATGGGCAAATAGGACCTGTACTAGAGATATGGCTCATCGAGAATGGGTAATAGGCTCTATGCATTATTTTAAACTGCGTTTCCCTCCAAGACTCACATGGGGTGATGCGGCTAGTCAGCTGATAACCTGTTAGGATGTTGTCCAAGTCTGCTTGTATTGGCAAATATTTTAACCAGGTAGATATCAACGTACTGCATAGTGGTTTCGTAAATTTCCCATTCAGTGGACGATAAATATCTGATATGGAATATTATTATTATTATTATTATTGATGAAGTTCATTAATTTTAAAGGCTAGCGCATATGGCGGGATGTGCCATGACATTACTCACATTACTCCGCACGCTGCACAGCCTCTGTGAAATCTGCACTCCTGGCCCGATTGGCAACACCCACCGCGCTGGACGAATACAGGATCGGATCAGCTTGGGACCTGCAAAGCCGACCATGTCACGGCTAATTTTTATAGGCACTTTTGCCCTATCATGAACATTTACGGGCAGTTGGCAACACTGATACACAGCCTTCCTCAATCAATTGCTCAATGGTATAAACATCTAAACCTACAAAAAGTGTTAGATATTTTTTAACAAAAATAAAATGACTGATAAGATTCTAATGCAAAAGGGAATAATTTATCAGACACGGTTTTGACTATAGTTGTGCCAAAACTTGTCCTCTGCTTCCTTTCCCCTGCATATTCCTACTAGCCAGCAAAACAAACCATCGTAGTGATGGGACAATAACAATTTGGAGAGGACAAGAAGAAGCAAGAGACTACTGGGTTTAGCTTTAAAATAATTATTTTGGTGTCTGCTACAGATATGTGGTGCTTTTATCCTGTAAAACAAAAAAAAAACTTCTTGCAACTGGTCATGCCTGCAAAGTTGTTCCCTATAGAATATCATAGGACATGTTGGGGAGAAACTGTGACACTGTACCCATTGGCTATGGGATTTTCCTTGCCAAGATTAGAAGATTTCAGAAGGTTGCAACTGTGAGATTAAGCTAAGTATATATCAGAGGCAAGGGGGTGGGTAAATTTACCAAGACAGTTATGATTGCTGCATTTTTTTACTTTTACACGTAAAATGCTTCTAAGTAAAATATCCTACACTCACCTCAACAGATGCATATGCTGCGCATGATTATAAAGGTGCTAATGAGCACCTCAAAAATGCAGCACACATTTCAAAACATGAATGGGATCTACTGAAAAATCTGGTCTTACGCTTGTCCTGTAAACCAATTTACACTTTGATTCTCTTTGTGGCACCTCTTACAAGCTAAAAAGTTCTGTTTATTCTTTTGACAGCAATTACACTCAGATCACAAACTATTATACTGTTCTATATGTTATATATAGAAAAACTAGTCAAGTCACAGCTGTACTGTCTGACAGGTTGATGTGTTATCGCAAGCAGCAATTGCTTTTTAGCAACTTTTGAAGGTTTGCGTTGAAACTAGATGTAAGCTTTCATTAGAAGATGTGTTTAAAAATGACAAATTTTTTATTAAATCTAGCTAAACTCAGATATTTGGAAAGTGAAAAAAAAAGTGTGTCCATTTCAGACTACATATGTACCTATTGAGTATTCATAAATACAAAAGGGCATATTTTACAGGCACCACAAGATCCTACAGTATTGTACTAACCTCAGTTTCTTCATAGAGGCCACCAGGGACTAGTGTGTCCAGAGTATATAGACAAAGAGTTTCCTGTTGGCAAAGGTTTTTGAAATTCTCCACCGTGGGAAGCGGTAGACTTCCTGGCACAGGCTCTATGACCCAGACTCTGAGACCCAAAGAAGATTTATCATGATATTCGAAAAAATGCCGGGAACACTATGTTTATCCACTCCATCATCCAAAAAGGGACAGCTCTCCCTACATCTCTTCCTCATGGTCCTTATGGTGCTACCCATGTAGAATAAGCCACAAGGGCAGGTCAGACAATATACCACAAATTCTGAGGAGCAATTACAGAAGTCATTGATACGGTAAGTATGACTTTTGACTAAAAATGTATTCTGTCCTGTCTATGCTGGACATGTTTGCAAGTCAAATGTCCTTTTTAATGCAAAGAACATAAGTGTCTGGCTCCTATTAGGTACTGAGCACTTTATCTTGCCTAGGGCCACCTTACTTTTGATGTTACAGGCCTTTCTGGATCCAAAACATTTTCATTATTCTCACCTCTCCTACTTTGATTAGTTATGGGGGGAGTTCGCTTGATGTAGATATACCTTTTATGAAAAAGACCACCTTTGGCTTTGCTATTGCTATGTATTATGTGAGATAAAAACCTTTAGGCCAGTGGTCATCAACCTTGTCATCAGGGCCCACTACCAGGCCAGGTTTTATGTATGGGTTTACAACCATTTTAAGTAAACAAAAGTGACATAACAAACACTCTTTTCCAACCTCTAAGCTATTGCTGTTGTAATTTTGAAAACAAATTTGTGTCCAGTTTTCACAGCCGTAATTGAGAGCTGAGAAAATGAGTGCATGGACGATTCTTATCCTAATTTTGAGTGTAATTTCTAACTTCCATACATATGTTTTTTCTTTGCCGCAGGGTATACCACAGTCAAACCAGGACTAGAAAAGGATGAACACTGTCTGAGGTTGTTTTTAGTTTAAGGCAACCCTATTCATGCCTGCATACTCATGTTTTAGGTCTGGTTGTAAAAATTCAAACAAAACTATAAAATAACAAAAATATGATCGTTTGCATCAGTGGGTAAAGTTTCTAAAAGTTATTTAATTGTTTATGTGGCCAGAAATTGTCAAAATTAAGGTGTTCCTTTACACCTTTCATTCAACAGCGGGGGTTACACATGATAAAAGGCTCAATTCACTATAGCCATAAGAAGCTAAACCCTGCCATAATGATTATTACCTTTAGCAATGAGAGGCAATGGTTGCTTATGATGGGTGGAAATAACAGTCATTATGGCAAATGACACAAGCATTATAACTTTGTGAATTGAGACTAATGCGGCTATTTTTATAGTCTTCTCTGTATATATGGTTCTAGCTCTTAAGTAAGGCTCCCTTGTTAAGCGTGAGTAGTATTAAAAATGTGGAACATCATGCTTCCTATCGTTTTAAAATAAAGGGCTGCTAAAATAATATGTTCAGGTAATAATTTTGCCCTCTTGATGGGAAAGAAGCTAATACTGTTTACAGGGCAAATCACCATGAAAATCTCTAGGCTTAGTCTCTGCATTTACCTCTGAATATCCCTGGCAAGATTACTAACAATATTAATTTAAAATGTATCGCACAGTAAGAATAATTGGTTAACAGTGTATAGCAATAATGTATTGCACAGTAGGAATATGCCCCTTTAATGAGGGCTGGGCTACCTCCAATCACCTGGCCCTTATCTATCCATCAGCAGTCATGTGCTCCTACTGAGGAGACTTAAAATGCAGTGTTAAGCCGCGTACACACGATAGGTTAACCAGAGGACAACGGTCTGAAGGACCGTTTTCATCAGTCAAAACCGATCATGTGTGGGACCCATAGGTTATTTAACAATCGGTTAAAAAAAAAGAAAACTTCGGTTAAAACTCAAGTCGACGCATGCTTGGAAGCATTAAACTTAATTTTTTTTCAGCACGTCGTTCTGTTTTACGTCACCACATTTTGATACGATCGTTTTTTAACTGATGGTGTGTAGGCACATCAGACCATCAGTCAGCTTTATCGGTTAACCTAAGACAACTATCCTTCAGACCGTTCTCATCGATTTGACCGATCGTGTGTATGTGGCTTAATTGTTAGGACTGCAGTATACAGAGCGCCTTGACAGGGCCTGCAAATGCGTGCAACTAAACCTCTGTTTTTAACGCACACCGTTAGATTGGTGAATTTGATTGGTCGGTAAGTTTGAGCCTGGATATTCTAAGTTTTTATATGTATACGAGCCCTTTCCAGTGCTCCTTATTGTATAGACCAGTCATAGGTATGGGCAGTGACTTTTGTTTGTTGTATTTATGTCATTGTGGTCAGGCAGCACACTGGCACCTTTGCTTCCATGTGCTGAGTGTGCAGTGTGCTCCTGCCCCTTTAATGAGGGTTGGGCTACCTCCAGTCACCTGCCCCTTATCTATCCATCAGCAGTCATATGCTCCTACTGAGGAGACTTAAAATGCAATGTTATAGTTAGGACTGCAGTATACAGAGCACCTTGACGGGGCCTGCAGCTTACACATGCATTTGCAAATGTGTGCAACTAAACCACTGTTTTTAATGCACACAGTTAGACAGGTGAATTTGGTTGGTTGCCTATTGGTCGGTAAGTTTGAGGCTGGATATTTTATGTTTTAGGAGAATTGGTTAACAGTGTATAGTGCGGCACATATTTGATCTAAAGATTACTAACATTTTTTTTTTTTTAACATAAATTAGAGTAAACCTGTCATAAGCGAAATATAGGGACTACCATTGCTGACTCCTAAAAATATTTAGTCTCTGGCTAGTGTTCTGAGCTACTAGCTTTAAAGTAATACTATGGTATGTGTGAAAGGGGTAGTGGCGCTGTCCCACACCCTATAGGTCAAAAGGGTATAAGTGTCAGTGTATTGACTAGTGAGATAGGTACTGCAAATTATAAATATACAATAGAGTGCAACAATATTATAACAACATTGAATAAATGGTATGTGTGAAAGGGGTAGTGGCGATGTTCATTAAAGTAATACTAATCTCTGGTTTAAAAAAAAGGTAACCTATTCAAGCATGTATTCTTAACTCCAAAAAAGTACCTTCTATTGTATTTTCTGTTGGAGAATGGCTACATTTGTTTATTGTGGTCCTGCTGTTTGTAAGAATGTAGCCACTTTCTTTTATTTGCTCCTGAGATGGACTTTATGATCTATAGATTGCATAGAGCAGTGCACCTGACCCCCAACTATCCTGTACTGTTTATTCCAAACAAATGGAAGTGTGCTGAAAAAAATAAGTTTGGTAGCTCATGGAGGACATTACAAGGAGGCAGAAAACCACAAAATGTTTTCATGAAAAATTGGGAAGGAGTCGTTTTCATCTATATTTGCAGTGGAGCATTTCTCCTCATGATTTTCGTCATGCTTTAAAATTTGTCCGCCAGTCAGACATGTCCGCTAGCCCATACAAACGATTGGATTTGTCCACTGAACTGGTCCGTCGGACCAGTTTCAGCAGACAAATTTGATCGTGTGTACGCGGCCTTAGAGGCCTAATGGACAGAATTGACCTTGGTCTAGGCAATTATGCGATGCTCCCACTAGTATCTTCCTCACACTTTGAGGCGAGAACTGTTTCTGACCATTCCCTTTTGTGTATTGCGATTCTCACATCTGGAATATCCAAGCAGGTCTGCTGGAAACTCAGCCTGTTCTTGCTGTGGCTCTTCCCTAACCCCGACCCTATTTATACCAATCTGTCTACATTCATTTGTTTCAATAAACATTCATTCTTTTCAATAAACATTTCCTGGTGTTTAATCCAGCTAATCCTGGTATATTTTGGGAAAAGCTGAAAGCCTATTTAAGAGACCAATTTATTAAATCCATCAAGGCCATTAGGACCGGAGCCAAGTCTTAGGAACAATTCGTGCTTCAGGAGGTTGAGAGGACTGAGTCTGCTTTTGCGGACTCCCCCTCTGAACAAACTGAGAGAGCCTGGCATGAGGCTCAACATATTCCTAAGCATATGGTTTTAACGTTGGCTGAAATCAAAAGGTTCTTCCTTCAACAGAAATAAAAAGGGGAAAACACAGGCCATATGCTTGCTATGATGGTGAGATCACAGAAGGGATCATCCCATATAGCGGCAATTACCAATTCCTCAGGGGACCTGGTTTCCTCTCATGAAGATATTTTATCCACATTTAGAGATTTCTATGCTGATGTGTACTCCTCTAAGGTCTCGTCCACTATAGTGGAAATTGAATCCTTTCTTAACCACTGCCGAATCCTGCAGCTTCCGGCCTTGGATGTAGATCAATTGAATGCTTCCACTGTCAGTAATAGGAAGGATAAACCTAATTAAAATGGTTTGGTGCCCCTATCTTTTATACATTATGCATCATATTGACACTTGTTCAGATCCTTGATATGGGAAAAAAGAGTATCTAGGATCAGTCTTGATCCACTCTGCAATATGGCAAAGATCGGGAAGGAGCTGCAGTTCCTAACCATAAGCTCTATTTTTATGCTTCCCAACTACAACACCTGGGTTCACCAAGTAGAAGGGGCTGGACAGAGGACCTAGGGGAAATAAACGATGAAACATGGAACATATGTTTACAAGCAGGTCCAATCACTTCCGTCTTGCAATCGCATAGGCTGTCTCATTTATTTTTACTGCACAGGGCCTACCGCACACCTATATAACTGCATCGTTGGGGAAGGAGAGACTCATCTATATGCCCCACACATTGTGGAGAGGAGTGGTTTCTGAGTCACCTGATTTGGGACTGTCCCAAGTTGCATCGGTATTGGGGTGATATCGTTGAGTTTATTTCCTCGGTCTATAAAATCAGGGTTTCTTTTTGGATCCCCTAATATGCATCTTGGGAGAGGTAGATGAAGAAATATATCCTCCCCTTATTATTATAGCGGTGATCAGACTATTGTACTTGGCCAGGTTCTGGTTATCCCCACATGTTCCAACCAAAAAACAATGGGTAGAACAGGTCAACTATATCCTTATTAGGGAGCACTTAACATATCAGCATAGAAATGCAGCTCGGAAATATTACTCCATATGGCAAGCCTGGTTGGATACCCCTGGGTTAGCACCCCCGCGACTGATTCTGCATCGATTGCTACAAGTATAAAAGGCACTTGTGGTTAAGTGAAGGGCAGACTCTACTTTGAGCAGGCAATGAAATTTATGCCCACACCCTCTGACTGAAGAGGGGGTCAGTCCACACGTGCAGGTAGATTTTGGGCAATAATGATTACTATGTGGCCCATTGGCCCTATATTTGGTTGTGCTGGGTCGGCGGGTTTGTGCTTGCCCATCCGGCGCGTCTTTTCTTTCCCTTTCTGTCAAGATGTGTCATAGTAATTTCTTTTGGTGCCACTGTCTTACTGTTCTTTATTTGCATAGTGCATAATTTGCAGATGTAACAAATGTCATTCTTTTTGATATGATATGTAACATGTTTTATTTTGATGGCACAATAAAACCTTTTTCTGATGTAAAAAAAAAAAAACACACACAGGGAAGATGCAGGCAATTGTCTGTACTTAGGAGAGGGTTGTTGCATGGCATGACGCTATCACCAGACAAGGTGTACCTATTAAAGCAATAGGTACAACTGTAAAATTGTGTTTTCTCCATCATTTTCTGTTTGGTGACAACAGTTACAAGGACAAAGAGAGCCAGGGTAAATCTATTCCTTGGGGACACAGACAGCAATAGAAGACAGCATCAATAAACCTGAAATGGAACTTCCCTACTCTAATTAAAACTAAAAGGTTTTGGAGATACCTACACTTTAATAAACATCTGTCTAAAAGGAAAAGCCTGTAATATGAAAAGAGAATCTAGTGGACTATAGGGGGATGGGGCAGTATCTCACCTCAAATGCAGTAAATAGGTGAGTGATAATCTCTTCCCTTGAATCCTAATGAGGTAATTGGCAGCTGTTGATAGACATGTGCATTCTAAAATGGGACTGTACTGAAACAGTGTAGAGGTTGCCTCTCATATATGCCTATTCACTGGACAAATGCTTCTTAGGGTGGGGTATTGTGTCTGCTGTGGCCCTAGACTAAGAAAATATGTATACATACATGCACCTACTTCCTTCTGCGGGGACCATTAATCTCAAACTGCTGCCTTTGTGTAGAGTGACCACAGTCACCTCACCACCTTCCTCAGTTCGAAGTAGGTCAAGAGATCACCAGGTCAGTACTGTGTGCAGTAGGAAAATCACAGCTAATAGAGTTACCCTTCTACATCCTGCTGTGCACCAATCCAGTGTGAAACTACCATTTGTTTAGGAGCTCAAGATGTTGACAGTCATTTGTGAGACAGAAGTTGACTGTTCTTGTTATCTGAATCACTCTGCTTCTCTCTACCCCCAATTTCCCCACGCAAATTGGGTGTAGAGAGCTGCCACTAATTCCCAAGAGACAACCCACAGCTTGCCTACAGACAGAGGGCTCTTGGTAGTTATTGTTTGGCATGGCGGGAAGACAGGCAGAAATAAAGTGATATATTGTGTCTACAGGAGACAGCTTTTGGATTTAGAAGCTAGAAAATTTAGAAGAGACTGGATGGGGGAGTTATAGTTTGATTCTTGGTTTGGGGTTACCAAATATAAGGTGCTACAATATGGCCGCATTGGTGAGAATAGCAATAGCTTGGTTTTTAAATAATAATGTCATTGTTTTGGATTTAGAATCCATGGTAACAGAGAGAGCATGTAATATGAAATTACGAAACTAAAAAAAAAATGAATGCCGTGGAAAAATTGTGAGGTTTATTTATTTTTTTAATATACTGTATATATTAAAAGCACTTGTTTTGGGAGTATCAAGAAAATAAATATCAGAACTTGGGGGGCATCGATAGTTTTAAAAAAAAAACTATTAGATAAGCACCTGAATGACCACAACATACAGGGATATACAATGTAATAGTGACCTATAATCACACACATAGTTTGGACTTGATGGACTTGTGTCTTTTTTTTCAACCTCGCCTACAATGTACCTATGTAATTCATAGAACCTTACTGTAAGGGGGAACCCAAGGTTTACACCAGGAATAATTTACAAAATATTTGATCAATGGGAATAGTTGGGATATTGTTCACTGATGGTATTTTCTGAATGATAAATGGGATCTTACCCCTTCTGAGATGCTTAGGCCGCGTACACACGAGCAGACAGATTTGTTCAAATCGGTCGGGCCGACCGATTTGAACAAATCTGTCTGCTGGGGACATATTGGTTTGATCGTGTACACACGATCAAACCAAAATCCCCACCGCCAGATGGCGTGGTGACATGGCGGTGACGTTGATGCCGCCACGTCACCGCACCAGGAAGTAAAACACTTCCGCGCATGCGTCAAAACCATTCGGCGCGTGTGCGAGAAGACATGTACTAACACGTACTAACCAGCAGACATGTCGGGCGGACGGGTTCCCAGCCGACAGATTTCAAAGCATGCTTTGAAATCTGTCGGGTTTGCCAAATCCGTCGGCTCGCCCATACACACGGTCGAATCTGTCTGCTGGGACGGTCGGTCTGCTAGACCGTTTCAACAGACAGATTCGATCGTGTGTACGGGCAAACAGACGGATTTGGCCACCCGACAGATTTCAAAGCATGCTTTGAAATCTGTCGGCTGGAAACCCGTCCGCCCGACATGTCTGCTGGTTAGTATGCTAACCAGCAGACATGTCTTCTCGCACACGCGCCGAATGGTTTCGACGCATGCGCGGAAGTGTTTTACTTCCTGGTGCGGTGACGTGGTGGCGTCAACGTCACCGCCACATCACCGCCACATCAGTGCGCTGTCTGCTGGCGGGGATTTTGGTTTGCTCGTGTGTACACGCGAGCAAACCAAAATGCCAGCAGACAGATCTGTTCAAATCGGTCGGTCCGACCGATTTGAACAGACACATTTGATAGTGTGTACAAGGCCTTAGAGAAACCCAGGAGTGCATGGGTCTGGCATGGATTTCTACAAACAGAAACAGTTTTTTTTTGTGAGATCTTTATTAAAAAAAAAAACTATACTAGTCCCTATGCTTTATCCTATATTGGGGGTTAGGTATAGATTTGTAAGGGGGACCCATACAAAGAAAAAAATAATTGCTTGGAGTCTACAGTATAGTACCACTTGTTACTCATAAGCAATAAAAAAAAAAAATAAACACATGCAAACACTATAGATAAAATCTTTTATTATAAGTAACCCTCTGCCAATATGAACTTGATGACCTACACCAAAACGATCTTCTCACAAACTATTCAGTGATGCTAGCTGAGGTCATTCACTAAATATGGTCATGACATCACTTGGGATGCCTGTTGGATTGGTCACAATTTTTAAATGCTGATAGGCAGGCAAATTGAAACTGTAATTTAGTGGAGATAGTTAAAGTGCCACTAAAAAAATTACTTCTGGCTGCAGCAGCCGGGGATTTAGGCAGGTGGGCAAAATTACTAGACCTGATTATTTAGTTTGTCTATAGTATGTCTGTGATGCGGCACGTGTTTAGAACTGTCCCTGCACAAAATGACATTACTATAAGAAAAAAGTAATTTAAAACTGCTTGCGGCTTTAATGTAATGTCAGGCCCCTGCAATATGGATTAAAATCATTGAGAAAAATAGCATGGGTTTCCCCCCTCCCCCAAGTCATTACCAGCCCATTTGGCCCTATATACTTTGAACAGATTGTTTTGCTGGATCTGGAGGACAGCTGTCGATGGGTCGGCTGAAAGAATGATCTCATATAATTAGTGACCAAGACATCTTCAAACCGCCCTCTTCTTGCAGGCACTGGTGGATTGGTACCCAAAACTGTTTCGCTGTGAGTGGAAATTCCTCTGCCAGCGGACGCAAAAGCAGAATGCAGCATTTCTCAAAGCAAGGCCTGGAAGTGCTGCATTCTAATAGCCCTCTGTGATGGTGGTAACATTTCCGCCATGTTTTGCTTGTACCGGGGGTCTAAGTACGTTGCCACCCAGTACTGGTCCTTGAAAAATGAATGAAAAAAAAAACTTATATAGCGCGGCACATGCGAACTAAATCGCCTCTGGGCGCTTGTTGTTTCTGTCTCTCTTGACATCAAAAGAGCAGAGTTTTAATCTGTCTTCTGAAGGTCAGGTGGTTTTCCTCCAACCAAATGTTGGTTGGTAAAGCGTTCCATAGTCTGGGACCTTGGAAAGCAAACCTTCTTTCTCCTTTGGACTTGTATCTGGCTTTGGGTACCTTGACCAGATTTTGGTCGGTGGATCGCAGAACGCGATTGGAATTGTGAGCTTCTATCTTTTCGCATAGATATTGCGGGGCCTTCCCATGGATGCACTTATGTGTCAGACAGAGTGCTTTGAAAGCAATTCTGTCCTTTACTGGCAACCAATGAAGGGATCTCAGTGAAGGTGAGATGGATTCCCAGGGTTTTTTCCCAGTCACAAGTCTGGCGGCCGTATTTTGAACGACTTGCAGACGAGCGATTTGGTACTTAGGGAGTCCGAGGTAAAGGGCATTTGCATAGTCCAATCTGGAGTTTACAATTGTTCCTACCACGACTGCTACGTCTTCTTTGGGAATAAATGGAGTAAGTCTGCGTAGTAGGCGCAGCAGATGGTGAGATCCGCTGACTACTGACCCTATTTGTGCGTCCATAGTCATGTAGGTGTCGAAGATGACGCCTAGACTTTTGACTTTGGCGCTAGGGGTGATGATCTGGCCCAAAATGGGCTGGGGTTTCCAAGTAGTTGCCAGTTGACTCTTGCGACTGGCATGAAACAGAAGAAGTTCTGTTTTGGAACTGTTGAGTTTAAGATAACTCTTAGTCATCCAGTTTTCTATCAAAGAGAGACAATTCTCTAAACTGAGATGATGATCCTTTTTGTTGCAGATGCGAAAATACAGTTGCGTGTCGTCTGCATATGAGTGATAAAGTAGGTTGTAACGGAATGCACCGTGACAGTCTGAGATATTCCTATGTCTAGGGTCACCTTATGTCCACTAGGGCCATAGGGTGACAAAGAATCATAATTCATATATTACAGATGACATTAATAAGGGACATTAATAATAATTCATGTTTGCAGGATGTCTTCAAATATCAAAAGCTGTTAGCTATGCAATCTGGGCACACATGCTTTTGAAAGGTGTTAATTCAGGTCAGCCAGCCAGTGAGTCATACCTTTGTATAATATGCTATTGAAATATCTGAAGGTGTGGATTGCACCCACTCTCACTGCCATTGTGTGATAAAGATGTCTGTGTTACTATTCAGGGTTAATTGAACCCTATTGATAACACGGTGCCGTCATGTCTAGCTACCAATTAAAGAATTATCCTCAGTGAGTGAATAGGGGGGTGGAGATTACATTGTCCTGTGATTAACTGCATTCTGTTGTACTGGATATAAGCAAGCTAAGAACTAATAAAGATATTCATACATTTTGGAAACTAGAGAACGGAGCGCTGTCTCGTTTATTCTGGGAAATGGAATGGATCATGTCTGCCTGGTTGTTGGTGTGTCGGATAAGCTTGTCGTGGATGGATGGAAGGTTGTAAGCGGTGGTAACCGTTACATTGGTGGCAGCAGTGGGATGATTCCATCTTCAGAAGGACGGCTACAAGGACACATGACAATGGAGACGCTGTATGAACGGATGAAGCTCTCTTCCCTCATGGACTTACTGGAGAGCCGGGGCAGACCGGCCAGCAACCGTAAGAAAAGGGACATTATCGCAGAACTTGTCGAAATGAATAGAGCTAAGAGGCCCAGCATAACAGACAGGACACCCGAGGAAGAATTTTTTGATCGGGCTGTTAAAAATGGACTGGCACAATATGGTCCTAATCCTCCACCGGAGATCAT
Organism: Rana kukunoris; assembly: GCA_029574335.1. Taxonomy (NCBI): domain Eukaryota; kingdom Metazoa; phylum Chordata; class Amphibia; order Anura; family Ranidae; genus Rana; species Rana kukunoris. Next base: position 391,458,494 of record CM056050.1, on the reverse strand, counting down.
AGACCGGGTTATAGCGGCTGTGGATGCCACCTTGCGACAGTGAAGAAGTGCTGCAGCAGCTGAAGTCACAGCAGCACCAACTAAAGAGAGAGGAGAGGTGCAGATACCAGTCTCCATGGAAGAGGAATTCCAAAGAAGGTTACAAGAGATGCGGATACAGCATAGAGGACCAGTATCAGAGGAGGTCCTGTTGGGATGGTCAGATGTGATTCGGTGCCAACTCTGGAAGGAAGCACTAGCTCTGGAGCAGCAACACCAAGGAAAGGTCCTGCCGTCCATCTATGCAAGGTACTGGCCGCAGTATGACGTACAAATGCTGTTGTTGGGGAAACAACCGAAGCAGGAGTGGATAGCGGAGTTAAGCAGGCTGATCCAGGCAGAGATGCGGCTGGATGAGAGCTACAGAGCCCTCCGGTGGTATGTAGCCCAAGAGTGCCCGTGGCCAGCAGATGACAGCCCCACAGAAGGCTATGACTATGATGGCCTGGGATTATTATATTGGAGGATGTCCAGTGATCCCGACTTTGGGGATGATCGGGAGTGGCGCTTGGAGGACATAATGGAGCACAGAGAGGAAAAATTGAATATCTCAGGAGGCCACTGGTCACAGGAAGATTTAGAATTTCTGGCCATTCGGGAATGGGAGCTGGAGGTCGCCTACAGACAGCTGCTAGACTCGGCTCAGCAGCAGGGTGGGGCTCCCATTGCCTGGGACTATGAGGAAAGTTCAGATGACAACTGTGAACTCCTGGCTGATGAATCGACAGTGGAAAATATGGAGATTTTCATCTCTAAAGCCGAAGCGGATGGTGTGGAGTTCCAGGGAGCCGGGGCGGTTGGCCCCCCTCTCCAGCAACAAGCTGAGGTGGTAAAGCTTTTACCCCCAGCTGAATCACTGGCAACAGAGCAGGGTACCCCAAGCCTCTGCTCCCAACTAGCAGAAGAGGGGAACCCTGTGGTAGTGGATGGGACTGTGGTCTCCACTCACAGCAACCCAGCGGAAGAGCTGGCAACAGAGCAGAGTGTTATAGGCCTCTGCTCCTCACTAACAGAAGAGGGGGTTCCTGGGGTAGTGGATGGGACTTCAGTCTCCACTGGCACAACCCCAGAAAATGGTACAGGACTGGGACAGGAGGATGTCTGCTTTGCTTTGCAAGCACCGGGGGGTTTTCACCAAGCACCAGTGGATGGGACTTCAGTCTCCACTGGTATACCCCAGGAAGGGGGGGCAGTTGGCCCAGACCCCAACAGCATGATGGACTGAGCCCAGCTACCCTGCCTTCTCCCCAGCGGCAGGCATGTTCTCTGAGAGAGGCAGAGGTTGGCGGAGTGAGTAATGCTCAGTTTGGAGCCATTTATTTGGGGTACAGTATGGATACCAGCATTGGAGGACGGGAACTACTGACGGACTTCGGAGTCAACCCGTTTGGGGTTACCACCTGTGTCCGTCTCCCACCGAAAGGGGAGAGATGTAACGGAATGCACCGTGACAGTCTGAGATATTCCTATGTCTAGGGTCACCTTATGTCCACTAGGGCCATAGGGTGACAAAGAATCATAATTCATATATTACAGATGACATTAATAAGGGACATTAATAATAATTCATGTTTGCAGGATGTCTTCAAATATCAAAAGCTGTTAGCTATGCAATCTGGGCACACATGCTTTTGAAAGGTGTTAATTCAGGTCAGCCAGCCAGTGAGTCATACCTTTGTATAATATGCTATTGAAATATCTGAAGGTGTGGATTGCACCCACTCTCACTGCCATTGTGTGATAAAGATGTCTGTGTTACTATTCAGGGTTAATTGAACCCTATTGATAACACGGTGCCGTTATGTCTAGCTACCAATTAAAGAATTATCCTCAGTGAGTGAATAGGGGGGTGGAGATTACATTGTCCTGTGATTAACTGCATTCTGTTGTACTGGATATAAGCAAGCTAAGAACTAATAAAGATATTCATACATTTTGGAAACTAGAGAACGGAGCGCTGTCTCGTTTATTCTGGGAAATGGAATGGATCATGTCTGCCTGGTTGTTGGTGTGTCGGATAAGCTTGTCGTGGATGGATGGAAGGTTGTAAGCGGTGGTAACCGTTACATAGGTCTTGGCTACTGATAATTTCAAAGAGAGGGCGAAGATAGATGTTGAAGAGCACCGGTGACAAAGGGGATCCTTGAGGGACTCCACAAGTTTTTCAGAGGTGAAAGGTCCCAATTTCACTGTTTGTGATCGGTTTTCCAAAAAGGAGGAAAACCATGGTAGATCACCTTCTGCGACTCTGGCTACCTCAGCCAGCCGAGTCAATAAAAGTTTGTGGTCTACAGTGTCAAAGGCTGCGCTTAGGTCCAGCAGAACCAGGAGAGAGGATTCTCCTTCGTCTGCGGCCTCGAGAGCGTCATCCCATATTTTGAGTAATGCTGTTTCCATTCCGTGTGCGGGACGGAAGCCTGATTGAAATGGATCAAGTAGGTTGTGGGTATCCAGATGCTGTTGCAGCTGTTGTACCACTACTTTTTCCATTACCTTGGAGAGAACGTTAAGGCCTGTTATGGGACGACGGTGAGTTGGGTCCTTGGGATCCAGGGTAGGCTTTTTCAAGATGGGCGTGATTGTGCCCTCTTTCAGCCGGGAGGGCACTATGCCTTCCTTAAATGACTGGTTTATTAGCTGCGTGATAGGTGGTGCCAGGATGTCGGCACATTCCTTCAGCAGTTTAGTGGGGATAATATCATTAGGCGCTGTGCTGTTTCACAAAGTACCGGTGATATTTTTAGTGGCCTCTATGGAGATGGGTTCCAGAGTGAACATCGTTGATTGTCGATGGTTTCTGTGGATGTTATGTGGTTGGTTGGGACGGGGGTTGAGAGGGGTATTGATTTGCCGAATGCTTTCCCGAATTCCCTCAATTTTATTAATGAAGAAATCCGATAGTTCATCGCAAAATTCTTGGGTGTCTGAATTGGGGGCTTCCAGGCAACCTGGGTTCATGGTCTGAGTGACCAACTTGAAGAGTTCGCGGGGGCGATTTAAAGCGCTATTGATAGCCACAGAAAAATTATGTTTCTTGGCTTTAAAGATTTCTTTATGGTATTTTCTTGTTAATTCCTTGTAGATGATGAGGTTCTCCTCTGAAGCGATTCTTTTCCAAGCGGCTTCCGCTCTTCTGCGCTCTTGCTTCAGTAGTAACAGTTGGTTGTTGAACCAGCCGGACTTGTTTTTCTGAATGCGGGTTTTGCGTTTCGGTGCTACTAAGTCGGCTGACTGTAGTAGGGCTGCGTTTATGGCATCCAGTGTTTCTGAGGCTGTTAGAAGTGGTTGGATTATTTTTATTTTATTTCCCAAGGTAGATTTGAAGAGTTCCGAATGGAGCTTCTTATGAGATCTAGTCCAGTGTATTGTCACCGGCTTGGGTGTTTTTCTCAATGGGGGGATTTTGGGAATTATGAATTTAATTGCATGGTGATCTGTCCATGGCAATGGTTCATTTTCCATAATGCTTATTTTCAGATTTTGTCTGAAAATTAAGTCAAGCGTGTGACCTGAAACATGTGTGGGCCCACATACTAGTTGCTGTAGCCCTAATCCTTCCAGGTGGTCAATACAGGCGTCGGCAACAGGATCCTGAGAGGAGTTTGCCCAGAGATTGAAGTCCCCGAGCAGCAAAAGGTGTTTGCTGTTAGGGGTATAAGTGGAGATAAACTCCGTCAATGATGTGAGTAGCTGCAATTTTGACCCGGGTGGCCTATAGCAGAGAAGAATGTGGACGGTCTCCTGGGGGTTTGCTTGCAGTTGCAGGGTAAGAGTTTCCATAAATGGAAGAGGGACTGGTTTGGTGATCGCAAGATGAATCCTGTGGATCACCGCCAGGCCTCCACCTCTTTGCCCTATTCTGTTTTCCGTTATAATGCCTTGCCCTTTATGCTTTTTATACGGGGGTCCGTCTTAAAACGCTGGAGCACGAAGGCCCCCATTTGCACTAAACTGGAAGTGCTGTACTGGCCTGGCTCCTGCTCATCATCCAGGATAATGTTGTCCATGTTCTCCTCCCCCCATCCACGGACAATGCCAGGGATCCCAGAAAGGTTTAAAGCATGCTCTTCTTGCTCCTCCTCCTCCTCCTCCGCCCTGGCACCATCCTCCTCTGACTCCTCTTTAGACTCCCATTGTTGACTTGTCTCAGGTGAAGTAGCCCCCCTGGGTATTCATCCAGCATTGCGACTTCCTCATCTTCCTGCTCCTCGACACGACACGACGCATTGCACACTCCAGAAAGAAGGCGTAAGGTACGATTTCACTGACACGGTGATCTCATCAAATGGCCGCAGAAGTCTGCATGAGTCGCGCATGAGCAGCCACTGGCGCGGTGAGGACGGCATGATGGAAGGTGGAGTGGAGGACAATTGTGAGCATAGAGGAGAAGGAGAAGAAGAAGAGGCCTGATGGTGAGAGCCTGGAGTGTGGCTTTGTGGGTTCTGATGGCGTTGCTCCCACTGGGCTCGGTGATGGGAGGCCAGGTGCCTTCTTAAGGCTGTCGTCCCTAGGTGAGTGTTGGGCTTACTGCGACTTATGCATTGACTGCAAAAGCTCCAGATGGCAACACTATTGTCTGCAGGGGACACATTAAAAAAAGCCCACACTGGGGAGCCATGGGTCGGCATCCTGGGAGCACCAGATGTAACCGTACATGGTTGATGGCTCTCTCCTGATACATTAGGAGTCTGGTTTGTCTTTCCTGTGCAATGTAAGTTTGACCTGCTTCTCCTCCCTATCTGCTGGTCCATCTCTCCCTCTGAACTCCCCTCCTCTTCCTCTCTTGTGGGCACCCACGTGACGTCACTTTCCCCATCACTAACAATAGAGATCTCAGAGTAGGCAGCAACAGCAGGCACCAACCTCCTTGGGCTGATCTGAGTACTGTCGTCAGACTGCTGAGTGCCGGCTGTTGCTACCTCCTCTTCCTGATCCAATACCAAGAATGGCTGCGCATCGGAAATGTCTTCTGATGGATCGGAAAATAATTCCTGTGACTCAAGCGGAGGGTATATGGTGGTGGTGGTGGTGTTGGTGGCGAGACACTCGACAAAGTCTGATGCGTCCTTTGACGTAATCGAAAGAACATTGTGCCACTTCCAACTTTGGCTCCGGCCTGGTGCTCCTGCCCCACCCCTACCACCCCTGCGGAAGAGCCTGCTTCTTCCTCTGCCTGTAATTTTTTTAATGACCCTGTGAAAAAAGTCTCTAGAGAAGCGCAGTATATGTGGAAGAAGGTATATAACAAAATCTGTCATTTTGGGGGGCCACTGGTTTATCGCACCAGTTCTGAAACTTTTTTTTCAGGTCATTTTGTTAATGTGTGTAGCAGAGGTAACGCAGCGAAAGAGGCAAAAATTCAGCAGTAACCAAATACACCGCCAGTCACAATGCTGCACAATACAAATCCACTATAATATGCTTTCTATATTCTAAAGTATATTATAAGTGTATATTACACCTATATACTGCAGAGCAAGTAGTACACATATACCAGTGCTTGAAAGGACTTTTGTGGACCTGTTAGGTAACAATTTGTGTCATTACAGTCTGTCCCTGCTCGAAACAGCAACCTGTCCCTACCCTGACAAAAAGTATATGAATGTATTACACACCTATGTACTGCAGAGCAAGTAGTACACTTATACCAGTGCTTGAAAGAACTTTTGTGGACCTGTTAGGTAACAATTTGTGTCACTACAGGATGGAAAAGGTTCTGGGAGTCCTAGTAGATGACAGGCTCAGCAATGGCATGCAATGCCACACTGCTGCAAGCAGGGCTAACAGAATATTGGCATGCATTATAAAGGGGATTAAGTCAGAACTTAATAAAATTAAAAGTCAGCAGCTACAAATACTGCAGCTGCTGACTTTTAATAATCAGACAATTACCTGTCCCATGGTCCAGCGATGCGGTGGAACGAAGCCCTGCTCCTCACCCCCTCCTCTCCGCATCACCACTCTGGGTGCCCAACTGTGGCTTTACAGCTGGGCACGCACTGCGCATGCACAAGTTGTGCTGCGCATTGTGACTGGCCGGGCAAACATCTGGGACGTGTCCCAGATGATTGCTGAGAGGGAGGGGGGAGAGGAGAACTTCCTAAGTACGTACTGTATTGTCCAAAAAAAAAGGCGCCATTAAATGGGTTTGAAAGGTGACGACATGGTGATATTGTTTTATTTCAATATTTCTTTGTTTACAAACGGTTTATTGAAAAATAAGTCTCAATATAATATAACTGTACATTGGCATGGGATACATACATGAAGAAGGGTGCAAAGAATATCAGTATAATGTATAAGTAGTAGTATATGAGTGTTTACACTCATTACTGCATTTTTGTTGTGTTTTCTCACCATTTGCAACAATGTGCTTAATACTGTTTTATTTTTCTGTCAGATCCTTGCACAGCTGGCTGTTCTGGGCAATTCCTAATTTTTTCACACAGGTTTTCCCAATGCTGCAACAGGCCTGGGGGTGCCATGAACCTCCTGTCCCCCATGGGGCATGCTCCAATTTGGGGGCTGTGATGCTCAGTGCCCATGCTCTCCGTCCTGTGACGCACAGACGCACGGACTGATGGGCGGGCACTGCGCGCATACGTCTCGCTCGCCATCGCCGCACAGAGAGCCCGCTCTCCATGCGGCGCATTGGTTATGCCATCCACGCGGGGAACCGGGAGACAATTGGCGCCACACCACTAAGCGGTTAATCCGCAGTGATGCAGGTGCCTCCTCTCCCCTCCCCATCGTTTGCGAGACGTTTGGCAGGTGACTGGGAGGGCGGCTCCTATAGGAGGGCGTAGTCCAATGCTGACACAGGCATTTGGTTCCCCACACGCTACCGACCTCATGCAGCACACTCGGAGCTCTCAGGTTATCCTCTTCTCCCCCTCCTTCTTATTCATACCTTGTACTTTCACCCCACCTTAATATTCTCTCTTTACCAGTCCCAGCTCTATGCCCCCCTTTTATTTATTTTTTATTTTTTTTATTTTTATTATGTTTTTCCTTTTTCATCTCTCCCTTCTATCTCTTTTCTACACCCTCATATCCCTCCTATACATAACCTTTCCTTTTTCCCATCCCTCCCCTTGCAGCCATCAACATTCACTGATCCCAGTACATACATCACATCATGCCTCATGCCTGTGCCACCTGGGTGCGTCCTGTTTGGGGGCCCCGTGTCCCCCGGTTTCCAGCCACAGCCCCCACCAGGGGCTGCCCCAACCCTAGGGGACCGTCAGGAGCTTCACCCCAGTGCCAGCCGCATTTGGCCACCTGGTGAGTACCATCTGGGACCTTGACATGTTCTCGGCCCCCAAAATGTTGAATGCCCTGGTATAACCAGTTATGTGCTTATGTCATTACAGATAATAAATGCAATGCATGCCTGCTCCTGACGAGCGACCAATAGTCGCGAAACGCGTAGAGCTATCTACCTCATGCATCTATGTATATTTACAGAAGTACTACACAATGTATCATCTTCATATGAGCTGTTTATGCCATGTTTTAATTACTGCAGTACAGTTTGTTGTACCTTTTTGTCTGTATATACTTGGGTTACTGCCTATATAAACCTTCCCCCCAACCAATCTGTGAATTACATATGTATATCTATTTTCTTCCATAGTGCAATATAGTCATGTACGGTGCATTATGTGAAAGCAATAAAATATTTAGACGTATTCCAGATTTATTATTATTTACTTTTCCCCCAATTTATTGCAAACCTTTCCCGCACATGCTTCATTTAAAGTCCTGCCTGTTCCTTTCTCTATACAAATGCAAGGGATGGAGGTAATTAACCCATTACCTCATTTAAAGTCCCAAAAAACCCTCTCTTCCCTTCCTCATATACTATAAGTAGTAGTAATATAAGAGGGAGGAATACAAACATTGGGATGAATAATTGAGTAAATGGTAAAACATTTTAGAGGCACAAAGACCTAATGGGTTTGTTCATTAATAATAACTTAACAGCAGTATCATATAGTGGATTAGTGAACTAACTGAGATAGATCCCAAGGCCTCCATTTATTATTATTTATTTCAATATTTCAATAAGGCACAAGCTTGTCTTCCCCAGGACAACTGTAAAGTGAAACAAAACAACATATATGTCCTAAAACACCCTCCCATCAATATTGCCCACTAGTGTTGAGCGGAATACGCCATATTCGATTTTGCGATATTTCACGAATATATAGAAGAATATTCGTGAAATATTCGTTAATATCGAATATTCGTGATATTTTATAAAAAATAAATAATGTGAATGCGAAATTGATTGCGAAATTCTCGTCCGCGCATGCGCATGCGCGCGAACAACACGCGAAAACGGAGATCATTTCCTGGATTACTAAACTAATATGCACTAAACACTAATGCCGTGTACACACGGTCGTTTTTTGCGATGAAAAAAAACATTGTTTTTTAAAACGTCATTTAAATTGATCGTGTGTGGGCAAAACTTCGTTTTTTGTCTTAAAAAAACGACCAAAAAAAAATTCCAACATGCTTGAATTTTTTGTGTCGTTTTTTGTTTCACAAAAAGTCACCGTGTGTAGCAAAAACGTCATTTAAAACGACGTTTTTCAACCCGCGCATGCCCAGAAGCTAATTATGAAGCGAGCTTCAATGGAAAAGAGTGGTGAATGTAACCTCGCTTTTTGTGAAAAAAACAATGGTGTGTATGCAACATCGTCTTTGAAAAGTGACGTTTCAAAAACGTCGTTTTTTACTTCACAGAAAACTTTGTTTTTTTCATCACAAAAAATGATCGTGTGTACGCGGCATAACTCTACTTACACAAACTTATATGACTAAACTAAAGCTAAATTTTTTATTTTTATTTTTTTACACTGACTGACAAGGACAAAGACGAGGACTACAAATAATAAACTAATATGCACTAAACACTAATGCCGCGTACACACGATCATTTTTTGTGATGAAAAAAACGACGTTTTCTGTGAAGTAAAAAACAAAGTTTTTGACTTCCGGTTCCGGCGCCGCATGGAGTAGCTGTGCACTCCTTCAGCTCCCGCACACAGGCTCCCAAATCGGCCTATAAAAGCCAGCAAACCCGCTGCCGACCCCTGGGCTAACCATCCGCCATCCCCCCCTCCACCCGAGGATGGACAAATACCTGGAAAAAAGCGGCGCGCGGTCGTACGCCGCCGCTGCGGCGCGAACGGGACAGCCGCAAATCGAGGCCCCGGCTTTGGCCTACACGGATTCGATCGTAGATCCGATCGTGGATCCGACACCTGCAATGGAGGTGAGTGCACCACCAGCCCCTCCAACTACCCCTCAGACTGTTCACATCCCCTCACCTCCCCCACAGGCGGGGGATATGCACAACATTGAGCTGATGGCCCAGGCCGTGGCTGCTCTATTATCCCCCATGATAGCGACCTCGGTGGAAAAAGCCATCAATGCAGGGATACAGAAAATCCAGGCTCAACTAGGGGAGCATGCATCCAGGCTGAATGAGGCTGAGAATCGCATCGGACATATAGAAGAGGATCTTTACCAGGCCCAATCCTTTGAACATGCGCAAGACAAGACGAACAAGTATATACTAGACAAACTGGACGACCTTGAGAACAGATCCAGGAGGAGCAATCTGCGCTTTATTGGCGTCCCTGAATCGCTGCAACCTCAAGCACTTTCAGATCTCTGCTCCAGACGCATCCCCGAGACCCTGGGCCTGCCGGGCCCCTGCACTGTTGAGCGCGCCCACCGCATGGGCCTTTTCAACTCTGATCGCAAGTCACCTCGCCCTGTCATCGCCAAATATCTCAACTATTCAGAAAAATCCCTCATCCTGCAGAAGTTCAGGCAGTCCAGGACCCTCCAGATAGACGGCATGAATATCCTGATCTTTGCGGACTACTCCGTGGACGTCTCCAAGAGGAGGAAGGCTTTCCAGCAGACCTGCACGGAGCTCCACCGAATGCAAATCAAGTTTACACTGGCTTTCCCGGCCGTACTTCGACTCAGAGCACCCAACGGAGATCAGCTCTCCTTCCATGACCCATCCGAAGCTGAGGCCTTCCTGAGATCCCTCCGCTCTAGCCCCCACCACAACCAGTCTCCCAGAGCGGCACCTTCCAACCGGGCCCTAGAACACGGAAGCCCACGCAAGGACTCTCCTAAAAGATTCAAGGCATCTGGATCCGACCGTCAACACACCTCATCCTTTTGAACTTTTTTTTTTCTTGAACCTTCTCTTTTTTTTCTTTTTTCTTTTTTTTTCTTCTAGACGGTCACACCATCCCGATGCAGTTCTGCTGCTCATTAACCGTCCAGGACCACTCCTGGGCCCCTCTCCTTCAGCGTGCCTCCCCCTTCACCCGGGGGACCACGGTAGGCCTAATGCAATTTTGATGTTATGCCAGTTTGTCTCCTTTTCTTTTCTCTTATGCTCCTAAAAATGCCATTTTATTTCACACTGTTTTGTTTTCACATTGTTTTATGTTCTCTTGCACAATCGGTAATAGTTGTCTTAGCTCCACTTGTGCCTTAATATTATGTTATCCTATACGTTTATATATCATGTGTAGGCCTTTCCATTCTTCCGCAAGGAACCTGTCTAGCTCCTCCCCCCCCCCCCCCTCACGCATTGCTCCTGCTGCTTACACCCCCCCCATCGGTCGCGGCGGGTGAAGTGCTGCATTGAGAGCCCTGCGTTGGGAGCTGGCCTATTCAGTGGCTCCATGCGGAAAAAAGTGAAGTTCCCAAATGTTGTTGTTCACCTTGTTTGCCCCCATCACCCTCCCCCCATCTCCCCCTCCCTGGTTCTCAACCCTCCGCCCATTTTTAGGGATCCGTTACCACCCCCGCTCTCTCTCACAGCAAACCACCACAACACCTGCTGTCCTTGCACCCCACTTCTACAATGCACCATGCTCCCATTCTCCTCGCCTCCACGTCCTGCTCACACCCCATTGTTAGTCTTCCCAACATGAGAATAGTCTCCTGGAATGTCAAAGGGCTCCGCTCCCCCAATAAGAGGATGAAAGTTCTGCGCCACCTTAAAAGGCTCAAGACCGACATCGCCCTCCTTCAGGAAACCCATCTGTCCACCCCCGACTTCCCGCGGCTGCGGAAACTCTGGGTAGGCACAGTCCTCGGTTCTGACTCAAGTGGTCGGAAAGCTGGGGTAATAATCCTTATTAACAAAAACCTTCCCTGCAAGATTCTGTCCTCAGATTCGGACTCCGAGGGGCGATTCACCTCGGCCCGTATTCAACTGGGATCCAGGGTGGTAACCATCACTAATGTATATGCTCCCAACAGCCCCACAAGTGCCTTCTTTAGCGACCTCACCTCCTGGGCGCTTAGAGACCCAGCCTGCCCACACCTGATAGGCGGGGATTTCAATTCCATCATGCACCCGATAGATGACAGGTCCTCTACCAGACAATCTCGTCCTCCTCTGACTCCTCTCACCCAGACATTATTGGCGTCGACGGTCGATTCACTGCACCTCCACGATCTATGGCGACTAAAACACCCTGCTGACAGAGAATTCTCATTTTATTCCCACCCTCATAAAGTCTTCACGAGACTGGACTATCTTTTCTGTTCTGACTCTCTCCTCCCACTGATCTCGGAAGCTGACATACACGACATCGCAATCTCGGACCATGCCCCGGTCTCGACCACCCTTGAGGACCCTGACTTAGCCTCTAACCCCAGAATCTGGCGGTTCCCCTCCTATCTTCACAATAACTCAGATTTTCACCAGCATCTAGAAAAAGCCTGGTTGGGATACGCATCGGATAACGCGTTACACGCTGACAACCCTAACCTTTTCTGGGAAGCGGGCAAAGCGTTCCTCAGGGGCTGCATAATCGCCTACGCCGCCACATTCAAAAAACACACCCTTAGACGCTACAAACAGGCCAGCGCAACACTGCATCAGGCCCAGCGGGTCCTCTATACTGATGACTCCCCCAGCAACCGTAACGCCTGGTTCGCTGCCAAGCAGGCCTTTGATAGCTGGGCAGCCACCCTCGAACGTACCCAAAAAGCGCATCTAGACGCCTCCCTCCACAAGTTTGGTAACAAAGCAGGTAGACTCCTTTCCAGATTAAGTAAAGGACCCAACCGCCCGACGCATATCATGTCTCTCAGGGACCCATCGGGTTCCATACACTACACCCCAAAAGGTATCAATAATACTATGCGCCAATTCTACTCCTCCCTGTATGCCTCAGACCCTATCGATAAGCCGACAGCCCTCAATTTCCTACGACGTATCTCCCTGGACCAGGTAACCCCCACCCAGCTCGAAGCCCTCAATGCCCCTATCTCTGTCCTGGAGGTCCAATCCGTAATCAAACAGCTTTCCCCCTCCAAAGCCCCAGGCCCAGACGGTTTCACCGGAGAATTTTACAAGTCCTTTAGCTCGACTGTGTCCCCCCCTCTCCACAACGTCTACACACACATATGGTCGGGTGGGTCCTATCTTCCAACGGGCAATCAGGCCATAGTAAAACTCCTAGAGAAGAAGGGCAAGGACCCCCTAGAACCTGGCTCTTATAGGCCCATCTCGCTTCTTAACCTTGACGTTAAAATCCTCTCCAAGATAGCAGCCACTAGATTGGCATCCATTATACCCTCCCTGATTCACCCCGCACAGTCGGGCTTTGTTAAGGGTAGGACGGCCACCATGAATATCAGGAAGGTGATGCTAGCTCTCGAACACGCAAAAAATGACCCGGCAGGAGACCACGCCATCATCACCCTAGACGCGGAGAAGGCTTTCGATAACGTTAGTTTCGAATGGCTCTCCATGGTCATGTCCAAAATGGGCTTCTCGGGCCCCTTCACGCACCTCATAGAATCAATGTACACTGCCCCTGCCGCGAAAGTGGTCGCGGCGGGCCTCCTCTCTGAGGAGTTCAGGCTGCACAAAGGCACGAGGCAAGGCTGTCCACTCTCCCCGCTCCTTTTCAACATAGCACTTGAACCCCTCTCCCGCCACCTAACCCAGATCGCCCCCCTACATGGCATCCATGTCGGAGGCCACGACCTTCGCACGTCACTATTTGCAGACGATGTCCTTATCTTCACATCCAGCCCCTCACTCGACATGTCCACTATCAAGACCACCTTTGACGAATTCAGGCAATGTTCAGGGTTACGTATCAATTATAGCAAGAGCGAAATACTCCCAATAGGCTCCCTATCTATCCCCTCCTGGTCCCAAAACTCCTTATTCGCCGTTGCAAAGTCACATATCACTTACCTGGGGATAAAAATAGGCAAACTACCCTCCTCCCTATACCACCTCAACTACCCCCCCCTGCTCACCAAAATATCCCAAGAACTGACCAACTGGATGGACCTGCCTCTCTCGCTACTGGGAAGATGCCACCTTGTCAAGATGGTTAGTTTTGCACGCCTACTGTACCCACTACAAACCATCCCTTTACTCTTGCGCCACAAAGACATTAAATCCATTAACTCTGCCATTTCCAAGTTCCTCTGGCGTGGCAAGAGGGCGCGCATAGCATTTACCAAGCTGCATCTTCCCAGGCGAGAGGGGGGCATTGCCCTTCCCAACATCAGGCTATATAACTTGGCATGTCTATTGAGAACAGGCTTGGATTGGATAACCCAGTCCTCCAGGTGCTCGAACTACCCCCTCGAATCGGCGATGGTCCGCCCCTTCTCGCTCACGGCCCTTCTCCATTGCCATTGGAAATCTGCCCCCCCTCCCCTCCAACACAATCTCCTTCTCCGGGATACAGTCATCGCCTGGAGAGAGGTCAGGAAGGCCCTCAATGTCCCCTCCTCTATCTCACGATACCTCCCTATCCTGGGCAACCCGAGCTTCCAACCAGGCTTAGATAACCAGCCCTACCTCGACTGGGAGGGTAAGGGTATCAAATCCTTTTATTCTTTATGTGACCCCCTTTCAGGCCGCCCCCTAGGTTTTAGAGCCCTGGCAGACAAATTTTCTCTCCCTTCGTCACATGTATTCCAGTATATTCAATGCATTAGTTTCCTGAAAAACGCCTGTCGAGATGACAGAAAAAGGTTCCAGAGCTCCCTTACCGACACCCTTATTTCCCGGGCCTCATACAAAATCTCAGACATTTACCATCCCCTCCTCCAGCACAACATCCCCCCCCTGGCCTCAACCTCGGCGGCCAACTGGTCGAAAGACTTCCCTGACCCTGACCTGGTGGAGAAGCTCCTGCATGGCCTCACCACCATCCACAGACTTATCCCTAACGAAATATGGAGAGAGACGCAGATTAAGATTGTTCACCGAGCCCACATCCCCTTCAGCCGAGCCCATGCCACCCCAGAATGCCCCCTCTGTAAACAACCCAAACCTAACTTGACTCACAGGTTCTGGTCTTGTTCCCTCATAGCCAGTTTCTGGGACCAAGTCATCCAATACATTTTCGATGTCACCCTGCTACGCATACCCAGGGACCCGTTACTACTTATATTTGGGTACTGGGACCCCATACTACTCCCCTGGTCCTCTCCCTCCACCCCCCTGGGCAGGGACTGGACTCTGATATGCCTCTTGATAGCCCGTAGAGCCATCCTCCAGAAGTGGATATCAGCGGACTGCCCAACCACTGCTCAAGTTAAAAGGGAACTGTTGCAGCTCTTATACAAAGACAGGCTCAACACGGACCTGACCCACGAACCGAGCAAGAACCGCTTCTATCACTTATGGAATCCCTTTATGTCGTATACTTTCACTCCTACTGAATGGTTGAACTTTGAGAAAATGTCTTTTCTATACCAGGATCCCCCTCGGGATTGACATCTCTCCTACCCTCCCTCCCTCCTCCCCTACCCCCCCCCCCCTCTCTTGTTGTTCCTTTTTGTTTGCAAGCACTACTATTTCACCTACCCCGTGACCACTTAACCTATACCCTCCCCCCTTATTTGTTCTCTCTGAGAACCTCTACATACACTGTTAATCTACTGCAATGTTCCACAGAAAATGCTTTTATGTCCTGTTTTTTTTTTATGATTTCTCTGTTATGTAACTTCCTTAATAAAAACATATATAAAAAAAAAAAAAAAAAAAACAAAGTTTTTGAAACGTCACTTTGTAAAGACGATGTTGCATACACACCATCGTTTTTTTTCACAAAAAGCGAGGTTACGTTCACCACTCTTTTCCATTGAAGCTCGCTTCATAACTAGCTTCTGGGCATGCGCGGGTTGAAAAACGTTGTTTTAAACGACGTTTTTGCTACACACGGTGACTTTTTGTGAGACAAAAAACGATGGCCCAGATTCACATAGATGTAATATTCCGCTGCGTAATCGAAATGCGCTACACTGCCGTATTTCACCAGGCTTTACACCGAATTCTGATAGTTTTTTGCGCGTACGCTACGGTGTCGTAGTCTATTTCTCGCCGCGCAATCGAAATACGTGATTAGGGGGCGTGAAGCATTTAAATTAAGCGCGTCCCCGCGGCGATCGAACTGCGCATGCTCTGTTCAGGAATTTCCCGCCGTGCATTGCGCGAAATCACGTTGTGACGTCATTCGTTGTTTGAGTAGCGGCGTTTACGAACATTCCTATTCCCGGACGACTTACGTTTAAAAATAATAAAAGACGTCGGAAGACGTTGATATTCGACGCGGGAACGACGGCCATACTTAACATGGGCTGTCTAATATTAGAGGAGGTAAAAGGCTGGTATAGTGATACGCAAAAAAAAGATGACTAAAGGTGCCGTAAGAGATTGCGTTTGAAGTGCGAAAGTTCGTGGATTGCAGGCAAAAGCTCATTAGCATACCCCGACGGCGAAAAACAACAGGAAGTCCGCCCAGTGGCCGCAATTTTCTTGCAGCGTAGATCTGAAGGCGTACTAACACGTAATCCAGTCGAATTGAAGCCCGCAGGTGTCTTTTCATGGTTTGAGGATTTCGACTAGCTAAAAAACGCCCGTAAGTCGAAAGTACTCCAGTCTAACACCAGTTAGACAGGCGTAATCGCTCTGTGAATCTGGGCCGATGTTTTGAAAAACGACACAAAAAATTCAAGCATGTTGGAATTTTTTTTTGGTCGTTTTTTTAAGACAAAAAACAACGTTTTGCCCACACACTATCAATTTATATGACGTTTTAAAAAACTAAATTTTTTTTCATCGCAAAAAACGACCGTGTGTACGCGGCATAACTCTACTTACACAAACTTATATGACTAAACTAAAGCTAATCTTTTTTTTTTATACACAAAACACAGAGACTAAACACACACTAAACTAAGCTACCTTAAAGAAATGTACACTTACACTAACTACACAGAAATCTATCTAACACTAAGCTACACTAACCTGGACAAAACAACACAAATCTGAGCTTTTAGAAAAGCTGTTGGGTCTTTTGCTTTGAAAAAAGCATTTGGTTTTAGAAGCAGGAAACTCAGAACTGAAAGCACTATAGGAAACACAATACTAAGCTCTAAGATTGCAATATACAAGAAAAACGCGCAGAAACACTCCACTCTCTCTAGCCACCTTGTGAATCTGCACTGAAATACTGCTGGGAGTGATCTTATATAATGGTCGTGCAGGCAGGTTCCTATTGGTTGCAATGGAGGTTGCTAACCTCTGACAACTGTGGTAGGAGAACTCTGATTGGCTCTGATGCAAAAGAAGGGCAGAGAAAGTATTCGCGAATATTCGTAATACGAATATTCGCATTGCGAATATTCGGCAACATAAAAGGATCGCCTCAGCTACTCGGCCCAGGGTCTCTAATCATACCAGCAATGCTTTTAGACGTCGATGGAGATCACTAGGATGTGATCTGTTTTAGAAATAAATTTGAAAAATACGAATATTCGCAATAGCGAATATTCACCGCGATATTCGAGTTATTCGCGAATACTCGAATATGCAATATTCGTAACGAATATTCGCAATGCGAATATTCTTGAGCAACACTGTTGCCCACATGTGATTACATTAACAAGTGCTGTAAAGCACTCAGGACTGAAATTAGGGGGTCGGGGGGAATATGCCCTAAGAGATGCATCCGGTGGGCGCTGCCCCCACCTGCACTGGGAACCGCTGCTCTATAGGTGTCACTACTGCCCTAAGAATTTCAGAGCGATGCTTCAGCAACTGTTGCTATATTGATAAATAACAGTAGCTGCAGCGTCGCTCTGGAATGCCTTTCTATAGGATGCCCCGGTGGGAGGAGGATTCAGTGCTAGTGCACCTGTGTGGTCTCCCTCCTATTTGATTCTCCAGCATTTGGCAAACTATACAGTGGGCGATGCCTGTCCATTACACTTGGACTGGCGGCAGTGACATCCTTGAGCAGAGGCACCCCGAGCAGAGTGCTGTGGGGCCTCCCTTCTAGTCCTAACCAGTGCCTAAACAGCCCATTTATTTTCTAAATGAGGCATCCCAGCTGCAGTACAATTACATGAGAGAGCCTTCCTGGAACTGGAAGGCATTTATAAGGACAAGAAGAGGGGTTTGTGTGCAGTAGGCCCTGGACTAGGAAGTTGAGGTTGGTATGGCAAAGGATTGGGGGAACTAGGGAGGGGGTGCAGAGGAGGCCCTGGACTAGGGGGGTGTGGACGAGGCCCTCAGACCCCAGCTCAGCCTCTCATAGAGCCACTAAGAGCCTGAGCCGGCCACTCCAGCCCCCTCCATAGCCCAGTGTTTCATTAAGAGCAGGGGAAAGCAGATCAGAGAGTCAGTCACCAGCTCTCTGCTCAGGGATCACTAAGTACTGAGTGATCAGTAAATATGATAAAACATCCCAGCTGCAGTACAATTACAGAGAGAGCCTTGCTGGAACTGGAAGACATGTATTAGGACAAGGAATGGGGTTTGTTTGCAGAAGGCCCTGGACTAGGAAGTTGAGGTTGGTATGACAAAGAATTGGGGGAACTAGAGAGGGGTTGCAGAGGAGGCCCTGGACAAGGGGGGGGGGAAGCCCTTTGCTGGGGGAAGGGTGCAAAGCAGGCCCTGGACGGGGGTGTGCAATAGAGGCCCTAGGCTGGGGGTGGTGCAGAGAAGGCCTTGGACTGGGGGGTGCAGATGAGGCCCTGGGCTGGGGGGGGGGGTGCAGAGGAGGCCCTGGACTACAAAGGGAGTGTAGAGGATGACCTGGACTAGGAGGGGAGTACACAGGAGGCTCTGGACTGGGGGGCGGGGTTGTAGAGGAGGCCCTGGACTAGCAGGGGAGTGCAGAGAAGGCCTTGGACTAGGGGATGCAAAGGAGGCCCTGGAATAGGAGGGGAGTACACCAGAGGCCCTGGATTGGGAGGTGTAGAGGAGAACATGAAAAGTGGGGTTGGTGTCGCAAAGAACCAGGATTCCGATGGCAGAGTGCAGAGGAGAGCAGAAAATTAGAGCAGGAGATTGCCGACAGCTGGAGGAGAGGAGAGGAAGGAGGAGACACAGCCTGCAGTGTGGGAACTGGCTGCAGTGTGCCTGAAGGTAAGCTTGCTGAGCAGGACTAAGTTTATTTTTGTAACTGGCTTACCCTGGTGAGCAGGGGGGAGGGGAGGATGTGTCTGTGTGAGAAGTGCAATGCTTATGGTTATGGAGGAAGGATGTTCTCCCCCAATCTCTGCTACCCTGCCTACTCAGCTGCCAGGATTTGGGGGCAGCAGTGTGTTCAATCAGGCTGATTTTTGGGGGAAAAGTGCTGGTGTGTGTCTAGGTCTATGTGTACATATGTATACAGTGTGTCTGTGTGTCTGTGTATACTGTGTATACTGTGTGTCTGTGTATACTGTGTGTCTATGTGTATATATATAACCCTAACTACCCAGGCCTGAGGTGTGCCTTTGGCCTTGCTGGTCAGTATGCCTAAAAGTGGGCATACCCTGAAATGATAGTGAAGAAATAAATATGAAAAGATAAAAATTAAAAGGGGGAACGGGTGGGTGGGTACCCAGAAAACTCCACCGACGCCGGAGATTAGAGGGGAGGAGGGATAATTAGCCATTAGCCTCCGCCTACAAATACAGGCTGGCCGCGGCCAGCCTTCCCACTTGTAGTCAGAGTCTTCACCGCGGAATGCGACACCCTAACTACCCAGGCCTGAGGTGTGCCTTTGGCCTTGCTGGTCAGTATGCCTAAAAGTGGGCAAAAGACCCGGAAGTAGGTGTGATGAGAAAGTAGAAGGGCATGAACCGTCCGTCTGGTAGCGTGACGCAAGCCCGGGTGGTCTCAAAGAATGGCTCCGACAATCACCTGTTACGACAGCAGAAACCAGCGTCCTAATAACTGATGATTAGAAGGAAACCCACCCGTAGCACTTGCGAAAACTGCCCAGAAACCAAACGACTGCCCTGTGACTGATAGACTAAGCCTTCTTCCAGAAAGCACGGACATGGGAACAACTGCTAGTGGCAAGAGGATACGTGGGAGAATGGAACAAGGGCAGACCTGAGGAGCCCTGTGGAATAGTGCAAGTTTGAACACCATCCAATGGATGCAAGACCGGTGCCCTGTCAAACACTCACAAGCCCTGGTCTAACAGTCCATACCTGGTAAGGGGACGTGGGAGATGCCAAAAATGGACAAACCGATGGAGGGAAGGATACCCGAAAGATGAGTTGCTGATGTAGCAGGATGAGGCCAACATGCTGTAGCGACATGCAACGACACACCGACAGAACCGGACATGGCATGACACCACCTACCCGAGTGCCTGTGACCCCCCCTGGAACAGGCTGGGAATTGGACAAAGAAGCCTGGACTGACACACCTGCCCCGACGATCCGGCAACCTATGAACAAGAGAACAGTACTAAAAGATATCACCCCAGACCCCTACCATAGAGCAGCAAAGAAGTGACAACTCCATGGACGAGAACCAATGTTGAACACGCACTGCGTACCCTGCTGTGACCGGAAAAAGAAACCCCCCCTAGTTAACTTACCGCTCGCTGAGTCAAGTATGGACCAACTCCTGATCGACGGAGTACTACCATGCTCTGAACCCCCACGCGGAGTAGCAGGGATGTACCAGAATGTGTTGCCCCCGAAACGTGGCACGCCCTAAACTGAGGAAACAGGAAGAAAGACAAACGGACAACCAAACATGAGACGCCACCCCCCCTTTGTACCTGCCTGGGCCAAAGACGTGAGCAGAAATGACCAGACCTCAGCGCGTGAATGAACCTGATGACAGATGCCACCCAAGTGTATGTAGTAAGTGTATGAAGTAAGTGAGCCCCAGTAACCTGCCGCGCAGAGACAGATGCTTAAAAACAAAACACTCAGGGCCGATGTACCCACAGACCGTGGTGGGTAGATGTATAGGCGTAAGAATGAACGTGCACGTATGACGTATGATATACAGGCGAGAAGATTGTGGTCAACAATCAATTAAAAACGAAACCTCAGCCCATATGGATCTGTAGACGTGACAGATCCTGAGATGCGCACCCTGGCTAACTATACCCGGAAGAAAAGGTATGACGAGACAAAGAAAACAAATGACACTACAAGGCTGTTGTGCGTGTTGTGACTGCATAGCACCAACAGCTATGACCAAAACACGCTGGAGTAGAACCCACTACGACGGAAAACACCCCCCCCTGCTGTGCCTACCCAAGTATGCAGACAATGCAGTGAAGGTGGGACTACATGGGAAAGAACCCGACAACCCCCCCCCTGATAATAGACGAGTGAGCGCAAGTGACCTGCTGCGTTAACGACCATCCGTTGGAACAGAAACTGAGGACCTGTGTACCCACAGACCGTGGTGGGTAGTCCTGCAGGTGAACGAAGCATGGTATGACGTGACATGCGAGAAGATCGAGGTAAACAAACATACGAAAACAAAACCTCAGCCTGAATGGATCTGAAGACGTGACAGATCCCAATATGAGAGCCCCAGCTAACTGGACCAGGAACAAAAAAAATACCCTAACACAGTAGAAAATAACCGCTGACAGAACCGCTAAGACAGCGCACGCTACAACAGAAAACGTGCTGCTGAAGAAACCGACGACAGATCCCACCCAAGTGTATGAAGTAAGTGTATGAAGTAGGTGAGCCCGAGTAACCTGCCGCACAGAGACAGGTAATGAAACGAAACACTCAGGGCCGATGTACCCACAGACCGTGGTGGGTAGATGTATGTGCGTATGAATGAACGTGCATGTATGACGTATGGTATACGGGCGAGAAGACTGTGTTCAACAATCATTTAAAAATGAAACCTCAGCCCGTATGGATCTGTAGACGTGACAGATCCTGGGATGTGTACCCTGGGTAACTATGCCCGGAAGCATGGTATGACGAGACAAAGAAAACAAATGAAGCTACGAGGCTGTTTGTGTGCCGTGCCTGCGTAGCACCGACAAGCTAGCAAACAAACCACCCTGGAGTAGAACCCCCAACGGAAACACAAAACCCTCTGTGGCTACCCGAGTAAGAAGACATGGCAGTGACAGAGGGACCCCAGCATGTGAATGAACCTGACGACCCCCCCAGTGAATAACGCGAGTGAGCGCCAGTGACCTGCTACGCAGCCCGTGGTGGGTAGCCCTGCAGGTGAAAAGAGAAGCAAAGCATGTTAAGACATGACGGGCAAGAAAACTGAGGTCAACAATCCTCAGGAATGAAAAAACCTCAGCATGAATGGATCTGTAGACATGACAGATCCCGAGATGTGAGCCCTAGCCAACCGGACCAGGAAAGCAACTTATGACAATAATGATGAGACATGGAATGAACGAAGACGAACCAGCTACTGGTGTAAGCTGAACCTGCCATGACAGAACCATGCTACTGACAGAACCGCCATGACAGAACCACGCCACTGGCAGCACCGCCATGACAGAACCACGCCACTGGCAGCACCGCCATGACAGAACCACGCCACTGGCAGCACCGCCATGACAGAACCACGCCACTGGCAGCACCGCCATGACAGAACCACGCCACTGGCAGCACCGCGGGAGCTGTGGTGGCTCAACGTGATTGGCACTGCGCTGACAAGCCATTCACCTCTGCAGCCAAGGGTTCGGATCCCGGTCTCGGCTACATGTGAATTGAGTTTGGTGGTCTCAGCCCGGCTCCCGGTGGGTGTGCTATGCAAGGTACGCCTGTGCTTAGTACGCCCACCCCCCCCCCCCCCACAAAAACCACCACACTTGCACGCACACTAAATTGGTTTAAAACACATGCACTTTGGCCATGCGGTCTCTTAAAATAAAGAGAGGCGAAGGACCTACGGGGCTGGCTGGGTGGGCTAGGCCCCCTCACTCCCTCATAGGGGGAGTCCCTCTGCCCCATTGGGGTCCCGTTGGGCCCCAGTTGGGCTCCCAAGAGGAGCAGGTAGGGCGGGGTGAGTGGGAGGCCCCCCTTCACACCCGCCATTGCCACCAGGGGCATGGAGAAGGATGGCGATTGCCTCCGGGGGGAGGGTCTGCCTACTCCCAACTCCTGCAGTCCGGCTCCTCTCTCTCGAGTTCACGCACAAAAAATACACTTTAAAAAAAAAAAAAAGAAAAAAAAACACTGGCAGCACCGCCATGACAGAACCACGCCACTGGCAGCACCGCCATGACAGAACCACGCCACTGGCAGCACCGCCATGACAGAAAACATACTACTGACAGAACCGCTATGACAGAAAACATGCTACTGACAGAACCGCTATGACAGAAAACATGCTACTGACAGAACCGATATGACAGAAAACATGCTACTGACAGAACCGATATGACAGAAAACATGCTACTGACAGAACCGATATGACAGAAAACATACTACTGACAGAACCGCTATGACAGAAAACATGCTACTGACAGAACCGCTATGACAGAAAACATGCTACTGACAGAACCGATATGACAGAAAACATGCTACTGACAGAACCGATATGACAGAAAACATGCTACTGACAGAACCGATATGACAGAAAACATACTACTGACAGAACCGATATGACAGAAAACATACTACTGACAGAACCGATATGACAGAAAACATACTACTGACAGAACCGATATGACAGAAAACATACTACTGACAGAACCGATATGACAGAAAACATACTACTGACAGAACCGATATGACAGAAAACATACTACTGACAGAAATGCTATGACAGAAAACATCCTACTGACAGAACCGATATGACAGAAACATCCTACTTGACAGAACCGCCATGACAGAAACATCCTACTGACCGAAACGCTATGACAGAAACATCCTACTGACAAACGCTATGACAGAAACATCCTACTGACAAACGCTATGACAGAAAACATACTACTGACAGAACCGATATGACAGAAAACATACTACTGACAGAAAAAATCCTACTTGACAGAACCGCCACTACTGACAGAACCGCTATGACAGAAAAATCCTACTGACAGAACCGCTATGACAGAACCGCTATGACAGAACCATACTACTGACAGAACCGCTATGACAGAACCATACTACTGACAGAACTGCTATGACAGAACCGCTATGACAAAAAAATCCTACTGACAGAACCGCTATGACAGAAAAATCCTACTGACAGAACCGCTATGACAGAACCGCTATGACAGAACCATACTACTGACAGAACCGCTATGACAGGAAACCCTGAGGCAGAACTGCCGGGATGGAAACGCTACGACAGAAAACGCAGAGACAGGATCTGACAAATTAGCATGATGCAAGGAAACCTGCCAGCGTGACCCGTGAGTGGTACGCCCCCCGCGTGCTGCTAGTGTGACCCTGAGTGGTTGCGTGACCCCTGGAGATGTGGGTGGACAGCCCACCACCATACTGCCAGTATGACCCCTGGAGAGGCGGGGGACAGCCTGCCCCCCCCATGCTGCTAGCGTGACCCCGGGAGGAGTAAATGATGCCCCCCTCATGCAGCCAGCCTGAGCCTGGGATGAGTGGGTAGAAACCCCCCCCCATGATGAGGCATCCAGCTTGTGCCCCCCCCCAAACCAGCATCATGGGAACCAGAGGCTAACCAGGAGAGACTGCCCTAGCAATCACAAAGAAGATGGTGTGGGTGTGTGGACGCACCCCCCCCCCCACGAGCACCAGGAGAACCGGGCGGCCTCCTAGAAGCCAGAGATCACCCAAGCAACATGGGTGGGCGGATGGATGGATGATCCTCTCCCCCCCCCCTGCTGCTCTGAGCTCCGGGCGGCTGACCCCTCCCAGATGGCGCCCAGGAAAAAAGAAGACTGCAGAACCCCCCCCCGGCTGACAGGATGAGTGATTGGACGGACGGACGCCCCTCCCCCGGCACGGCCACCGGGAGAAGCGGGCGGGCGGCCTCCTCGCTAGAAAGAGCAACGAAAGCGTAGGAGGCAGATGGATGTACGGCCCCCACCTCCCTCCGGCGCGAGCACCAGGAGAAGCGAGCGGCCCCCTTAACCTGGACGGAGCTCTGGCAACGTGGGTGGGCAGATAGATGGACGGCCCCCCTCCCCCCGGTATGAACAAGCACCGGGAAAATCGGCAGGCTGCCTCCTCCAGTTAAATGGAGCCCCTGGCAGCGCGGGTGGATGTGCGGCTCCCCCTGGGAGAAGCGGGCGGCCAGATGGGGCCCAGACAGCATGGGTGGGGATAGACTGCGCGAGACCATAGTGAGACATCTGTAGCCGACCTGCTCGCAACCGGAAGTGACGCGGCTACCCAGAAAACCCCACCGACGCTGGAGATGAGAGGGGAGGAGGGATAAATAGCCCTCAGACTCCGCCTACAAATACGGCCAGCCTTCCCACATATAGTATGTATAATGTGCGTCTATGTGTATACTGTTCAGTGGCGGTGTGTCCATAAAGGGTGTACGGCGCCACCCCCTCTCTCCTCCACCTGTCTATGCATAGCATGAATCCTATCTATGGTCACCACTGACACCCCCTATTCAGGTGTCCAGACCCTTTTTTGGCACAGGGCACCTGGTTTACAGTGGCGGGGTGTTTTTTGGAAGCACCTGATTAGAGCCACAATGCTGGGCGTTCGCTGTTCACTCAGCTGTGTGTTAGAAAAGTGAAGGAATTTGCTTTGCTAACACTAAACCACCTCTCAGCCAATCAGGTGTTCGGGTCTGATACCTATCACTTGATTGGCTGAAATGCCAGGCGCTGTGATAGTAGAAGACATCACGGACGTGCAGGACACCGCCGCTGACCCGCTACAAGACAGGTAAGTGCCAGGCGATGTACACTGGAAGCATTTGA
The DNA here is from genome assembly GCA_029574335.1 of Rana kukunoris. Classification (NCBI taxonomy): domain Eukaryota; kingdom Metazoa; phylum Chordata; class Amphibia; order Anura; family Ranidae; genus Rana; species Rana kukunoris. Next base: position 391,433,259 of record CM056050.1, on the reverse strand, counting down.
TGGGCACAGTGGCTGCGTTTGATGGGCACAGTGGCTGTGTTTGATGTTTTTTTTTCTTTTTTTCAGTTTGTTTGCGCCCCCCCAAAAACTTGGAGCACAACCGCCACTGGTGTCTATGTGTATATATAACTTTTACCCTTTAAAATCTCTATAGGCAATGTTTAAAAAATTCTATAGAGGAGGCCTGGGGCTAGAATTATTGCTCTCACTCTACCAATCATTTGGTTTGAACACCACTTTCATATGCAGGTGCTACTCACGTATGTGTTCACTTCTGCACGTGAGCTTGGCGGAACAGGACGCATTTCTGGCTCCTAACTGAAAAATCCACTTGTTGCCATTTGGAGGCAGCTGAATGGTAAACTGCTAGCTCGGTCTCAGATCAGGCAGTAGGGCAGATCTGGGTACACACCTGTGCTGTGATGTCATTACACACATCAAGCATGTTTTTTTATTCACACGCCCCACTGCCCGATCTAAGGCTAATCACAGCAGTTCACTATTCCGCTGGCTCTATTGCCGCGTACACACGATCATTTTTTGTGATGAAAAAAAACGACGTTTTCTGTGAAGTAAAAAACAACGTTTTTGAAACGTCAGTTTTCAAAGACGATGTTGCATACACACCATCGTTTTTTTCACAAAAAGCGAGGTTACGTTCACCACTCTTTTCCATTGAAGCTCGCTTCATAACTAGCTTCTGGGTATGCGCGGGTTGAAAAACATTGTTTTAAACGACGTTTTTGCTACACACGGTGACTTTTTGTGAAACAAAAAACGACGTTTTGAAAAACGACACAAAAAATTCAAGCATGTTGGCGGGCGGCCAGATGGGGCCCAGACAGCATGGGTGGGGATAGACGGGTGCCCCCCTCCCCCTGCGCGAGACCATAGTGAGACATCTGTAGCCGACCTGCTCGCAACCGGAAGTGACGCGGCTACCCAGAAAACCCCACCGATGCCGGAGATGAGAGGGGAGGAGGGATAAATAGCGATGCATACACACCATCGTTTTTTTCACAAAAAGCGAGGTTACGTTCACCACTCTTTTCCATTGAAGCTCGCTTCATAACTAGCTTCTAGGTATGCGCGGGTTGAAAAACGTCGTTTTAAACAACGTTTTTGCTACACACGGTGACTTTTTGTGAAACAAAAAACGACGTTTTGAAAAACGACACAAAAAATTCAAGCATGTTGGAATTTTTTTTTGGTCGTTTTTTTGAAGACAAAAAACTACATTTTGCCCACACACGATCAATTTAAATGATGTTTTAAAAAACGACGTTTTTTTCATCGCAAAAAACGACCGTGTGTACGTGGCTCACTTGTGCAGTTCAGAGCCTGCAACAAGTGGATTTTTTTTTTCTCATTTAAAGGCCTTTTCCTGCCAGCTGCCTGCCACACTATGCACTAAGGTGCAAAGGTGTGTGTAAGGGGACACTGATAGGTGATACACTGGGGGGGCTCTGCCATAAGGAAGGACTCTGCGGACTGTGATGTATAGGGAGAATGTTGGGACTTTGATGTAAGGGAGGACTCTGATGTGAGCATGGCACTCATCCTGACTGCTGTACTGTGTATGTGTTATTTTGTTTGTCACTTACTCCTGGCATGGCAGCCACCTGTAAGCCTGGGGGCCCCATAATCTTCTATTGCCCGGGGGCCCCATGAGTGTCAGTCCGCCCCTGGTTGTGTGATAGATTTATTGCTTGTTTGGCTGTACTCTCCTGTGGATCACAGCAGTACAGATTGTTTTGCACTCCTATGACCCATTTTCAGCTGATAATGGTCTGTCGGCTGACGTTACAGAGCTGATCCAGGCTGAGTAAAAATCGCAACCATATGGTCGATATCCGTCCACATGCCTGGACCGGCACCCAGCTCAGCCTCATATAGAGCCACTGTCAGCCTGAGCCGGCCACTCCAGGCCCTGCCATAGCCCAGTGTTTCAGTGAGCGCAGGGGACGGCAGATCAGAGAGTCAGTCACCAGCTCTCTGCTCAGGGAGCACTAAGAACTAAGTGATCAGTAAATATGATTAAATAAAAAAAAAAAAATTACCAAACATCTCCTCTTTCCTGCTATCTGACCCACATGACAAATAAGCCTCATTCGCATGGAGCATATGCGTCCATGCCCATTGTGATGGCCATGTGTGGAGATACATGGTGTTCTGTGCATCCCCGTGCAGGCAATCTAGTCAAAGTCCATTGGGACTCAGCAGCTACATAGACATGGTCAAATGTCACAATTTGACATGCAGACAGATAGGGATGCACAGTGTCTGCATTCGGATCTGTGCCCCTATTTCTATAGGTGAAGCTCTCTGGTGGATGCAGTTGCAGCAAAAAGTTGCTCAGCATACAGGACCTGTCTCAGTGCCTGTTTAAATGAGCCCTTATGGCCCATACACACGATCCGAATATCGGCCGACGGATCGTACGACTTTTTTCGCTTAATAATCGCGAGTAAAATAAAATAGGTTTTTAAACTCACGAAAATTCTCGTACGATAGAAAAAAACGATCGGAAGTGATGTCACGTGTTGTAATGTATTTGTATTGTATTGTCGGACGACGGCTGTACTGACTAAACGAAAATCGGACGATCGGACATCGGACGAGAACATTTTTCGCGCTTGTCCGTTCGAATTAAATCGGATGAACGGTCGTGATCGGCTGTCGAAAGTAGTGTACACATGATCCGAAAATCGTACGATCCATCATCGGACGATCGTTTTCGTCCGATATTCGGATCGTGTGTATGGGCCATTAGGGGAGTTTATCAAAGCTAGATCGGACAGAATCTGGAGCAGCTGTGCATGGCAACCAATCAGCTCATAGCTTTAATTTTCAAAGCTGAACAAGCTGAAGAAAGAAGCTGATTGGTTGCCATGTGCAGCTGTTCCAGATTCTAACTTCATGAGGTTATGCAAAATGAAATGCTTCAAATTTACAGACTGTAGGCTACATCCTCTCCAGCACTCAAATAGTCCACAAGTTTTAAATAATTTCTAGAAGAAAGTATCTTTGCTCCTTATATTTGGAAAAGCTATTTCTAAATATAGGGGACATTGTTGTTTTATTGTTGTAGATTTTTGGAAAAGATTTTTGTTTGTTTTATTTATAATTATTATTAAATATTATTATGGTTTTTAATAATGTGTACAACTGACTGAACTATATGTGATGTGGACATCTCCTGAACTAGCCAGTAGGGGAGCTACGTGGCTGCACGCTAGATCCCACACTGGCCTTTGTCAGCAGTGGAATCTGCATCAAGGAGGTGAACTTGGGTTTTGGAATTATTTTGACATTATATTTTTAATGTTGATAATAAATACAACAGTAACATACACTATATTGTCAAAAGTATTGGGACACCGTCCTTTACACACATATATAGAGGATATAAAAAGTCTACACGCCCCTGTTAAAATGTTAACTTTCTGTGATGTACAAAAATGAGACAAAGATTAATAATTTCAGAACATTTTCCACCTTTAATTTGACTTATAAACTGTACAACTCAGTTGAATAACAAACTGAAAACTTTTAGGTGGAGGGAAGTAAAAATAACAAAATAAACCAATATGATTGCATAAGTGTGCACATCCTTAAATGTATACTTTGTTGAAGCACCATTTTATATTTTATTTTATTACAACAGTCTTGGCAATATCCGCCCACTCTTCTTTGCAAAAACACTCCAAATCTGTCAGATTGTGAGGGCATCTCCTGTGCACAGCCCTCTTCAGATCGCCCCACAGCTTTTCAATCAGATTCAGGTCTGGGCTCTGGCTGGGCCGTTCAAAAACTTGAATCTTCTAGTGAAGTCATTCCTTTGTTGATTTGGATGTATGCTTTGGGTCGTTGTCATGCTAAAAGATGAAGTTCCTCTTCATGTTCAGCTTTCTAGCAGAAGCCTGAAGGTTTTGTGCCAATATTGACTGGTTCCCTCTACCTTGACTAAGGCCCCTGTTCCAACTGAAGAAAAACAGCCCCAAAGCCACCATGTTTCACTGTATGGTATGGTGTTCTTCTGGTAATGTGCAGTGTTGTTTTTTGCACCAAACCTCTCTTTTGAAATGATGGCCAAAAAGTTTAACCTTGGTTTCATCAGACCATGACACATTTTCCCACATGCTTTTGAGAGACTTCAGATGTGTTTTTACAAAATGTAGCCGGGCTTGGACATATGAAGAGATTCTATACACATGTACCACACTTGCCAGCTTGCCAGATATTCCTGCAGCTCCTTTAGACCCCTTTCACACTGAGGCGCTTTGCAGGCGCTATAACGCTAAAAATAGCGCCTGCAAAGCGCCCTGATTGAGCCGCTACTCGCGCTCCAGTGTGAAAGCCCTCCTCCATCGCTCCTGCCCATTGAAATGAATGGGTACTGCGGATATACCACTGGCAAAGCGCCGTTGCAGCAGCACTTTTGTGGGTGGGTTTAACCCTTTTCGGCCACTAGGGGGGGTTTTAATTTTTACTTCTTCCCTCCTAAAAGATTTCAGTTTGTTTTTCAATTGATTTGTACAGTTTATAGGTCACATTAAAGGTGGAAAAACTTCTGAAGTGATTCATCTTTGTCTAATTTTTTTACATCACAGAAACCTGACATTTTACCATGGTAAACTTTATTGGCATTCTAGTCTTAGTGCACAGGGTTCAATATTGAGTTGGCCCACCCTTAGCAGCTATAACAGCTCCAACTCTTCTGGGAAGGCTGTCCACAAGGTTTAGGAGTGTGTCTATGGGAATGTTTGACCATTCTTCCAGAAGCGTATTTGTGAGGTCAGGCACTGATGTAGGACGAAAAGGTCTGGCTCATAGTCTCTCGCAGTCAGGACTTTGTGCAGGCCAGTCAAGTTCCTCCACCCAAGACTTGCTCATCCCTGTATTTATGAACCTTGCTTTGTACACTGGTCTCCAGTCATGTAGGAACAGGAAGAGACCATCCCTAAACTGTTCCTACAAAGTTAGGAGCATGAAATGGTCCAAAATGTCTTGGTATGCTGACACCTTAAGAGTTCCCTTCACTAGATTAAAGGGGCCAAGCCCAACCCTTGAAAAAACAAACACACCATAATCTCCCTCCTGGATTAAGGAGGAAAAACAACCCCCTCCGCTAAATGATTTGGACCAGTGCACAAAGCAAGGTCCATAAAGACATGGATGAGTGACTTTGGGGTGGAGGAACTTGACTGGCTTGCACTGAGTCCTGACCTCAACCCGATAGAACACCTTTGGGATGAATTGGAGTGGAGACTGCTAGCCCGGACATCAGTGCCTGACCTCACAAATGCACTTCTAGAAGAATGGTCAAACATTCCCATAGACACACTACTAAACCTTGTGGACAGCCTTTCCAGAAGAGTTGAAACTGTTATAGCTGCAAAGGGTAGGCCAACTCAATATTGAACCCTACGGACTAAGACTGGAATGCCAAGTTAATGTGCGTGTAAAGCTAGGTGTTCCAATAGTTTTGACATAACATAACTTGATGTGGTTGATCTGAGTCTGTGGCATAGTTTAATGTAGAGACATGCAACTATAATTTTTATTAGGGGGGCACAGGAAGTACTGTGTTTCTTTTATAACAAACTTCCTTTAATAATCTAGGGGCAAAGAAATCCAACCAAGAAGTTGTATATGCGATATACAGTAACACAATCAGGCTAAGAGAGTATATGCTATATATTTTTTAAGAAATAAGAAATGTATCTGATGGGAACAAAAAATAATTGATGAAACTGAAACAGAAAGTTGTTTTAGGCCTTGTCTTGACAAAGTGATGGTAAGTGGCATACGTTATTTATTAACAAATTATTTTCACTCTTATCTGCTAGTTTTGAGAGAACTTGTAAAAAAATAAATAAAATTCACATCAACCATTTTATGCAACAGATGTTTAATAAATGTTTCCAATTCATTCACAAATCTTACCCTATATACAGCTTTGAAATGTTGCCTCCATATTCTAAAACAGCTATTTTGCAATATTTCGTTTAATCTTTCATGTACATTGTAATTATGTGTCCATTGTGATAATTAGGAGTCGTTGGCAAGCAGAAAGAGCTGATGCATAGATAGGGATAAGGAGGAAAGAGTGGGTGAAGAAAGGGATAATATAGGAAGTGATAGCTACCATTGATTTATGAAAGACAGATGTTGTCAAGCCAAGAAAATTTAATTTCTGATGAGTAAGAAAGCAGTAATTTTGAAAGGGGAGTAATTGTGGAGTAGCTAAAGCATTTGAGATGGTTCTTCCCCATCGTCAAATGTGTAAATTAAGATCTACTGGTTTAAAAATACAACATGTAAATAGAACTGGCGAAAGATCATGATAACATTGAACATTCTGAAATAACCATCTGCACACTGTTATACACTCTTCGTTGGCCAACTCCATCAAAGTCATCTGGCCAGTCCCTACTCTACTATATAAAATGCCAAATACTCACTTGTTCATAGCATATATTAATAGGTGCATAAGGGTTAATTTACTAAAGGCAAATAGGCTGTACATTTTGCAAACGTATTTTCCCTTAGCGAATGTAGTGAAAATGCACAATACAATTATGTTGTTTATTTTTACACATAAGATCATGGGCTTCATGGTCATGCCCTTGCAGAAAATTGTCAGATTGATCAATTGGCTTAAGATTGGTCAAATATTAGTGATTTCCAACTGTGTGGGCTTCCCTTTGTTTTATGAATAGCCATGTTAGGAGAAATGTATATTATATTATTTTAGATTGTAAGCTTCCAATGGCCTGGGCCTTCTAATGTGGTTTACACTATATATTTTTTTCCCATTCAACCCAGCGGACTGAATGAAAAAAACATACAGATCATAGTACTAACACAAACAATGTTAGGCCGCGTACACACGATCGGGTCCGTTTCATCGGTCCAAACCGATCGTGTGTGGGCGCCATCGGTCAGTTATCCTTCGGTCAAAAAAAATAGAACTTGCTTTAAAATTTAACCGATGGTCGCCTAACCGATAGGTCAAAAACGATCGTTAGTATGCAAAAGCATCAGTTAAAAAGCCGCGCATGCTCAGAATCGAATCGATGCATGCTTGGAAGCATTAAACTTTGGTTTTTTTCAGCACGTCATTGTGTTTTAAGTCACCGCGTTCTGACATGATCGTTTTTTTAACCGATGGTGTGTAGGCACATCAGACCATCAGTAACCTTCGGACCATTCTCATCGGATGGACTGATCGTGTGTACATGGCCTTAGTGCGGTGATCTCCCCTACTAAACTATTGTGTCCTGACATGAGGACTGCCCCCCAGTCATTGGTTGCGAGCCCTGATTGGATGCTGGTTTTCCAGCAAGGCGTTCAACAGAAGCCGGTATTGAGAAGCTATGGGCCGAAAGTTGACCGGTTGATCGGTTCCTGCCAAACTGACTATTTTCAGCTGATTTCAGCCTAACACTACTATACTGAACTCTGTTGTAACTGTTATTTCTTCTTTTATTTTGCAAGTAGCTGTGTCATATAAATAATGTATTATAATAATAGTTACCGGTATATTATTACAATGTACAAAATAATGTAATTCAATACACCACATTTCAATCAAATAGCATAGTTATAATTGACGTGCACTAATAAATCCTGTTACTGTATACTGTTCCTAGCATTGTAACTGTAATTTCTTATTTTATTTTGTAAATCACTGCATTCATATAAATATATATATATATATATTTGTATATTGCTTATATCATTTAAATCATGTATTATCATAATAGTTATAATATTATTATTATTACAATGTACAAAATACAGTAATTTAATACACCACATTTTTACCACTTAAGGACCACTTCGCGCTCATATATACGTGAGCAGAAGGGCACGGCTGGGCACAAGCACGTACCTGTACGTCCTCTTTAAGAGCCCAGCCGTGGTGCCGGCGACGCGCTCGCGACCAGGTGCGAAGCTCCGTGACCGCGACCGCGGACCCGATCGCCACCAGTGCCCTGCGATCGGTCACAGGAGCTGAAGAATGGAGAGAGGTGTGTGTAAGCACACCTTCCCCGTTCTTCATTGTGGCAATGTCAGTGATCATCTGTTCCCTGATATAGGGAAAGATGATCACTGACGTCACGCGTCCAGCCCTGCCCTCCTACAGTTAGAAACACATATGAGGTCACACGTAACCCATACAGTGCCCCTAGTGGCTAACTCCTAAACTGCAATTGTAATTTTCACAGTAACAGTGCATTTTTATAAGACTTTTCGCTATGAAACTGACAATGGTCCCAAAAAGGTGTCAAAATCGTCCGATGTGTCCTCCATAATGTCGCAGTCGCAAAAAAAAAAAAACGCTGATCGCCGCCATTATTAGTAAAAAAAAATATTGATAAAAATGCCATAAAACTATCCCCTATATTGTAAACGCTATACATTTTGTGCAAACCAATCGATAAACGCTTATTGTGATTTTATTTACCAAAAATAGGAAGAGGAATACGTATCGGCCTAAACTGAGGGAAAAAAAAAAATTTGGGGAATATCTATTATTTTCAAAATTGTCGCTCTATTTTTGTTTATAGCGCAAAAAATAAAAACCGCAGAGGTGATCAAATACCACCATAAGAAAGCTCTATTTGTGGGAAAAAAAGGATGCCAATTTTGGTGGGGAGCCACTTTGCACGACCGCGCAATTGTCAGTTAAAGTGACACAGTACCGAATCGCAAAAAGGGGCAAGGTCCTTAACCTGCATAATGGTCCGGGTCGTATGTGGATTTCAAAATTTGTCAGCTAGCTAGTTATAATTGACATGCACTAATAAAAGAGTGATGTAAATGCTGTTACTGTATTCTGTTCCTAGAATGGCCATACAGAGTTGTGTGTGTGTGTGTGTGTGTGTGTGTGTGTGTGTGTGTGTGTTAAAAAAAAAAGAAAAGAAAAGAAGAAGACAAATAAAGATTTTAGCCTGCTTTATGTTTTAGCGATCTTATTCAGTTTTAAAATACCTAATTCAGTTTTGTTAAAATTTTCTATAAAAAGCATTTATTGATTTTAAAGTCATAATTCATGGACTACATAATGGAACATAAAATCTGTAGAAATGTCATCAGCTCTGAAACATGTTGAGTAAAATTTGTTCAATCCAAATTTTCAAAACACTTTACACTCCTAAAAATTCATTCATGTATTAGAATGAGCGCACCCTGAAAGAATAATGACAGCTCCTTTTATCTGCATGCAGCAGTGTTCTGTGAGTCAACTTTTTCTTTTTTCTTGATATGGAAGAATAAAAGAGACATGTGACCTAGAAAAAAATCCCAAAAACGTTTGTATCATTTTATTTCATCTCTTCCTTCCAAGAAAGCACAGTTCTCAAAATTCCAAAAGACAGCTGCTAGATTCATGTGCTATGTATTGCTTAGGTGTGGTTTTTGGGGAGTGAACCATCAACTCCCCCTCAGGTAAGCAACACCTGAAACCCACCCCTGTCAAACACATTCGTGTTCTCATAGGTCACATCACGTTGTCTGTCAATATCACTTTAACTGACGTGACATACAAAAAGCCTTCAGCTTAAAATGGGCAGATCAGATGACTCCCTCTGCACAATGATCACCTGGCAGTCTGCTTTTGTGTATTCCTGTCTTTCTGAATCTATTACTACCTCCCCCCCTCCCTTTCTTTCTTGCTCCTCAACCAACAAATGCAGCTATATAGCTCTACTTTTTTTTTTTTTTTTATACTGTGGCTATAATCTTTTTTAAACTAAAAAAAATATATAACTTTTCTTTTTTGGGAGGTACTTTACTTTTTCATTCAGAATTATAGCAATGTATCTTCTACTGTTAACTTTAACATATCTTCTAAGTTCTCTTTTGTTAACCAGACCAATTGGAAATGCATCTAAAATCTTTTACAAGGCTTACTGCAACTTGTTCTGATGCTTTTTGACATGGTTCACATACTGAAGATAGTTAAAAACTTCCAAACATTAACACAGTGCTTTACATTTTATGCTTCTGTCATTCCCTATTATTTATTTTCTTTTGTATGGCTAAAGAATGAAGATTTTATCACTGGTGATTGATAATTGAAAGGTGAGTAGGACTTTTTTTTCCAAACTTTGTTTTAGATGATATAGATAAAGTAGAATGAAAGCAAGCAAGCAAAAAAATAAAATAAAAAAAAACATTGGACATCCTTATAAATAACACATTGTGATGTTTTAAGAGATACACACTTTTTCTCTCTGTTTTCCTTTTAAAACAAAAAAACAAAAAACTTTTCATATGGATTTTTTTCAAGATTATGTTTAGCTTTTGGACTTAAAGTGTAAATATAAAACTTATCCTATTAATGCTAATGTATCTTTAGGACCTTTGTTTCCATAAAATGTAGCATTGCTCTATATTTTTGTAAAATATGCTTTTATAAACATGTATGATCACTGATACATTATTTCTGTGCAAAATCTACCATCTTTTCTATGCTGACCCCAAAGAACAAGCTCTATTTAGAATTTGTTACCTAGTCTAGTTACTAAGATAACATTGTTTTTTTTTTTTTTTGTTTGTTTGTTTTGAATTGTTCTTGCACATAATTGGGTATGTTTTGCAAATTAAATTTTCACTTACTTTAATATTGTTCACTAAACTAAGTGAACATTCACTTGTTCCACTCCTTATATAAATCACCACCATTGTTTTCTAGAAGAACTTGGTTGGAAAATATTTTCCTGCTTTAATAAAACTGTGTTATGTAACTGTAATCTTCATGTAGGTTATTTGACTGACAAAAGGCTGGAGAAACTAGAATTAATATAATGTTAAGGCAGTTAAAACATGGAATATTGCACAACTTGCAGTTAAAGTACTGACCCAAAGTTTGGTTGAGTTTTATATTGTCAGGTAACTACTTAAAACAAATACCTCAGCAAAGTTTTACTCAATGAAATCCTGAATCAGGCATTCCTGTATAAAGGATGTTTGACTAAATAAATGTAAACCATTAGTCGAAGTGCTATTGTTATGGTTGTGTTGATTTAGGCTGAAGCAGTTCACCATTGTATTGTATTGCCTGTGAACTGATAGGAAGCTATTGTGAAAGTGTATGCAAGTTAAAACAATGCAGTCATATTTTTGCAACAGCCTTCAATCTCTGGCACATGCCAAACATATACATATATATATATATATATATATATATATATAGATTATTTTCCACTAATTTGCCTTAAAGTGTGCATTATATAACCACACTCTATTTAATTGCCAATTTATTTGGTTCATTAATCTAATGTGCATTCTTTTTTTTTTTATTTGTATACACAAGCAATTGTTCATCTCATAGGCAGAAAGAAAGTGCTAAGAATAAAAAGATTTATTCAGTGCTATGGTAGGTGATTTACATTTTTTTGTTCAGCCACTGAGAGATTAGGCTATAACAACATAGGCACATTCTTATCACAGAGACAGACAGCATCTCCTTGAAATAAATTCACTATTCTATATCTCTATAGTTGCAATTATTAATAGCTGAGCAATGCCTTTCAATTTGCAATGACTTTTTAATTTCTTGTGTAGCAGCTCTCATGGAAACTAATAGGACATGAAGAAAGCAATCAAATGCAAATAATTGTTGCATCACTGAGCAACAGATTACCCATATAGCCCTTGTATTAAGGTCAATCTTTCCAGTAGATATTCAGAGGATCTATAAAAGTACATTTAAAAAGTATGAGAATAAGAATCAGGTATAGATTTATTATAAAAAAATTGCAACAGCAGATTTCTCACATAATGACAAGTGATAGTTAATTTAATATAACGAGCTGATATAAAACAAGGCAACATTTTAGAGATCAAAATGCTATTACATCATACATATATGTTAACATTTGACAACTAAAATTTAATAGATATGTATAACTATATATTTCATTGCAAAACCAAATTACATTATGCAACAGAATCATTTTTTCCCCAAAGAATTATTGTGGGAACTCTTCTTGAGTCACATCACAGTTCCCACAAAGCTCTTTCAGATGATTATTGCCTCTGGCTATTTTTTTTTCCTTCTCAGACTACTTTAGGCCAGACCGCTGTTTGATCATGCAGTGGAAACTGTGTACTATGTGAAAGCTCGTCAAGACATGTCTTGAAGAAGGAAGCATTTCATATAGGCCCAGACTGTGTGGTGGAATTCAAAGCTCCAGGTGCATCTTATCCCATATATGGTGATTAAACAGCTCAAAACCATGACAAGCCCTGACAGAAAAAAAGGGCAAGGCAGTGAACAAAGTCTGAGTAATGCAAGCTATAGCCATCACATGCTAGTAAGTTAACAAAACAAATGAACAAGGTTCACATTTTCAGTGGCTTAACCAGGACCAAAGATTCATTAGCTTAACATTATGTTATGTAATTATGTCTTATAATAATCAGATTGATTAACCATTGCTTCATTAACCATTGCTTGTTCTCAACACTATTGTACTTGACCTAAAAGTATTGCATGTCCAATACCAACAGCGAGTTCCTATTTTTACACCTATGGGACTTCTTTAAAACTTACTTTCAAACTAGTAAATCTGTATTTTCCCCAAATAGTTGGGAAAAGAGGGGGAGTGGTTGTATGTTTCTTACCCTAACAAAGTTGACCTTTTAATTAACCCAGATTTTTTGGCGTAACTCATTGGTTAATTAGTCACCTAATCTTTGACATATGAAGCACTTAAACTCATTGATCTTGTATTGTAAGATTTTTTGTACAATCAAGTGAAGATCCAATGAACATACATTTTTACATTCTAGCTGCAAAATATATAAAAATGGGACATATTGGTTGAACTGATTTACAAACTCCTCTGGTAATCTTTCTTTGTAGATATATACTGTATATATCTGGTCAACATTTAATACAAGATGTTGCTTAGCATAGAAGGTAAAGCAACCTAAAATATACCTGCTATTTTTTTTTTTTTTAAGAACAAACAACTGAAAACAATGTATCACACTAAAATCGTGCACACAAAGTACTGCAAAATTAATGTTACTATTGTTTTCACTCTTGTATTCACTCTTAATTATTCCATTTCCCATGAACATGTCAGGTGTTTGTTAAAGTGTAACTCCACTTTCGTGGGGAAAAAAAATAGCAAATAAAAATTGAATATAGCTTATACAGTATCATCTTAAGTCATATTGTTATTGAATGTTATGCAACATTACCCTTTCTTTTTAATCTGCAATGCTGCAATTTTCTGTAAAATGCTATGCAATATGGCTACCTGGGGACATTGTATACACAGATGGTGTGCAGAATTTCCTGCTTAAGTGATTGGCTTACTAATTTCCCCAGAAGTCTGCACATCGATTTAAATATGATTTTAAGAATCCCGTCCATACAAAAATGTAATTTTTGGTGAGATATTCCTAAAGGGAAATCATTTTGAAAGGAATGCAGACCTTGCCACTTTCCTCATGCACTTTCCCTGCAGGTGCATCAGGCGATTGATAATTATACAATCACTCCTATATAGATTCACTCTGTTCATGAACACAGAAAAACAACCAGATATTCCTTTAAAATCCAAAAAAGTAGGAATCTGCAATAATGTTTGTGAGGATCCTTGCAATTTATATAGATCACCCATAGGGGAATAGTTTTTGTTCTCAACAAACATGGATTTACTCTTTAAACTAAATATGCTTAAGATGATTGTAGTTGTATTGGTGCACTTTCAACCATATGACCTATTCATGACTTGTAATCAATGCTTGGTGATGCTTACAAATATTTGTAGATTATTTATTATGCAGAGGAGAAAGGTGGAGCAGGAGCTGACACATCTGCAGTTAACCATTCTGCCCTTGTGACAGCAGAAAAGTAGCCCATAGACATGAGGTTGTAAAAACTGTCTTCCATCTCAAGTGTATAAGTACTGTAAATGAACACATTAAATTGTTTATTAGGTTTGTGAAATCGAAAGATGTTTGGAACGTGATGTATTATTATCACAACATATTATTATGCCTTAGATTACTAACATAACTGATTTTACCTTACAAAAATTCACATACTTTCAAATATTGTTATGTAATGAGTAATTTTACATCTTGTTTTATGTTCATAGTTGATGCTGCAATTGTTCCTCTAATGTTAAGCATTACAAAAACCAGAGCTGCTATTGAAAATTAACATCTTCTAGTTTTAAGACAGGTACCAGCTTCGGGTCATTGGTTTAAAGATGGATCCACATGCCCTGCTGTCCTTCATTCCACCGGAGTCTGTCTCATACCTAATCAGATTTCAGTGGGGTGAAGCACAGTAGGCATGTAGCAGTGTCAGCACAACCTACAATGGAGACCAAGCCAGGACTGAATACCTCTTGTGATTCACTAATATGGCATTTACCAAAACCGAGTATGTGCAAAAACATATACAGGTATTTAAACAAATTGAATTGATTGTTTTAATTATTAAACCCATTAAATATTATACAGCTCCTCTAGATGTCTACTCTTCTTTATTCCACAGTCTTGTTTCATGATCACAGTGTGTGTTTTTTAATGAATTAAATACTCCTGACATTCATGGGGTTGATTTACTAAAGGCAAATAGGCTGCTTACATTGCAAGGGAATTTTCTCTTTGCTTAGTGAATGAGGTGAAACTCTGCTAACTTCCTTCATCCAGGCACTCATCAGCAAAAAAAAAAATTTTTTTTCCTTGCATGTGATTAGGTTTTAATTGCAATGACAATATTCACCACTTTCACGAAGCCAAAGGAAAATTCACTTGACAAAAAAAAAAAAAAAACACTATGAATATGAAGGCAGAAAATTGCAAGCTTTCAAATTATGTTTGTTCTAGGTCAGTGATTCTTAACTCATGTCCTCAGGACCCACTAACAGGTCAGGTTTACAAGATAACTGAAATACATCACAGGCCATATCATTTGCTTCTCAGTGATTGCAGTATTCTAGTCTGCATCTCCCCAAGGTAATATGTAAAATCTGGTGTGTTAGTGGGTACTGAGGACAGGATATGAGATTGGTCTAGGTTAGGGGTGCCCAACCAGTGGCCCAGGGGCCACATGTGGCCTGCGGAGCCCTCTAATGTGTCCTGCGACCTCCCACGGAGCCCTCTGATGTGGCCCGCGACCTCCTGCTTTGGGATGGAACATAATCGAATACTGTTATTAAAGGTACGTTTATTACTAAAATGACAATGTATATATGGGCATATCTGTTCTGCAGTGGTTACTGGGCTTTCAAACTGATCTGCACCTGCGGGTTACATGCACTAAGCCATAGACTTATATTACCTGAGAGTTTGGTGCGCTTTCTGAAAGTGCACTACACCTACAGGATATAATAGAAGTCTATAGAAAAGTGCAGATAACCTGCAGAAAAGCCACAGGTGAATTGTGCTGCACTTGCAGTGCTGGAAAACAACAGTGTGAAAGCAGCCTTAGGCCCCTTTTACACAGTCAGTCCGACCCAATTGGACCCTCCATTCAGCTCTAAGGAGTAACAAATGTAAATCCGATCCACAAAAAAGAGTAGAGTAGGCTCCACTCATTGTGGCCCACGACCGGTTACCAATTTGCTTAAGTGGCCCTCACTCTTCAAAAGGTTGGGCACAGCTGGTCTAGGTAGTCCATGTAGTTGCACATTTTCCTAGGACACACACGTGAACCCATTTTTTGCCTTTCAATAAAAGTATAGTGTTATGAAATAAAAAGAAATTATAAGAGCAGCTATGAACATTCTGTAACTAGAACAGCGTAAGGAAAATAATGTCAGCCAATTAGAGTAAATGTTCATTTTGTCTAACTGTACCATTGCATATACTATTATCATTTTGAAAAAAAAAAAAAAAAAGAATATTAGTGACAGAAACAGTGACTGCAGTGATTTTTATACAGAATGAATATGTTTATACTTGCATACAGATTACTGATTGTTCAAGGAAAAGCAGATAACAATTGATCTCAGTAAAGTCAGTGCAGCACTTACAATATTGTACGTGCCTCCCCTCCCCCAGACTAAAATCATTAGTATTTTCAAGCAGCTGATTTTAGTGGATAATTCTAATTAGTTGGGTTGTTAATGAACTTACAAAGGTTATATTCATTTGTATTAAACCAATCTTTGTTCTGAAGTGTGGGGGTAGGCCTTATGTATATACTGTATTTGTACAGAAGAAGCACTCATGCATTTACTCTTTGCACTACCATTTGAAAACCCATCTCCATGATTGTTGTCTTTTAAAACCCCCTTTATTTAAAAACAGTCATTGCTAAGCACTTCTTCCCCCTTTCAGACTCTGTACCTTAAAGCCCCATACACAAGAGCAGAATATTGTGAGGCACTTGCTGGTTTAAAAAAAAAAATGAACATTCTGTCCTTTTGTTTGACGTGCATGCTGGAAAACCAAAATCTGGCAGACTCTGATCATTGGCTGGGAAAGCTGATTGGAGTTGTCTGGGAGGGGGCCATCCCTCCTATAAAAACACAACAGCTCACCGGGGGAGATCACTGGACAGGGGTGGGCTGGGCCAGGGGGCAGGAATGCATTTCCCCCCTGGGCTGCTCTGATATGCTCTGCAAAGGCTGCCTTGTCGCCAGCTCAGAACCACACATGCACAGTTTTTGAGCTGGCCGAGTGCGGCAGCTATATCCAGCACTGTGAGCCAGCGATGTCTTCTCTGTCTCACAGCCGACAGTCTGTGTTAGAGCCCAGCCTCTCCCTCCTCCACACAATTGGCTGGCAGAAGCTGCTCTCTCTTTCCCTGCACACACTCCGGGCAGCCTGTGTGCTGTATGTGTAGATGATGTGTGGGCGGGAAAGTTCAATCTGAGCAGTCGGCTCGAATGCAGCGAGTCTCCTAGGAGGCTGGGACCTGGGACCATCCAAGTAAGTGAGATTCTCCCCCCTTCCCCTTTCTGCAGCTAAAGAGTTTTTTTTTTTTATAGCAGCCTGTGACAGACACTACCTTGCCCTGCTAGGTGTTACGATGTGGGCTCACACTGGTATCCTGTGGTTTTAATTCCTGCATGTTGCCCCTAGTCCCATAGAGGTTGCACATTTTTATTGCATGTTCTGAAAGTGCACAAAACCTCCTGCATGCTGCATCTTTGGTGAAATTCCAGAAAATGCAGCAAAAATGGGCAACCTGAGGGACTATGACAGTGGAAAACTGCCAGTACACCAGTGTGAGCCCAAAGGCTTGCATTCACTTGCAGCAGACACTGCTACTCCACTGAAAAGTGACAGGCAGAGGAGGTCTCACCTAAATACCAATCCCTCCAAGTAATGGCACAGTTCACTTTGAACTCAACCTTATTTTCATTACTCTCAGTAGGTATTAGATGTGCTCTCACTTTTTTGTTTGCACATCTAATACCTAAAGATTTTTGGAAATAAGGTGGAGTAAAAAGTGAATTTCTACACCTAAGTGGAGCACCCCTTTCAGAAGACTTGAGGGTATTATTAAACCCAAAGGCTGGTTGACTTAGGCCGCCATAGACAGATTGACTTTTCTTCTGAACCAACAGAATTGTAATCTATGTGCAGAATGTGGTTGTACAGAATTCAATCTATCAACTGACTTTAGTACAGCCTGTGTGTCTTTTTTTTTTTTTTTACCAATCACTGCTGGCTGCTATAGCTGCCAGCAGTGATCACTGTATTCTGATGGCTGGAAAACTTTCACCCCCAGTGAGAGTGACCCCTTTGCACTGCCCCCACAGAGAGGGACCCCTACACATTGCAGGCAATGTGGAGCAGTCTCTCTCACTCTCTGTGCAGGCAGTGTCATGCGGTCACTCTCTCTGTGCAGGTAGTGTTAAGCGGTCACTCTCTCTCTCTCTCTGCAGACAGTGTCAAGCAGTCACTCTCTCTCTGTGCAGGCAGTGTCAAGCAGTTACTCTCTCAGTGCAGGCAGTGTCAAACGGTCACTCTCTCTCTCTCTGCAGGCAGTATCAAGCACTCTCTCTCTCTCTGTGCAAACAGTGTCAAATGGTCTCTCTCTTTCAGGGGCAATATGGAGCAGTCTTCCCCTCTCTCTCTGTGTGGGGAGAATGTGGTGTAGATAGATGGTGAGCCGATTCGGTGGTTTAGTGGGCCAACGTGACTGGACTTGCCCCCCCAGGTCTTGCATGTTTAGTACAGCGGCTCCGACCGCTGGGTTGCACGAAAAAAATAAAAAAAACTGTTCCCACTTAAGACTTCCAGCACTGATTCTCTTCTGCATTAAATGGTGTCTTGCATCACTTCCTTTTATCCAAAGTTGTCATGAAAACATAACATAAGTGCTCTCCTTTACAGAATTGAGGACCTCCCACCATCAGAGAAGAGGAAGGTCCCTTTCATCATGTGACTGGCCAGAAAACACCTGGAAAAAGTATAAATGTTGGGAATTAAAAAAAACATACTGTGGGTGGGGATTAAAGCTGGATACACACTATACAATTTTCTCCTTTTAGATTTACCAGAATCTTATAATATGAGGTCAAACCTTAACCACTTGCCCACCGCAGTACAAGAAAATACGTCCTCTGTTTGTGCGGTGATATCTGAATGATGCCAGAAGGTCACAGTCATCTCTATGACCGTCGGAGGTCCGGGCCCGACGTTATGACGTCACGCCCGGTACCCGGAAGTAAACCAAGCCGCAATCGTGGCTGTCGGTGTGACATCGGTGAATGGTTTTTTTTAACGATTTCATGCTTGTAAGCCAGGAGAAGAGATGTGGGGTCTTATTGACCCCACATCTCTCCATAAAGAGGACCTGTCACAGTGATTCCTATTACAATGGATGTTTACATTCCTTGTATTAGGAATAAAAGTGATAAAAAAAAAAAAAATGAAAGTGTAAAAATAAAAAAATTAAGTAAAATAAAAATAAAATGTATTTTTTTTTTAAAACGCCCCTATCCCCAATAGCTAGCACGCAGGAGCAAACATGCATGCATGTCTGCCCACATATGTAAACGCCGTTCAAACCCCACATGTGAGGTATCATCGCATGCGTTAGAGCGTGTGCAACAATTCTAGCACTAGGCCTCCTCTGTAACTCAAAAATAGTAACCTGTAAAAAAAATTAAAGCGTCGCCTATGGAGATTTTGAAGTACAGAAGTTTGGCGCCATTCCATGAGTGTGCGCAATTTTAAAGTGTGACATGTTAGGTATCTATTTACTCGGCGTAACATCATCTTTCACATCGAAGAAAAAAATTGGGCTAACTTTAATGTTTTTTTAATTTTTTAATACATGAAACTGTTTTTTCTCCCCAAAAAAGGTGTTTTAAAAATTATTGAGCAAATACCGTGCGAAAAAAAAAGTTGCAATGACTGCCATTTTATTCCCTAGGATGTCTGCTAAAAAAAATATATATATATAATGTTTGGGGGTTCTGATTAATTTTCTAGCAAAATTTTTTAGATTTTTACATGAAGGAGAGAAGTGCCAAAATAGGCCCAGTGGTCAAGTGGTTAAAGCCTTGTACACACGATCCAACTTTATGGCCATAATTGTCTGTCGGATAATCCAAACATGTGTATGCTCCATCAGACAATTGTTAGCTGAATTAACAACAACAAATGTTGGCTGTTTATGCTCACCGTACGTCTGGCAATACATCTGTTATGTCGATTTATCCGATCGTGTGTACACAAATCAGTCTAACTAAAATCCAAAGTACAAACGCATGCAGAATCAATATTAAACATCAGAAAACAGTAGCAGAAGTTGCCCAAAGGGTGGCGGTAAAGAGCTGAAAAAACATGTGATTTGGTGAATGTTGGCTGAAAAAATTGTGCCATGTGTATGCAGAACAAGTTCACGGCCAACACCTTTTGGACCAAAATCTACGGAAAAGTCCGCTCGTGTGTACGAGGCTCTTTTCATCGGAAATCATGCTTGCGTGTACGCAGGATAAGAGTACAGGGCGGAGATTTAAACCTGAAGTTGACTTTTTAAAAGAGAAAACTACCCTTTGTTTATCTCTATATACCTAAAGTAAACCTGGCACTTACTGTTTTTTTTGGCGTATAACGCTCACTTTTTTACCCTGAAA
This sequence comes from Rana kukunoris, assembly GCA_029574335.1. Taxonomy (NCBI): domain Eukaryota; kingdom Metazoa; phylum Chordata; class Amphibia; order Anura; family Ranidae; genus Rana; species Rana kukunoris. The sequence continues at coordinate 391,413,175 of CM056050.1, read as the reverse complement.
ATAGAGGGTAAACTGTGCCTGTGTGTTATACGCAGGGGGCTGTGGAATTTGTTTTTGCTGAAAATTCCCTCTAAGGCCTCGTACACACGAGTAAATAGATTTGTTCAAAACGGTCTGTCCGACCGATTTGAACAAATCTGTCTGCTGGCATTTTGGTTTGCTCGCGTGTACACACGAGCAAACCAAAATCCCCGCCAGCAGACAGCGCGCTGACGCGTCGGTGACGTGGCGGTAACGTCGACGCCGCCACGTCACCGCACCAGGAAGTAAAACACTTCCGCGCATGCGTCGAAACCATTCGGCGCGTGTGCGAGAAGACATGTCTGCTGGTTAGCGTACTAACCAGCAGACATGTCGGGCGGACGGGTTCCCAGCCGACAGATTTCAAAGCATGCTTTGAAATCTGTCGGGTGGCCAAATCCGGCCAAATCCGTCTAGCAGACCGTTTCCAGCAGACATATTTGATCATGTGTACGAGGCCTTAAAGTTAGGGTGCGTGTTATAGGACTGTGCGTGTTATACGCCAATAAATACAGTACTTTTATTCTTGCAAAGCATAAGTACTTCTCAAGAGGAGGCACATATATAAATAACCAGAATCACTTCTCGGGTATCCTTTAATACAATTTTTCTTAATTTCCTAAAACTTGTCTTTGCTAATGTCAGTACTTGGCACTTGCAGCCCCTGTCCATTGAGAATACCCTTTATCAACCACTGAGCCCTTCTCATTGAACACTGATAGCAGTGTGGTGGCCCTAAGGGACAGACTGGCATTCATAAAACAGTTTAATTTCCAGCACATGCTGGAAATGTAACACTCCCATTAGTTGTGCTCTCAACCAAACTGTCAAACCATCCAATGGCTGGTGTTATAACTTGGCACTATATCATGGCACTTGTCGATTAAACAGAGGCAAAGATGGCAGCTTCTTGGCTGAAAATGATAGGGGGGTTTACCTCTGATTAGAGGGAAGCATAGAAGAGTTTTTTTGACTAACGCTGTTGGGTGCCTGCTCTTAGGAAGAGGGTTACAAATTTGTTTTAAATATAATTATTTTTAACTGTACAAAGTCTGAAAATCGCCAGTGTCACATTTAGCAATATATGTTTATACAGCCAAATGCATCAAAATATTACCTTCATTCATTGACTATGTGCTAAAAGCTCCTCTAGAGCACCTTGAATTATATACAGTACTTACATGTGCTTTTTGGATGAGAACACACTATTTTATTGCTTTAACCACTTCTCCCTGGCCTATAGCAGAATGACATCCGGGCAGTGTTCCGTTATCCTGACTGGACATCATATGATATCTTTCAGGATAACAGCCAGCACACTCCCGTGGGAGTGTGTACAGTAGCTTGGCGATCAGTGGTGTGGCGTTTCAGTCTGACACACCAGAACACCGATCTTGGCAAAGAGTCTCTTACAGAGACTTTTTACCATGTGACCAGCCGTGTCCAATCACGGCTGATCACAGTGTAAACAGGAAGAGACGTTTATCGGCTTTTGCTTACTCACGTCTGACAAATCGGCGGCTCTCCTGACAGGGGGGGTCTGTACTGATTCACTATCAGCAAAGTCCCCCCACATATGCCCACACTGGACCCCCAGGGATGCACACAATGGATGGTCACTAGGTATGCCACCTTGAACCACCAGGGAGCGGGAGAACTATTGCGTTATCCCTGGATTTAATCTCCTTTTTAATGCATGCCAATATTCCATTTGCTTTGTTAGCAGCAGCTTGGCATTGCATGTCATTGCTGAGCCTATCATTTACTTATTTTTCATGTGCTAGAAAACGAGGTAAGGACTAAACAAATATTTCTATAGGATAAGTAAGTGTTATTCCATTGGGAATTTACATTTATTTAGTAGATTCATTTATCCCTCAATATATATTTTTTTCTGCTTCGAAAAAACAATAGGATTATCCATCTGGTAGAGCTCACTAACCACCGATCTATTACCTGACACCTTTTGGTTTGCACATTTTGTACCTAGAGTGTTTATTATAAATAATTTTGCCCTTTGTTGATGTTACAACCTACATCAGGTTTTTATTGGTGTCTATGTCTTCAGTAGGGAGGTTTTCCTTCACTTTCTGTATACAAACATCAACAATTTAATATAAATTGGAAAGTGTAATGCCGCGTACACACGATCGTTTTTCGGGTTGTAAAAAACAACGTTTTTTTTTTAAATGTAATTTAAAACAATCGTGTGTGGGCTTCAGAGCATTTTTCGGGTTCTGAAAAACGACCAAATTTTTTTCCGAACATGCTCTATTTTTTCACAACGTTTTAAACGTTGTCGTTTTTTCGCGTTGCAAAAAATGGTCGTGTGTGGGCTTTAATGACGTGAAAAACCCGCGCATGTTCAGAAGCAAGTAATGAGATGGGAGCGCTCGTTCTGGTAAAACTACCATTCGTAATGGAGTAGGCACATCCATCACATTGTAACAGACAGAAAAGCGTGAATTGTCTTTTACTAACACAAAATCAGCTAAAGAAGCCCAAAGGGTGGCGTCATCGGAATGGAACTTCCCCTTTATAGTGCTGTCGTATGTGTTGTTGTTTCCTAGAGTATTTTTTTTTTTTCACGATAGTGTGTAGGCAAGGCCGTTTTGATGATCAAGTTGAAAAAAACTTCATTTTTTCTAGAGCCTTTTTTTACAACCCTAAAAAATGATCGTGTGTACACGCCATTAGAGCCTCTTCATATATTTACTGATGCTTGTTCTTTCCAATCCCTGTGAAACCTATTTTGTGGTTGCTGCCCAATGAAGATGAAAACAATAAAAACCTGGTAGACGTTGGTATGCAAAACCCAAAAAGTTTTAGATTGAGTTGGTGCTTATTCATATTTTGTCTAGTAAAAATCTGAGAGTCTTAAAAAAAATGAATATAAAAACCACACAAAGAACTAAAACAAACTTACTAGCAAATTTAATATTGCTTGTAGACATTTGTTTGTGACTTTTGTGTATAGCTGCATTATGCTGGAAGGAAACTGAAGCGCAAGCATTATTATGGTAAATATAATAACTATGTATAATGTAGGCTTGGCACAGAGAAGGTAGAGCACTTAAGGGCTAATTAAAAAATATGCTGATGCCAGCAGTTGTTCAGCTTACTCTTAAGAATTGTACAAATGAAGTGTAATAAAATAAATGAATACAACTAAACAAGGAATTAAAGATCCAGCATTTTTAGAAAGCAATTTTACTACTTAATTATAAATGACAACACAAGTTACTTTTTCTGAAGATATTTTAACCACCAAACCCCCAGACCATATTGCTGCCCAATGACCAGAGCACTTTTTGCGATCCGGCACTGCGTCACTTTAACTCACAATTGCGCGGTCGTGTGACGTGGCTCCAAAACAAAATTGGCGTCCTTATTTTCCCACAAATAGAGCTTTCTTTTGGTGGTATTTGATCATCTCTGCGGTTTTTATTTTTTGCGCTATAAACAAAAATAAAGCGACTATTTTGAAAAAAATTCAATATTTTTTACTTTTTTCTGTAATAAATATCCCCCAAAAATATATAAAAAAACATATTTTTTCCTCAGTTTAGGCCAATACGTATTCTTCTACATATTTTTCGCAAAAAAAAATCGCAATTAGCGTTTATTGATTGGTTTGCGCAAAAGTTATTGCGTTTACAAAATAGGGAGTAGTTTTATGGCATTTTTTTTTTTTACTAGTAATGGCGGCGATCGGCGATTTTTTTCAGTACTGCGACCTTATGGCGGACACTTCGGACACTTTTGACACATTTTTGGGACCATTGGCATTTTTTTAGGGATCAATGCTATAAAAATGCATTGGATTACTATAAAAATGCCATTGGCAGTGAAGGGGTTAACACTAGGGGGCGGGGAAGGGGTTAAGTGTGTTCCCGGGTGTGTTCTAACTGTATGGGGGGGTGGCCTCACTAGGGGAAATCACTGATCTTCTGTTCATACATTGTATGAACAGAAGATCAGCGTTTCCCCCGCTGACAGGACCGGGAGCTATGTGCTTACACACATAGCTCCCGGTCCCTGTTCTGTAACGAGCGATCGCGTGTGCCCGGCAGCGATCGTGCCTGCCGGGCACGCGCATAGGACTCAGGGGCGAGCGAGGGGCGCGCGCGTCGGCCGCCGCCGGCGCTCACGCGCCCCCTAGCGGCCGCAGAAGTGCCGACGTAGAGCTACGGGCTCTCGCCCAGGAGAGCCGACCTGTTGCCGTATAACTGCGGCGGCTGGTCGGCAAGCAGTTAAAGAGATATGCACCAATGTTTTAAAGACCTATACTGTAATAAGTGGTACTTAACCACTTCAATACAGTGTACTTAAACCCCCTTCTTACCCAGACCAATTTTCAGCTTTTGGTGCTCTCACACTTTGAATGACAATTACTCAGTCATGCAACACTGTACCCAAATAAAATTTGCATCCTTTTTTCACACAAATAGAGCTTTCTTTTGGTGGTATTTAATCACTTGTGGGTTTTTTATTTTTTGCTCTATAAATAAAAAAAGACGATAAATTTAGTGAAAAAATTGCCTTTTTCTTTGTTTCTGTCATAAAATTTAGCAAATTAGTAATTTTTCTTCATAAACAGGTGACAGGGCAGGTCACTGGTTGGTGACGGGTGACAGGGCAGGTCACAGATGGGTGACGGTGATAGGGCACGGTCACTGGTGGGTGACGGTTGCACCGCTGATGGCAGTCTCTTTATGTGACAGGTGCACTTTATGGGTGACTGTTGACTGGTGACTGGTGACAATTGGGGGGGGGGGCAAAGGGACAGATGTGGTGTTTGTGCAGACACTACAGTAACACAGATCTGTAACTCACTGCTTCTAGCTCTTCTCTCCCCACACGACGGAAACGATGTGTGAGGGGAGAAGAGCTGGTAACAGTTAGTTACAGTTCTTTGTTTACACTTAGTGATCAAGCTGTGAATGGATCACAGCTGATCACGTGGTACACAGCCCTGACCAATGTGTACCATTGTCGGTGATGAGCAGTGTTCCCGGGAACACGCTGCCACCGACGGGCACGCGCGGCGCGATCGCTCACACACGCCGTGCACTATGGGGGTGTTGCAATGCATGATCAGCCGTGACTTCATCACAGCCGATCACGTGGTTAACAGCGCATCCGCGCCGCTGTTCACCCCTGTCGGTAACAAGCGGTGTCTCCGTGACACGCCGCCACCAACAGTACAGGGATGCGCGCACACGATTGCGCGCATTCCCTATTTAAATGACTGGACGTCATATGACGTGCAGTCAGGACATTGGAGTCTTCCGCCCGCCGTCTTTTGACGGTGGGCGGTGGACAAGCGGTTAAAGGCTAAGTTCACCTTTTTAGGCTGGATTCACACCTATGCTAATTGGATATGGGTATTACCACATTCAATTCGCATGACAAGAGATTGCAATAGCAATTGCAATTGCAACGAATCGGCTCTCTATAGAGCCAATTCACATATCTCCGTTGCAGCTATGGAGAGGCTTGCACAGGAATGCTGTGCATCTTTGGCTCCGTTTTTGGATGTTTGCATTTACTAATGAGTCTGGCAGGTTCCCCAGCCTGAATATCCTGCTGTAAACGCTTTCAAAATGAGAGTGACCCAGGGGTCTACAAGAGTTAGAGGGGCATAGTACCAACGGTTATTCATTCACAAAAAAAATCTCCACTCATAGTGAACTCCTTGGTTTGAGTTACATTTTCCTAGCTTACATATCAATATATACAAAGGATGGGAATCACGAGTGACATCATTGACCAAATATGGACGTGACCATATTTGTTCAGTGACATCATGAAGGATACCTCATGATGTCACTAACTATGGTTAGGTCAAGGAAGTCACCCAGAGTACACCTCCCCCTTGTTTTTTTCTGGCGTCAGCTAGGGAAATTAAATTTGCATTGAGTCTCTATTGGCAGCGGAAATATCCAGCAGGTTGGCATGTCAAGTTGAATAACTAAAACGCACAACTAAATCTCAAAAATACTGGTTTTGTTGATGTGTACTGCACACTGGGGGTTATTTAGGAAAGGCAAATACACTGAAATTGCACTGAAAGTACACTTGGAAGTGCAGTCGCTGTAAATCTGAGGGGTAGATCTGAAATGAGGGGAAGCTCTGCTGATTTTATTGCAAGCTAAAATGCTGTTTTTTATTCTCCTTGCATATCCCCCTTCAGATCTACAGCGACTGCACTTCCAAGTGCACTTTCAGTGCAATTTCATGTGTACTTGTAGTACAAAGTGGATTTGCCTTTCGTAAATAACCCCCTTAGTGTCTCCCTGTCTTTGATCTACAAACCAATCGCAGAACTGGAACAATCACTCCTGGAAAGTGTAGTATGATATGTGAATCTGACATTATTAGTAAAGGGTGAAGTATAATTTACTTCTACTTAAAGCGGAGGTTCACCCTAAAAAAATGTTTTAACATTCCATTGAGCTCACTCTCAACATTGACAGTATATTTTTTTAGCTGTATATACCTCGTATAGCTATTTTCTTACCCGGCTTCCCGGGTAGTGCCTCCCGCGGGAGTGGGCGTTCCTATGCAGCAGTTAGTGATTGACTTGATGACAAAAACTACCCCCCCCCCCCGTCGCATAAGGAGCGTCACAAGTTGCCAAAGAAGCCAAACGTCGAGTCGGCGCTATACGACGCCTGCGCACCGACGTTCGGCTTCTTTCGGCAACTCGTGGCGCTCCTTATGCGACGGGGGGGTCGTTTTGGTCATCATGTCAATCACTAACTGCTGCATAGGAACGCCCACTCCCGCGGGAGGCACTATCCGGAAGTCGGGGAAGAGAATTTATATACGAGGTATGTACAGCAAAAAAAAAAAAAACGTCATACTGTCAATGTCGAGAGTGAGCTCAATGTAATGTTAGAAAATTGTTTTTAGGGTGAACCCCCGCTTTAAAAAATGATTTACATAATCGTTATTTTGTAATTCAAAAACATTCTTGTTACTTATTTGTACAACAACTGTATTATCAATGATTCTTACACACACAGCACAAAAAGAGCATTTAGAAACGGTAAATAAAAAAAAAAAAACTCTTTATAGCCATGATATTTGCATGGTATGGAATAAATATGTTTTCATTGCACTTCAGGGGAAAAAAAATCCTCTTGGGGATTAAGAATAATTCTGCCTGAATCATGCACCTGGGTTCCTAGATATTAGAATGCTGATGATATATTTGCATATATATTGCAAATGTATATTTCAGGTGTATCCTGAGGACAGATTACAACAGATTAGGTTGGGAGGACATTTTAAAATGGCACATAATGTTCAGAAGCTATTTTGCCTCCCTCCAAAGTCTGTTCAATCCATATAAATAGCCGATAATAAAATATACCTAGTTTAAAAATATATATAAATGTTTTTTCAAGTATGACTAGTGCTAGATTTAAGTTACAACTGCATTAACATGTCAAATATACTGGTCTACACATTTTTGTATGTTTGTGAATGTTAAATGCTATTTTTACTGACAAATACCCAGTGATAACAACTGATAACAGTTTTTTTTTAAATGGCAGTTACATGTACAATGAGTAATTCTTGCTACTTAGAATATTATATTTGTTTTTTTTACTAAATACGAACAAAGATTATTTAGTCCAACAAACCTAAGTTCACTGAAAATACTTTGTAAACCACAGCTGACACTATATACTGCAAATCCTGTATAAGATTAAAAATGTATACAATTGATAGAATGACCAAGTGATCACACAATAAGTGAACTTTCTTCTCCTTTATTATACAAATCTGATGAATTTACAAAGTCAGATGAAGTCAATTAAAGGTAAGGTGAAACTTAAGCCTTTAGATCAGGGGTCTCAACAGGGCCGGATTTGCTCTCCCTGCCACCCCAAGGCCAGGTTTCGCAATGCACTTCATCCCCGCCAACCAGGTGTTTTTTACCACTTTTTTTTTTATTACTATTATTTGTAGCTTGTCGTTTACTTTTTTTAATGTTTGTATAATTTTCTTATTAGTTTTAATACTATTTTTCTTATTCTTTACTTTGTAATTACTTTTTTTTATTTTATTAATTGAATTATTATTTCTTCTTTTTTTTTAATCTTTTTTTTTTTTCACTTAACTTTATTTCTATCATCACAGGAGAAACCAATTTCCTGTGTGATAGCAATTGGAGGTGACAGGTTCTCTTTATTGACCCTGTCGCCTCCAAAACAGGAGTCCTAGCACTGTGTTATTACTCCTGTCACGGCTGAGATGGGACAAGCACAGCTCTCACTGTGTAGATCGGCAGCAGGGACAGGATATAGACTCGGCGGCCGGTTGAGGACAGAATCCCGAAGACAGAGCCTGCAGAGAGAGGTATGTGTGGGAGGAGGAGGAGGGACGGCAGCACACAATTTACAAGTGATTTTGGGGAGCGGATTCCCCCACACTACATTTAGTCCTGCTAGAAAGCAACTTACCGCCCTTAACTGTATGTTCTGGGCGTCGGGAGACTCCATGCCACTGCCGCGCCGAGGCCTGGCCTCTGTGGTTTTGTGGGAAATCAGGGCCTAAGTCTCAAACTGGCGGCCTCCAGCTGTTGCAAAACTACAAGTCCCATCCTGCCTTTGCCTGTGGGAGTCATGCTTGTAACTGTAGCTTGCAATGCCTCATGGGACTTTCTTTTCTTCTTATGGGACTTACGTTTCACAACATCTGGAAGGGCCTTCAGTTTGAGACTTTATATGCTGCTTTATATGCATACAGTCAGGGCTTTTTTTTTTCTGGAGGAACGCGCAGGAAAACCTCTCCTCTTAATTGTATAGCCTGCACCCTGCCGTGCTGCCCACGGAGGGATCAAACACAGGTGAACCTCCACCAGTGCACTCCACTCGTATCCTGTGTAACCCCGGCTCCTACTCCTATGTAGTGTGCTGTGCGCTGCCACTGCCCCAAGGGATCGAATAGCTGCAGCATGTAAGAGAGGAAGGCGAAGTGATCTGTACTCCATGGCTTTGCGCCGCCTCTCAGTGCTGTCCGGGAGATTGGTTTGGTGCTGTGTGTCATGCTATCTGATCATGGATAGGTAGGTAGCCAGGCGGTCCTCCTTCTCACTAGCGTCCCTCATGTCATGTAAACTGGACTGGTCTGTTACGTTTGTAACTGTGAGCAAAATGCTGCTAATGGGGTTGTGCTGTGGTCTGGGCTGGAGGGTCTGCAGCCTGGGTGATCTTGGGACACTGCTTGGTGGTTTGCGGACTGGGCTGGGTGGTCTGTGAGCTGGGTGGTCTGCGGACTGGGCCGGATGAGTCTTTGGACTGTGCTGGGTGGTCTCCTGACTTGGCTGGGTGGTCTGTTTGGTCTGTGAACTGGGCTGTGTGGTTGGTGTGTTCTGTGAACTAAGCTGGGTGGTCTGTGAACTGGACTGGGTGGTCTCCGGACTGGGCTGGGTGGCCTGTGGACTGGGCTTGGTAGTCTGTGGCCTGGGCTGGGTGGTCTGTGGACTGTGCTGGGTGGTCTCTTTGCTGGACTAAGCTGGGCAGCTCTGGGCTGGGCGATCTCTTTGCTAGGTTAAGCTAGGTGGTCTCTTTGCTGGACTGGGCAGTCTCTTTGCTTGACTAAGCTGGGCGGTCTCTTTGCTGGACTAAGCTGGGCGGTCTCTTTGATCGGCTGGGTGGTCTCTTTGCTGGACTAAGCTGGGCGGTCTCTTTGCTGGACTGAACTGGGCTGTCTCTTTGCTGGACTGGACTGGGCTGGGCTGTCTCTTTTCTAGACTGGTCTGGGTTGTCTCTTTGCTGGACGGGGCTGTGGTTGTCTCTTTTGATGTACTGGACAGGGTAGACTAGACATGTGCAGAATGGAAAAATTAGTTTCAATCCGTTATGTACATAAATTTGTTTAGTTAAATTTGTTTTATTTCTTTTCAGAACTTGTTTTGTTTATTTGTTTTTAAAACGATTAAAATATTTTTTAAATCAATTTTGAATAGTTTTCTAATTCATTTCGAATAGTTTTCTAATTTGAAAAGCTTTTTCTAATTTAAATAGTTTTCCAATTTCCCCAAAAATGTTATAGAATAGAAAATAAACAAAAAGAATAGAAACAAATGTATATATTTTTCTATTCTATCCCTTTATTTTCTATTCTCTTTTATTCTCTTTGGAAATTGGAAACAATTTGAATTTGAAAACAATTTAGATTCAAAAAGTATTCAAAAAGTATTTGAAAACTATTAGAAAACAATTCGAATTTTGTCTGAATTAGAATTTCATTATTTTGGGTTTGTTTAAATTCGGTACTTTTCTAATTCAGCCAGGCTGATCATAACATTGATATTTAATGAAGGGAGGGGAGAAGGGGTGATAGGAGGTATATTATGTTTTGTTTAATTATGTGTGTCACTGTTTGGGTACATTGAATGCTCCATCCTCAGGAAAATATTTTATAGACCGTGGGTATAAGCTCTGTGATGTACATTGTAATGTTGGGGGTTGTTAGCTTAAGTGGGATATGTGTTTTTAATCGATTTACACCAGTCAGGAACTGTCTTTAAGGGCTTGTTGGCCCACTTTTATTAAAAAGGCAAAAAAAATAAAAAATCGAAACACAGGTATCCCACGCAGGGGGTTTTCACTGTCCATACAAAATGATACCTGCAGCCTCCTGGCTTATACGTGCAAAAGAAAATACTGAGTCACCTGGCTCTCCTCAGCAGTAGCACAACCGCTCAGGCTCCAGCATGGAATCTTCCTGACTCCTGTCAGCAACCTCACTCAGGTCTCTGGGGTTCCACAGTGCAGCCTGCACTCTCCAGCTAATTCAGTGCACACCTGCACTCTCAGGGTTCTCCCTTCCAAGCCTGGACTCCTCGGGAGGGTGGAGCCTAGAACCATGGTCAGGTGTCTATAAATATGCCAGCAAACAACACCTGACCAGTCAGTGTGCTGGTAACTCTCAAAATATGAACCCAGGACTGGGGATTTCTTCCCACCCAGATCTATACAAAATCCCCGGGCTCCAAATCCCAAAGTGGACTTTATTACAAATTGAGGGAACTGATATGCCAGTTTCCTCTGAAACCTGCAAGCTCCCTGGAGCCCCTCAACCAGTCCAGTTGAAAACCCTGGGTCACCACACCCCTGGGGTACCACACTACTACAACATATTTAGCCTTCTGAAAAATGGCGCCTCTAAAGATAGTTACATATAATGTCAGAGGGTTAAACTAACCTAATAAGAGATATCAAATATTGCAGGAATTGAAAAATTGGTCATCAAATATTGTTTTCTTACAGGAGACATACTTTAAGTGGTCATCTAGGGTTGGACTGAACTCTAAATACTTCCCATTATGGTTTCACGGATACTCCCCCAATAAGAGGTCCAAAGGCATAGCAATAGGATTAGATAGCAATACCCTTTTTGTTTTAAAAGCTATGGAGTCGGACTCTGAAGGGAGGTCAAGAAAAAAGGAGGGGGTGGAGGCACCAACTCAAAAAATAAAATGTTAAAAAAGCAATCTACAAGAAATGTGAGTATAAGGGTGTATACTCACAGGTTCACTGGGAGTAGTAGTCCATTGGGGTGTCCTTTAATCGTTGGGTGCCATTCCGCAGGCTCTAGTGATGTCCGCAAGGCTTCTCAGTGTAGATGGGTCCTGGAAGCTCCCCGCTGACCAAAGTGGAACGCGGAAGAGGCGGTGACGTCACAGGGCACGGCGGGGTTAGCAGGCATACGAGGAAGGGGAGTAACAGGCTACGCGCTCGGGGCTCACAGCTCCTTCTACTGGCCTGTATTCTCTCTTGAGGAGAGCGACTAAATACTACCAAACCAGTGTGATAAAAATAAAATAGATATATAGTTTAATAAAAGATTGATTAAAAACAGATCAATAAAAAATATATAGGAAAAAGCATATTGTGCACAACAGTGAAGCTGAAAAATAATAAAAACTAAAAAAGGAAAAAAGGGGGGGGGGACTGGTGTAGGGCTACAATAGGGAATGCGTTTCTATTTCCTCATTGAGTCCCCCCCGGCGAGAGTGTATTTAATGAATATATCCAGTAGGTCCCCTGCTGGCAAAAGCGTTTGAAGCGTTCTGCAACAGGGAGATCTCTGGAGATGGCTTCAATGACCCACACCTTAAGGCCCACAGTTGATTTATTATGTTCTTTCAAAAAGTGAGGGGGAACACTGTGTTTGTCCCTTAGTGATAAAACGCCTGTGTTCGCCAAATCGTTGACGTAGGGTACGTATAGTCCTTCCAACGTAAAAGAGGCCACATGAGCAGGTCAGACAGTATACAACATACTCACTTGAGCAGTTGTAAAATTCCTTTATGGTATACACTTTACCCTTAATGGTAAAGTTTTTTTGGCCATGCTCAACAAATTGACAAGTGAGGCATGTTTTTTTCTTACACTGGTACATACCCACTAATGGGATTAGAGGAATGGATGGAACAGAAGAAGTAGGAACATTACAAATTTTACTACGTGCTATTTTACTCTTAATGTTTTTGGTTTTGCGGTAGGAAACCTTGGGAACTTGGGAAAGGGACGAACCCAAGAAGGGATCACTGAGCAAAATTGGCCAATGTTTGGCTAGGATTTTCTCCATTTTCTAATAGCAATCATGAAATTGAGTGGTGAATAGTGTGGGTTGTGATTCAATTGGAATTCTGGGTTTGGGGGATGGTTTAGAGGCCTGTTGGATGAAGGCCTCCTGAACCAAGGAAGATGTATTCTCTTTCTCATGGAGTTTTGTGAGTAGGAGTTTACCTTGTATATGGTAATCCTCATCTTTTGTACAATTATGTCGAATCCTATGAAATTGGCTCTTGGGTATATTACGGATCCAACTTGGATGATGACAACTTTGGTAATGTATATAGGAGTTCCCAGCAGTGGGTTTAACAACATTTGTGGCGTGGATTTGGGAATCATTGTGAAAAAGTTTCAAGTCTAGGAATACTAATTTGTCAGGGTCCTTAACATGAGTGAAAGAGAGCCCCAAGGAGTTGTGGTTACAATAATTGGCAAAGGATTCTACACTCTCCGTAGTACCGTCCCAGATAATGACAATGTCGTCAATGTATCGACCAAAGAAAATGATATGGGCCGCAAAGGGGTTGTTATGTAGAATGTGTTGTAGCTCCCAGTAGCCCATGGTTAAGTTGGCATAGCTCGGGGCAAAGTTGGCTCCCATGGTGGTGCCTCGAGATTGTAAGTAAAAAGTGTGGTCAAACTCAAAATAGTTATGTTCCAGACAAAATTGTGTGGCTTCCAAAATAAAATGTGCTTGTCTAGGATTGATGAGGGGATCCTCTGAGAGGAAATATTCTACTGCTCTGAGGCCTATTGTGTGGGGAATGGAGGTGTACAGAGATGTAACATCAAGAGAGACCCACTGATAAGTGGGTTGCCAGATGTAAAAAGAAAGCTTATCCAATAAATGGGTACTGTCTCTGATGTAAGTGGGGAGGTTTTGTGCAAGGGGTTGGGGGAACCTATCAATATACATGGAAAAACCACTGGTGATACTGTCCATAGCGGCTACTATAGGACGACCTGGGGGTTTGGAAAGATCTTTATGTATTTTTGGTAAGTGGTAGAAATAGGTTTTTTTTCGGAAGCCCTTGACCAAAAAGGAAAATTCAGCTTTGGAAGTAATATTATCTTTTAGGGCTTTGTTAGCTAAAATGGTGGCTTTTGTGGTGAATTCAGGTAATGGGTCATGGCTAAGTCTGTAATAAGTGTCAGTGTCAGACACCCTCTAAGGAAAGCTGCCTCCTCATAGTCTATTTATCATTGAGACCCTATTTATAGGTACTGTTGAAGTTACCACTACTACTGTTGATTCCCAGGCATCAAGTTACTACGAGCGCCGGAATACCCCCTTGTTTTGTGATCTGAAGGGAGGTACCTATTTATTAAAGGCTCCCTGTTTAATAAAATCTATACATTAGTTAACATCTAATGCCCTAACACCCACTCCTGTTCTTTCTTTGGAAAAGTACTGAATAAATTAGAAACGTTTAGAGAAGGGGGGGTGATTATGGCAGGGGATCTTAAATTTGTCTTTGACCCAGCCCAGTCTTTCAAACACAAGTTTTTGGGAAAAAATATACTTCACTGAATAAGGATTTCGCTAAAGGCAAGAGAGTTCCAAGAACCTGTCAACGGCCTTGACTGGGCTATAGCCATAAGTGCGAACGACCTCTTGTAGTTAGAGGCACAGATATCTTTTAGTGCAGGATGATGGAGATCCACATCAAGAGTATCATCATAACACTTAGGAATAAGATGTATCCATCATGTGTGGACATTGATTTTTTTAAATATTTTTTTATAATTTAGCTTACTACGAAGACTTATTCCTTTTATTCCGAAAGAAGACACAGCAGCAGTGGTGGGAACAATTGTGAACTCCAGACTGGACTATGCAAATGCCCTCTATCTTGGACTCCCAAAGTACCAAATCTCTCGTCTGCAAGTCATTCAAAATACGTCCGCCAGACTTGTGCCTGGAAAAAACCATGGGAATTAATCTCACCTTCACTGGTTGCCAGTAAAAGACAGAATTGCTTTTAAAGCACTCTGTCTAACACATAAGTGCATCCATGGGAAGGCCCCCCAATTTCTATGTGAAAAAATAAAAGCTCACAATCCCAATCGCGTTCTGCGATCCACCAACCAAAATCGACTCCAAATACCCAAGGCCAGATACAAGTCCAAAGGAGAGCGAAGATTTGCGTTCCAAGGCCCCAGACTATGGAACGCTTTACCAACCAGCATTCGGTTGGAGGAGAACCACTTGACGTTTAGAAGAAAGATCAAAACTCATCTCTTTTGATATCAAAGTAGACAGGAACAACGAGCGCCCAGAGGCGATTTAATTTGCATGTGCTGCGCTATATAAGTTCTTCATTCATTCAGTCTTGCAGTTCAGACAGATACGATCTTTAAGGCCGCGTACACACGACCAAATCTATATGCTGGAAACGGTCTTACAGACCGTCTCAGCAGACAGATTCGATCCTGTGTACGGGCGAGCAGACGGATTTGTCCACCAGACAGATTTTAAAGCCTGCTTTAAAATCTGTCTGCTGGGAACCCGTCGGACCGATATGTCTGCTGGTTAGTACGCTAACCAGCAGACATATCTGCCCGCACATGCGTCTAATGGATTTGACGCATGCGCGGAAGCGTTTTACTTCCTGGTGCAGTGACGTGGCGGCGTCAACGTCACCGCCACGTCACCGCGCTGTCTGCCGGCGGGGATTTTGGTTTGATCGTGTGTACAGCGATCAAACCAAAACAGCCAGCAGACAAATCTGATCAAATCGGTCTGTCCAAATGATTTGAGCAGATTTATTTGGTCGTGTGTATGCGGCCTAATATTGGGTCTCATCCACAAGTGATTTAACTTCACCAACATCAATGCCCACCATGTAAAAAAGAATAACAGCTCCACATAGCACGTTAAATGAGTAAAAAAAGATTTATTAAAAGTTGTATTGCACTTACAAACATGCAGTAAAAAAATGCCTCGAATCTGATGTGCCGGCCGGTACACAAATTGCCAGACACCCGTCCACTGGGGGAACGTTCAGAGCTCTTGGGTGATGACAGCGCGCCCTATGTCCGTTTCGTAAAATATTACTTCTCCCAGGGGCTGAGGGATGAGCTTTATGTTCGAGTCGAACATTAGTTATGCCGCGTACACACGATCACTTTTTGTGATGAAAAAAAATGACATTTTTAGAAATGTAATTTAAAATGATCGTGTGTGGGCAAAATGTCATTTTATGTCTTCTGAAAAACGACCAAAAAAAAATTCGAACATGCTCAAATTTTTTATGTCGTTTTTCAAAATGTCATTTTTTGTGTCATAAAAAATGATCGTGTGTGGACAAAACAATGTAAAAAATGACGTTTTAAACCCGCACATGCCCAGAAGCAAGTTAGGAGACGGGAGGTAAAACTACCATTCATAATAGAGTAAGCACATTCATCACGCTGTAACAGACAAAAAAGCAGGAATCATCTTTTACTAACAAGTAACCAGCTAAAAGCAGCCTCAAGGCAAATAGAACTTCCCCTTTATGCCGCGTACACACGATCACTTTATGTGATGAAAAAAAATGACGTTTTTAAAAACGTCAATTTCATTGACCGTGTGTAGGGGAAAACGTTGTTTTATGTCTTGTAAAAAACAACAAAAAAAAATTGAAGCATGCTTCAATTTTTTGTGTCGTTTTTCAAAACGTCGTTTTTTGTTTCACAAAAAGTCACGGTGTGTAGCAAAAAACATTGTTTAAAATGACGTTTTTTAACCCACGCATGCCCAGAAGCTAGTTATGAAGCGAGCTTCAATGGAAAAGAGTGGTGAACGTAACCTCGCTTTGCTAGAGCATTGTGAAAAAAACAATGGTGTGTAGGCAACATCGTCTTTGAAAATTGAAGTTTCAAAAACGTTGTTTTTTACTTCACAGAAATCGTCGTTTTTTTTCATCACATAAAGTGATCGTGTGTACGGTGCATTAGAGTGCCGTCGTTGTGTCCATCATTTTCCAAAAATGATGGTGTGTACGCAACGTCATTTTTGAAAATTAAGTTTGAAAAATGTCTTTTTTTTTCATGAAGAAAAATTTCATTTTTTTTCATCACAAAAAGTGATCGTGTGTACGAGGCATTAGTCTCGAACAATTTGAGGTGTTTGCGGCAAATTCGAAAAGCTGCAGAACCCCACCCAATTATTTTTAAAAGTCTATGGGAGTCCCCCCAAAATCAAGGCCCTTCAGTGCTATGGATTTTAAGGGGAACCCTGGCCATTTAATATGCAATGGTGTGGGGTCCCCCAAAAATATACCAGACCCTGTCAGCACACATGGCAGGCCACAGAAAAAATGTTTGGGGACCCCCCTCCTGAACCGTACAAGGTCCTGCCCCATGGGACGTGTATCAATGCATGTTAAAATGTAACTGCGAAGTTTTATGGCGGAAACTTCGCCAATTTTGTCACATTTTTCGGGAGCATTGATTTTACAGCAAAATAATGCTTAAAAATGTATTGTTTACTGTGAAAATGAAATTGCAGTTTGGGATAAAAGGGGGCGTGAAGGGGTTATTCCTTTAAATGTCTTTTGTACCTGTAGGGGGGTGTGGGGGGTGACGTCATCGATTGTGTTTCCCTATAAAAGGGAACACAGTATCACGGCGTTTATACACACCTCCCCGTCGCAGCTCCGGGGACCGATCGCGGGATCCAGCGGCGATCGGGTCCACGAGTCCCGCATCACCGTCACGGAGCTTCGGACCACGGCTGCTTAGAACGTACCTGTACGTGCTTGTCCCTGCACATTCTGCCGACGTAAATGAAATTTCTAAAGTGGTTAAAAAGAAAAAAAAAAGGTTCCCATGATGTAATCCAGTCTCGAGCGATACGAAAAAAAAAAAGCCGATACGAAAGATACCACCTCCATAGGAGGCACCTGGCCGAATGACACTCTTCCGGTGTGACAGCTCTTTTATAGCTGAGGGCGGGGCCACCTGTCACGTGCGCGAGTGACCCTGACCCATCTCTGATGCAAGGAGAAAGCCCAGGGTTACCCAATGACGTGTACGGGTGACCCCGCCCCCTAAAAAAAGGTCTAAGTGTTAAAAACCACAGGAGACCATGGTTTTCCCATGACGTGGGGTTAAAGCTGTCTATATCAACCAAAGACTAAATAGGGCTGTACTTGTTTATTTGTCTTTACATGCATAGAACATACCTGTACACATATAACAACAGCCTGGATCCTGGGCATTCATTATAAACCCCCCCCCCCTGCACTCCCACTGGGATAAGGACGATTTTTCAAATGAAATCCGGGGACATTTTTCTTTTTTTATTATTGCAAATAGTAAACTATTTTATAAGCATATTTATCAAATGAGAATGCAGTGTATGTGGTGTGCGTAAGGAATAGTATGAAAACTTCACATTTCTGAAATCAGTCTATCAGCCCATAGCTTCTCATACCCGCCCACCGCATAACTCATTATTCTGTGTCACAAAAGGGAAACTCTCATTGTAAAGAAAAGCTCAATCAGTTATACTACCTCCATCAATGACGCAGATCTCTCTCTCTCTCATCAGCCCGCTCAGTGCCCATCAATGCAGCCCGCCCCTCAGTGCCCATCAATGCAGCCCACTCAGTGCCAATCAACCTTACCTAGAGGAAAGGACTATTTCACAGCTCAGGCAAATATAGAGAGAGTGGTGAGAGAGGAGAGAGTGAGGTGAGAGAGGAGAGAGTGAGGTGAGAGAGAGAAATAGGGGGGTGAGAGAGAGGGAGAGGGGTGTGAGAGAGAGGTGAGAGAGACAGAGATGTGTGTGTGTGTGTGTGTGTGTGTGTGTGAGAGGAGGGGTGAGAGAGAGGGATGAGAGAGAGAGGGGGGTGAGAAAGGGGGTGTGAGAGAGATAGAGGGGTTAGAGAGATGAGAGAGGTGAGAGAGTAGAGGTGAGAGAGAGGTGTGTGAGAAAGAGAGAGAGAGAGGGGGTGTGTGTGAGAGAGGTGTGTGTGAGTGTGAGTGTGAGAGAGAGAGAGAGAGAGAGAGAGAGGTGTGTGTGAGAGAGAGAGAGAGAGAGAGAGAGAGAGGTGTGTGTGTGAGAGAGAGAGAGAGAGAGAGAGAGAGGTGTGTGTGAGTGTGAGAGAGAGAAGTGTGTGTGTGTGAGAGAGAGAGAGAGAGAGAGAGAGAGGTGTGTGTGTGAGTGAGAGAGAGAGAGAGATGTGTGTATGTGTGTGTGTGAGAGAGAGGGGTGTGTGTGTGTGTGTGTGTGTGAGAGAGAGAGAGAGAGGGGGTGTGTGTGTGTGTGTGAAAGAGAAGGGGTGTGAGAGAAAGAGAGAGAGGGGTGTGAGAGAGAAAGAGAGAGAGAGAGGTGTGAGAGAGAGAGGGGTGTGTGTGTGTGAGAGAGAGAGAGAGAGAGAGAGAGAGAGAGAGAGAGGTGGGGTGTGAGAGAGCGAGAGAGAGGGGTGTGAGAGAGAGAGAGGGGTGTGAGAGAGAGAGGGGGTGTGAGAGAGAGAGAAAGAGAGGGGTGAAAGAGAGAGAGGGGGGGTGTGAGAGAGAAGAGAGAGGGGTGTGTGAGAGAGAGAGAGAGAGAGAGAGGTGTGTGTGAGAGAGGGGTGTGTGTGAGAGAGAGAGAGGGGTGTGTGTGAGAGAGAGAGAGGGGTGTGTGTGAGAGAGAGGGGTGTTGTGAGAGAGAGGAGGGGTGTGTGAGAGAGAGGGGGGTGTTGAGAGAGAGAGAGAGGGGTGTGAGAGAGCGAGGGGTGAGAGAGAGAGAGCGAGGTGTGTGAGAGAGAGAGGGGTGTGTGTGTGTGTGTGAGAGAGAGAGAGAGAGAGAGAGAGAGGTGTGTGAGAGAGAGAGAGGTGTGTGTGTGAGAGAGAGAGAGGTGTGTGTGAGAGAGAGAGGTGTGTGTGAGAGAGAGAGAGAGGTGTGTGTGTGTGTGAGAGAGAGGTGTGTGTGTGTGTGAGAGAGAGAGGTGTGTGTGTGTGTGAGAGAGAGAGAGGTGTGTGTGTGTGAGAGAGAGAGAGGTGTGTGTGTGTGTGAGAGAGAGAGAGAGGTGTGTGTGTGTGTGTTGTGTGAGAGAGAGAGAGAGAGAGAGAGGTGTGTGTGTGTGTGAGAGAGAGAGGTGGGTGTGTGTGAGAGAGAGAGAGGGGGGAGAGAGAGAGGTGTGGTGTGTGTGAGAGAGAGAGATGAGGGTGGAGAGAGAGAGGTGGTGGTGGTGGAGAGAGGGGGGAGAGAGGTGTGTGTTGTGTGGAGAGAGAGAGAGTGGGGGGATCTGAGAGGGGGGGGAGAGAGAGAGGTGGGGGTGTGTGAGAGAGAGAGAGGGGGGAGAGAGAGAGATGGGGGTGTGTGAGAGAGAAAGAGAGCGCATATGAGAAGAGCAGCATAGGACTGTGGGCAAGCTCCCTCACCTGTGGAGGACCTGTGCACCCCAAGCATGTACACTGTGCTCAGCTGTGCAGACTGTCCCCTCCAAGGGTGAGTGAAGCCTGGGACAGGAGCCTCTCGTGGCGGCTGGTGCTCAAAGTTTTTTGGGGGACACAAACTGAAAAATTCAGAAAAACATCAAATGTGCCCATCAAACGCTGCCACTGTGCCCCATCAAATGCTGCCAAAGAACAAATCAAACACTGCCAGTGTGCAAATCAAATGCTGCCACTGTCCCCTATCCCCTGTCCCCTGCTATTGAATGCCACCAGTGTGACCCCCCCTGCCTGGTTGCCGTCTGCCTGCCACTTACCCCGTCTTGGTGTGGCAGTGGGTCACGGTGAAAATCGGGGTCCTTCATGTGTCTCCTCCCATCCTCATCTCTCGTCCTTTCCTACTGATAGGCGTCCAATAGTGGCGCCTGTTTCTGCCAATCAGGTGACGGGTAACAGACCCAGCAACTGATTGGTGGAGAAGTGGTTCAGTGTTAGGAAAGCGAATGAATATTCGCTTTCCTAACACACCTGGGTGAACTGCAAGCACCCAGCATGGCGCTTGCAGTTCACCTATTTTTGAAGCCTATTAGAGCCTATGGCTTCAAAAACACCCCGCCGCTGTAATTTAGGTGCCCGGTGACCAAAAAGGGGGCCGGGTGCCTGAAGGTGGGGTGACAGCGGGGGCTATAGATAGATTCATGCAATGCATGAATCTATCAATTGGTCATAGAGGGGGTGGCTAAGAAGAGGGGGCAGCGTCCATGCGCCCCTATGGATGCACCACCACTGTTCCCTGGACCCTTAAGCAGTGCCGGGTGCCCAAACGGTCAGTTCGCACCTGGATATCTATACACTGAGTGCTATTCCCTATATATATATATATGGATCTCAGTGTTATACATAGGGAATAGTAATCACTAAGTGCTATTCCTAATATATATAACACTGATCTCTGTACACAGAATGCTAGTACCTCTGACATATCTCATACCATGTACACCATGTGACACTCAGTGTACAGATATCAGTGTGCACTCTCAGTGTATATATAAAAAAAATAAGGGTAATTAGATACAGGTTTGGAATAGCACCTGGTGGAAGGGCACTGGGAAGGAACACTCAGCCTGCTTTGTTTACATTAAAGAAGTGTGATATGCTAAACAGCTGGTGATCACACACTGACCTGCTGCTGTGCTGCCGAGTGTGTCCAGTCCATGCTGCAGTGCACCGTCTCCAGCTCTCTAAGTTCAGCACCTCCTGTCATCCACCTCAGGAATGTAGACTGAGGGCGACGCTGAGACTACTCCCCGGGGAGAGAGAGGGCCAGAGTGCAGATGCCATCATCCCCATGGCTGCGCGATCGTTCTCTTCCCAGCCAGAGATCAGACGTATCATCATTAGGTCGCTGGGTGGTGGACCGCGGGAGCCAGAGAAGAGGAAAAGGTGGGTGGAGCCAGGGCAACACTGACACAGCCTTACTCTGGGAGTCTCTGTGTGTGAGTGTGTGACGTCACTGGTTGTTAGACGCCAAGCGGGCGGCCCTCCTAGCAACCAGTGATCAGTTAGGGTGGCTGCAACTGGTGTGTGTCAGGGAGCCGCAACCCAAATGCGGAACACTGGCGCACCTCACGGGAGAACTTTCTGGTGACCAGATGTCCCCGAAACTGCAAAGCGGGGACAAACCGGGGACAAACTTCTTCCGGGGACAGTGTCCTCAATCTGGGGACTGTCCCCGGAAATCGGGGATGTCTGGTCACCCTAGTGTTGAGGTCATACTTTAAGTTGTCAGTGCTGAGGCATCCATGCACATAAAGACAAATGCATTTTAGTATTACTACATATTATGAACATTTACTGAAGTGCACTATTGTATACATAAGGACATATATGATTGTGTCCTTGGCAGATGCTCTCTTAAATTGCAACCATAACATAACTGAAATAATGAGATTTAATAGTACCATGTTCAACAAACACAGGAAAAAGGACAATGCAAGTTTAAATATTATTGACAGTGTTGCTCATCGTCCTTTAAAAAAGTAATTGAGTTAGTCGTACTAACCAGCGGACATGTCCGACGGACATGTTTCCAGCAGACAAGTTTTAAAGCATGTTTTAAAACTTTTGTCCGCTGGAAACCTGTCCGCTAGGCCGTACACACACGATCGGATATGTCCGCGGAAACTGGTCTGCTGACCAGTTTCAGCAGACATGTTCGATTGTGTGTACGCCGCCTAAGGCATGTTACAGGTACAGTGAGTGAGGCATGTTACAGGCACAGTGAGGCATGTTACAGGTACAGTAAGTGAGGCTTGTTACAGGTACAGTGGGCATGTTACAGGTACAGTGAGTGAGGCATGTTACAGGTACAGTGAGTGAGGCATGTTACAGGCACAGTGAGTGAGGCATGTTACAGGCACAGTGAGTGAGGCATGTTACAGGTACAGTGAGTGAGGCATGTTACAGGTACAGGCACAGTGAGTGAGGCATGTTACAGGCACAGGCTTGTTACAGGCACAGTGAGTGAGGCATGTTACAGGTACAGTGAGTGAGTGAGGCATGTTACAGGCAGTGAGTGACAGTACAGGCACAGTGAGTGAGGCATGTTACAGTGAGTGAGGCATGTTACAGGTACAGTGAGTGAGGCATGTTACAGGCACAGTGAGTGAGGCATGTTACAGGAGTGACAGTGAGTGAGGCATGTTACAGGCACAGTGAGTGAGGCATGTACAGGTACAGGCACAGTGAGTGAGGCATGTTACAGGTACAGTGAGTGAGGCATGTTACAGGTACAGTGAGTGAGGCATGTTACAGGTACAGTGAGTGAGGCATGTTACAGGTACAGTAAGTGAGTGACATGTTACAGGTGCACAGTGAGTGAGGCATGTTACAGGCACAGTGAGTGAGGCATGTTACAGTGAGTGAGTGAATGTTACAGGAATAGTGAGTGAGGAATGTTACAGTGAGTGAGACATGTTACAGTAAGTGAGGAACAGTGAGTGGGAATGTTACAGGAATAGTGAGTGAGGAATGTTACAGTGAGTGAGGCAGGAATAGTGAGTGAGGAATGTTACAGGTACAGTGAGTGAGGCATGTTACAGGTACAGTAAGTGAGGCATGTTACAGGTACAGTGAGTGAGGCATGTTACAGGTACAGTGAGTGAGGCATGTTACAGGCACAGTGAGTGAGGCATGTTACAGGAACAGTGAGTGAGGCATGTTACAGGCACAGTGAGGCACTGTCCCATCATACATGCCTCACTGTGCCTGTAAAATGCCTCAACGATGATCTACCCACCTTCTCCTGCGGCCATCCTCCATTATTTAAAAGCCGCGCCTCCCCCTCTGACTGTCCCGTCCTGACTGTCCTCCCTGTCACCGTCGGCGGCCATCCTCCATTATTAAAAAAGCGCGCCTCCCCCTTTGACTGTTCTGGACCGTCCGTGATAGGCGGAACACTAATTTTCCCAGCAGAGCCTCTGTTCAGTGTTCCGCCTATCACGGATGTCCTCTCGTCCGAGGCCGAGGCTGAGAATGAGAAGGCATCCGTGATAGGCTGAACACTAAACAGAGGCTCTGCTGGGAAAATTAGTGTTCCGCCTATCACGGACGGTCTGGAACAGTCAGAGGGGGAGGCGCGCTTTTTTAATAATGGAGGATGGCCGTCGCCGATGATAGGTAAATGGATGTAATTGCGGAAACGCTGCATTGCTCCTATTAGAACGGTTCCATTGCATTGAATGGGACGCGACTTGTCAGGCGGCTGGAGGCAACTTGAAGTTGCCTTGTAAGTTGCCTGATGATTCATACTCAAGTCGTGTCCAAGTTACCTCCCAAAGTCGTGCTAGAAGTCGTGTTGCCCCTGTGCGAACCGACTCTGTCTGTCTGCACCAAGGGACCATTTGCACATACTGTACCTGTGTTTATGCAAGTAAGAAATATAAGCGCAATGCATTTACAAAAATGTATTAGGGTGGCTATACACTGCTGCTGAGTCTATGGATGGAGAAAAAAAAACATAAGGCCTCATACACATCATTGTTTTCAGTGATAAAATATGCTGTAGGTATATTTGGTTGTCTTTAGGGCCTTACATAGTTGTGTGCCCAACAGCAGTCTCAGGAATTAGTGTTGGGGGTCTCCCCACTATTCCCTACCTCCCTACCCATTATTTTTCTCCCTTTAACCCCCCCCCCCCCCGTTCCCCTGTATCCCTGCACCATACCTTTGTTCCTGCACTCCACCATACATAGCTGTATTCCTATACCAATAGGAAATGTTTACTCTATGCCCCATTATTTCTTAGGACTAATTTTTTTCTGATTTGACTTATCTTTACTGTTAATTGTTTACCTGTGTCTTGATTTGGCTTTATTCCAGTGTTATTTCTGTTATTACCATATATTTATTAATAAGAATATTGAAATATAAGATATGCTGTAGTTTTCATTTCTGGCATATTTCCAAACCTGGACAGTTACAGGTAGTACATACAGCCAGTCATCACAACAAATAGTTGTACACGGCTGTACTCAGGTAAACACCAATGCTTTCAAGCATTGGCAAAGCATGCATTTATGTTGTATAATGTATTGCTCAAATGCACTGATGCCAGAAAACTTCAGATAACAAAGTAAAAACTTTCACTTCCAAGGTCAGCATGGTATACACCATCTGTAGCTTCCTGGGTAAGGAAAATGGATTTCCATCTACAAGCATATTTTATTACTTAAACTTTTCATGTGCATTCTCTATGCTTCCTAATGTGGCTCGTTTGTAGTGGATATATTACAATATAAAAAATATATACGTTTTAAGTATTATGACATCCATATGTAACGCCTGGTTGCTTTCCAGAACCAGTGCTAGGTTAAATTTAGAGGGGGTCAGAGATTTTTGTAACTCTGACCATGTTAATTTGTTCAAATGTAGGCCTCTGTCTCAGCTTTGGCTGTGCTGTGGGCTCATTCGGTTGCTTCTGGGGTGCTGATCACACCCCAGGTCGGCAGGTGGCAGCAGTGGAGTCAAAGGATTGGGTGCTCTTACCCGGCAGCCTATCAGGGGGAGTTTGCCTCGCTGTGCATGCTGGGGGAGGGTATTTATGGGACAGACGCCATTGGTCTGGGTTCTACTTCGAGTGTGACACCCACCTTTAGGGTAGCCATACCACGGCACCCCAGCAAAATGGCCTTCTTGGCCGGTGTTACTGGCTCTGGGACCACGTTGGTCTGGAGCATCTGAGCTGTGGCTGGGGCCCAGTGATCGACTGGGTCCCCAAATCTAAAAAAGATCCCAAGTGTTAGTTCCTGATAGAGGAAGCTGTTCTGTAGAAAGTCTGCTTGAGGAGTGCCAAGAGAGGCTGGTGATCCAAAAGAGCTTCGACCATCCACCGGGAATCGAGGAAACTGAGAGGCTAGACATCAGTCGCCTATCAGTCGGTAACCTGCTAAACTACCTGAAGGAGATCCAGGTGCCAAGCCTGCTAAGGAGGATTATCTCCGTTGTTTCAACCATAGGGAGGGTCTGTGGCAGAGACTTTTCCCCAATCTCCGAATGACATTCTGGCTGCCAGGCTGGTGAAAGAGGCCTGTCCAGGTGCACTACACCCACTCAGACTGGAGTGGTGACCAAGAAAGTATCGTATGGAAGTAGGACTGTTTCCCTGTTACTCGCACCTGAATCTGCTGTTTCCATTTTTACTAAACCTCTACTCTTCACCAAGTTTTATTGTTTTTACCCGGCTGGGTAATAAAGAGCACAGAAAAAGACACCTGTCATGTAGACATTCCGTTACTACAATTTTCACCAAATACCCCTAGACGGCGGAGGAACAAAAGGTAACATGCCACCCAAAACAAACCAGCAGCTCCTCCAGGGGTAGTGCTACACATATAAATGAACCTGAAGGATAAGTGTACTGTAAATATACTATAGATAATGTATCTTTAGTAGAACAAACATTTTAGTGATATACTTTAAGTGCAATTGTACCCACATTGTACTGACATTTCGGAAAATACAGGACACAGAAAAGCAATCTGTACTAAAGCTAATCAAAATTGCCATTGTTGACCCAGCTCTCACAATTATTACAAAGGTCTTGAAGATGAGAGGTTGTTTTGTTGTGCCAAAAATTATGTTTGTTTTGTCGATAAATTTGAGTTTCTGGATTATGTTGTTTTAAGAATATTGTTTTATTGGGAAATTTTAGTATTGGGATTATATAAAACAATAGTTTCATCCAACTTTCACCAAATTTGTTTGTTTATAGTTAAATCTTCAACTGTGTGTTTTTAAACAATTATTGGGCTCCCTTCACAAAATGGTATCTACTGTGTTAAAACCACATGCCGACTGCCGCACAAGCTCTGTGACTCTGACCATGGGTCACGCAGACTTGATGTCCGTGGGCATACCCACGATCGTGTCACAGTGAGGAAGAAGGGGGAAATGCTTATGTAAACAAGCATTTCCCCAGTCTTTCTAGTGACTGGACAGTGAACACAGCTTCCTGTAATCAGAAGTGGTGATCAATATCGTGTCACACACAGCCCACCCCCCCTACAGATAGAAGCACTCCCTAGGGCACACTTAACCCCTACAGTGCCACCTAGTGGTTAACCCCTTCACTGACAGTGTCATTTTCACAGTAATCAGTGCATTTTTTAGCACCGCTCGCTGTAAAAATTACAACGGTCCCAAAAATGTGTCAAAAGTGTCTGATGTGTCCGCCATAATGTCTGTGTCATGATAAAAATCGCTGATCATCGCCATACTAGTAAAACATTTTTTTCAATAAAAAATGCCATAAAACTATCCCCTATATTGTAGACGCTATAACGTCTGCGCAAAAACCGATCAATGCATTTATTGCGATTTTTTTTACCAAAAATATATAGAAGAATACGTATCGGCCTAAACTGGGGAAAAACATATTTTTTTAATATATTTTTGGGGGATATTTATTATAGCAAAAAGTTAAAAACATAGCATTTTTTTCTAAATTGTCGCTCTATTTTTGTTTATAGCACACACAAAAAAAAATGGTAATCAAATACCATCAAAAGAAAGCTCTATTTGTGGTAAAAAAAAGGACGTAAATTTTGCTTGGAAGCCACGTCGCACGACCGCGCAGTTGTCAGTTAACCACTTAAGACCCGGACCATTATGCAGGTAAAGAACCTGGACAGTTTTTGCGATTCGGCACTGCGTCTCTTTAACTGACAATTGCACGGTCGTGCGATGTGGCTCACAAACAAAATTGGCGTCCTTTTTATCCCACAAATAGAGCTTTCTTTTGGTGGTATTTGATCACCTTTTTTGCGCTATAAACAAAAATAGAGCGACAATTTTGAAAAAAAAAAAAAAACTTTTTTACTTTTTGCTATAGTAAATATCCTCAAAAAAGATATAAAAAACTTTTTTTTTAATGTAGGCCGATATGTATTCTTCTACCTATTCTTGGTAAAAAAAAATGCAATAAGTGTGCGCAAAATTTACATTGTTTACAAATTAGGGGATAGTTTTATGGCATTTTTATTAATATTTTTTCTTTACTACTAATGGCGGTGATCAGCAATTTTTGTCGTGACCATGGCCCTATGGCGGACACATTGGACAATTTTGACACATTTTTGGGACCATTGTCATTTTCACAGCAAAAAGTGCTATAACAATGCATTGTTCACTGTTAAAATGACAATTCCAATTTAGGAGTTAACCACTAGGGGGCGCTGTAGGGGTTATGTGTGACCTCATATGTGTTTCTAACTGTAGGGGGTGGGGCTGGACATGTGACATCACTGATCGCCTTTCCCTATATCAGGGAACAGACGATCAGTGCCACTGTGAAGAATGGGGAAGGTGTGTTTACCACTCCCCGTTCTTCAGCTCTTGTGACCGATCATGAGACATCGGCGGCGATCGGGTCCATGGGTCCCGATGGCGCGGTCAGGGAGCTTCGGACCGAGTTGCCGGTGCGTGCCTGCGGCGGGTGCACGCGACCCACGGCTGGGCATTTAAAGAGGACATACAGGTACGTGCCTATGCCCAACCATGCCATTCTGCCGATGTAAATGTGCAGGAGGTGGTCCTTAAGTGGTCAAAGCGACGCAGTGCCGAATTGCAAAAAGTGGTCTGATCTTTGACCATCAAAATGGTCTGGGGCTTAAGTGGTTAGGATCAGCAGTAAAATGGCTCATAGCATTTTTTTTTTTGCAATTCACTAATAAATGGTACTAAAATAAGGCATATGCTGTTTCTTAAAGTGATGCTTTAATTTTGTAGTGAAAACTAGCAGCATTTTAATGCTGGAACACCCATGAACTAAATGTACCTTGAAGTAAATCCAACATTAAACAGCCAACCTGCACGAAAAAAAAAAAAACATCTGCACCCGGCACTTGGCTCCCATTGAATGACAGCTCACTAACTAACTAAACATGAAAAAACATTATAGACATTATAGACTGGGACAAAAATTTCACAACAGACAGACCACTAGAGAAAGGTGTGCATTCTGGTTTACAAGTGCTCGATAAATACTGTACATGTGTTCAGGAAACCTTTTTTTTTAAATTCTTATGCACTGGTATGCCACCCCTGTCAAAAATAGGTAGTGGTTTCCCCTGGCATCCAAAATATGTTGGAGATGTTGGCAAGGCAAAGGGATTATGTTTTAAATTTGGTGGCAATGCCCTTTCATTACCTAATTTTGGAAGCAGAGCTATACACCCTGTTCCAAATTATTATGCAAATTCTATTTCAGTGTCACAAAGATTAAATATTTTGTTATTCAGTTTAACTGGATGGCATTGTGTCTCAGGGCTCTTTTGATGACTGAAAACTTCTAATCTCGGACACCTGTAATAATTAGATTGCCAGGTGAGCCAAATAAAGGAAAAACTACTAAATGAGGGTGTTCCACATTATTAAGCAGAGCACCATTTTCAAGCAATATTGGGAAGAAAAAGGATCTCTCTGCTGCCGAATAGAGTGAAATAGTTCAATGCCTTGGACGAGGTATGAAAACATTAGACATTTCACGAAAACGTAAGCGTGATCATCACACTATTAAGAGATTTGTGGCTGATTCCGAGCACAGACAGATTTCGTACAGATAAAGGCACATTGAGGAAGATTTCTGCCAGATCCATGCATCGGATGAAGAGAGCAGCTGCTAAAACACAATTACATAGCAGCAAACAGATATTTGGAGCTGCTGTTGCCTCTGGAGTCCCACCGACATCAAGGTTTAGAGTCCTACAACTCTGTCTGCAACTCTGCATAAACCTTCCATTCAGGCCTCGTACACACGAGGGGATATGTCCGCTGAAAACGGTCCGATGGACCGTTTCAGCAGACATCTCCGCTCGTGTGTATGGGCTAGCGGACAGATTTCTCCACCCGACAGATTTCAAAGCATGCTTTGAAATCCATCCGGTGGAATCTGTCCGCCCGACATGTCTGCTGGTTAGTACACTTACCAGCAGACATGTCGTCCCCCACCGCCGCCGCGCTGCCGCCGAATGGATTCGGCGCATGCGCGGAAGTGTTTAACTTCCTGGTGCGGTGACGTGGCGGTGACGTGGCGGCGTCAACGTCACCGCCGCGTCACCGCGCCGTCCGGCGGCGGGGAATTTGATCCGATGGTGTGTACACGCCATCGGATCAAACTCCCGATCGGACATATCCGATGGAAATGGTCCGCGGACCGTTTTCATCGGATATGTCCGATCGTGTGTACGAGGCCTTAGCCTCCACTAACCAATGCGCACAAGCAAAAACGGCTGCATTGGGCAGAAAAATGCATGAAGACTAATTTTCCAACAGTCCTGTTCACTGATGAGTGCCGTGTAACCCTGGATAGTCCAGATGGATAAAGTAGTGGATGATTGGTGGATGGCCACCCTGTTCCAACAAGGCTGCAACGTTAACAAGGCAGTGGTGGAGTCATGTTTTGGGCTGGATTCATGGGAAGAGAGCTGGTTGGCCCCTTTAGGGTCCCTGAAGGTGTAAAGATGACCTCTGCAAAGCCTCTGGGAGGCTATTCTGACATCTTCAAGAAAAACAAAAAGCGGCGCCCTCTAAGCGTAGTAACTTTTTATTACTGTGACAAAACAAAACAATTCTTATGAGGATACTACTCACAAGGCTGCAGGGTTCATGGGCATAAAAGGTGTCATCTGTGCCTGGCTTCCGGGATGGGTGTGCTCAGCTGATGTTGGTAATCCTGTGATGGCTGAATGCTCTGGGTTCTCACTGTAAAGGAGAATGCTGTACAGTTCGTCAGCTGATCCAAAAGTCCATAGGTATCCCTGAGTGTATTCCAGCGCTGGTCAGACAGGGAGCTGTATGGACACGATGGGACAGCGTGATGGAACGCAGCCGTGGAGCGCAGGCAGCTGAGCTTCAGTTCCGGGTTAGGTCACAGGGCGGTGCGCGCGTTCGAGGCATGCGTGCCTCTTCCTCAGGCTCTATCTGTTTGTTTTTTGTGATATTCTGACATCTTGCAAACAAATTCAAGCAGAAACTGTCCAAGTTCAATGGATGGAAGAATTGTGAAGCTGCTATCAAATAATGTAAAATGTAACGTGACCTGTTAAAATGTTTAAAAAGTTAAAATGTTGTTCAAAGTTTGAT
Organism: Rana kukunoris; assembly: GCA_029574335.1. Lineage (NCBI taxonomy): Eukaryota > Metazoa > Chordata > Amphibia > Anura > Ranidae > Rana > Rana kukunoris. Next base: position 391,382,540 of record CM056050.1, on the reverse strand, counting down.
TGAAATAGCATTTGATTTCAGTAAATATGCTGCAAAACACAACACATTACAATTTTTTTTTTTTTACAACCTGTAAAGTGTTTTGAAACTTACTGTGTGTAATAATTTGGAACAGTGCATTGTAAGTTTTTTTATTTTGGAAAAAAAAAAAAACTGTTATCATTAGGAGGTTTTTTCAATAAAATTTGAATTGTACTCTTAATAGTTGATAACATGAGAATTATGCTGACTGTTGTTTACATCAATTATTTAGTTAAGTGAGAAAAAAATCATTGGCATATTAATTTGGAACAGGGTGAAATTTGATTGCTCGTATTGCAAAAAATAAAATTAAAATATAACTCACAGCAGCTTGTTGTCTGTTACATATTTCATTGTATTCCATGCAGAAATATGAATGTTACCTAAAAAAAACATCAGACACATGCAGCCAAATCTCTAATTCCACAACATTGAAAGTCATCACTTAACCCATCAATTAGGGACTGGCTGCATAGGGTAGATACCATCTAACAACACAAAAACCTGATTCCATAAAACCTGGAAAACAATTCATTTGCTACTGTTTATAGCACATTGATGAATGGTCAAGATTTATTGCAGGCACAAACTACTTGGCACTTGGCAATCTTACCAACCAATCCTTATTCTCCTAACTTTGCAACTTACAGACATGATTACATGATTTTTCTTTGACCTCCCAGGCAGATTACTTTCCTGCTGGATATGGGTTAAAACACACAGACATCTGGACCCTTATCCAATCCCTCCTTCTACCAACAATCCAACACTTTCCTAAAATCAATACTCCCACTCTATTATTTATCTTTCTTCTACATTTTTCTAACTGTAACCTTAACTGTTCCCCAGCTTGAAGACTAAAAACATATAACATCATAATCTAATCCAAATAGCGATTCATACAATTATAGTACAGTCCAAATGTTCCAACGATCTTTAATCGAACATCATGTGAAATCCAGAACACTTCAGTAAAATAAAACTCCAGCCACCACCTAAAACAGTAGGGACTCTTAACAAAAATGTAGACCTTGATACTTTTAAGAGGTCTAACTGTGCTTATAGGTAAACTCCTGCATAGAGGAAACCTGGAAAGGCAGTCAGTCATCCATCTATTTGAAATGCTTCATCCTCGGATATCATCATATCTTGCAAGAGAAAAAGAACTCCACATGCAGTTAAAGCTTACATTTATATATATATATAAAAAAAAAACAAGAATCAAACTTACAAAGTTAGTATGTTTAGCAAACCAAACAGATAAAATCATATCCCAACCATCCTACTGTCTCCAGCAGAATGTGATGACTTTAACATCCCATGCTCTTCTCTATGAGTTTCATCAAAAGTAACATCGTCAGGGGACATGTGTTTTGTTCTTATACACATGCAGTAGCCCAGCTCTCTGACATACCCATCATCCCCCAAAACATGATAAAGATGTCAGAATACTGGCAGCATGTGAAAAAAAGTAGTATGGATTATATGATAGCAAGCAGTGTGTGCAAGAGAGGAGTGTGAGTGGTATTGCAGGGCATTTTGTGCAATAAAGTTGTATAGGGGTATGGAAAAATGATATTCCTAATACAACCCCGTAGTGGAAAGGAATAGCAGAAATGGGACTTTAAATCAGCTTAATTCAATCCACTTAACTTCATTTGGATTGGATCCTGAAGAAGCAGAATGAGTGAAATGTGTTGATACAGCACGCCTTTTAAACATTGTCTATTTGGATTAGTTCAATGATATAATTAATGATGTGATGTGCCATGTTGATTTTATTTTGAGTTTTTAATGTTTGTAATAAAGGACTTGTAATTTTATCAGTTTTGGTTCCTATCTTTTTCTCAATAAAAGTCCAATTTCTGCTATTCCTTTCCTCTATAGGGCCTATTAGGAATGTATTTTTTCTTGACTTTAATAGGGTTGGTGTGTCCAAAGGTACATCATTTTAGTTCACCCACATAAAAATATACATACACTGAGCAAAATTATAAACCCAACACTTTTGTGTTTCCCCCTATTTTTCATGAGCTGAAAGCAAAGATCTATGACTTTTTCTATGCACACAAAAGGCCTATTTCTCTCAAATATTGTTCACAAATCTGTCTAAATCTGTGTTAGTAAGCACTTCTCCTTTGCCGAGATAATCCATCCACCTCCCTCACCCACACAGCGCCATACACTCTGTCTGCCAGCTGCCCTGTACAGTGAAAAACAGGATCCGTCCGTAAAGAAAACACCTCTCCAAAGTGCTAGATGCCATAGAATGTGAGCATTTGCCCACTCAAGTCGGTTACAATGATGAACTGCAATCTGGTTGAGACCCTGATGAAGATGATGAGCATGCAGATGATATTCCCTGCGACGATTTCTGACAGTTTGTGCAGAAATTCTTTGGTTATGGAAACTGATTGTTGCAGCAGCTATCTGGGTGGCTGGTCTCAGATGATCTTGGAGGTGAAGATGCTGGATGTGGAGGTCCTGGGCTGGTGTGGTTACATGTGGTCCGCGGTTGTGAGGCCTGGTTGAATGTACTGCCAAATTCTCTGAAAGGGCTTTGGAGGCAGCTTATGATAGAGAAATGAACATTCAATTCAAGGGCAACATCGCTGGTGGACATTCCTGCACTCAGAATGTCATTTGCACGCTCCCTCAAAACTTGCGACATCTGTGGCATTGTGCTGTGTGATAAAACTGCACATTTTAGAGTGGCATTTTATTGTGCCCAGCCTAAGGCACATTTGTGCAATAATCATGCTGTCTAATCAGCACCTTGATATTCCACACCTGTGAGGTGGATTATCTTGGCAAAGGAGAAGTGCTCACTAACACAGATTAAGACAGATTTGTGAACAATATTTGAGAGAAATAGCAAAAGTGTACATAGAAGAAGTCATAGATCTTTGCGTTCATCTCATGATAAATAGGGGCAAACACAAAAGTGTTGTGTTTATAATTTTGCTCAGTGTAGTATGAGGGTAAGACAGCAGGCAGAACATAGGGAAGATGATTGTACAGTGATTGTACAGTGTACAGCAACATGTTCTATGTGCAGTAAAAGAGTTCAGGGTGTATTAAAGGGGAATTATGTGCAAAGGACAACCTCAGGATATTACAGGGGATGGGTGCAAGACAGGAGTGTGAAAGGCATGACAATGGACAGTATGTGCAGTAGAAGAATTCATAGGTGTGATAGTATGTGCAGGTAAGAATTGTACAAAACTGGATAAAGTATTTGGTGAATCGCTGAGGAAAATGGAAAATGAAAAATTAAATTCGAAAAATTTCATCAGATTAGAAAACCCTTATGCCGCGTACACACGATCATTTTTTGTGATGAAAAAAAACGCCGTTTTCTGTGAAGTAAAAAACGACGTTTTTGAAACGTCACTTTTCAAAGACGATGTTGCATACACACCATCGTTTTTTCACAAAAAGCGAGGTTACGTTCACCACTCTTTTCCATTGAAGCTCGCTTCATAACTAGCTTCTGGGCATGCGCGGGTTGAAAAACGTTGTTTTAAACTACGTTTTTGCTACACACGGTGACTTTTTGTGAAACAAAAAACGACGTTTTGAAAAATGACACAAAAAATTCAAGCATGTTGGAATTTTTTTTTGGTCGTTTTTTTTTAAGACAAAAAACAACGTTTTGCCCACACACGATCAATTTAAATGACGTTTTAAAAAACGTTGTTTTTTTTCATCGCAAAAAACGACCATGTGTACGCGGCATTAGAACTGCCCGCAGACATTCCCAGAGATGTGATTGCAAAGTTTCATAACTTCCAAGACAAAGAGCAGATTCTGCAAAGCCTAAGATCTAATACACAGGCTAAGTTCAATGATGTTAACCTACAGATCTTCCCAGACCTGTCTCCCGAGACACTGTCTAGAAGAAGACTGCTAAAACACCTTCTAGAACACTTAAAAAAAATTAGTATCCAATATTCCTGGGGCTACCCTGCTTGTTTAATCGGGAAGAAGGAGGGCAGGTTTGCAAATCTAAGGTTCCCGGAAGAGCTGGTGAAGTTCTGCAAGAGACTCGACATCCCAACGATAGTAATCCCTGGTTGGAGTGCACCATACGAAAAAACGCCCCATGCATCTGAACATCAGACCTGGCATCTTATCTCAAGAAACAAAAGTGCAAAATAATGATATCATAAAAACCCATATAATAAGGGCTAGATAATGTGGGGGGTCACCGGTGGCTTGGGGGAGGGTGTAGGTGGCCTTTAAGCTGGGACTGGGGGGCGGGGGGGTGGGGTCAGAATGGGTTGGTGCGAGCTTAGGGTGAGGCATGGGCTGGGGGGTGGGGGGGTTGGGCAAAGGTTGGGATATTCTCCGAACTCTCAGCAATATAATGCTAGATGCGTCTCTGTTTATCAAAACCTACCATTATACAATAATTTCTTACTTAAAATTTGGTACTGCATAATAAAATGAGGGGAATGGGAAGAAGGATTTTTTTACTTAAGATGGGAACTTTAAAAATTGTATCTTATAATGTACGAGGTTTGAATAACCCTATCAAAAGGGGTAATATATTAGGGGAACTAAAATATCTAAAAGCAGATATTATATTATTACAGGAAACACATATCACATTGGACTCAAATCTCACAATAAGTTCATATGAATATCCGTTATGGTATTATGGGGACTCTCCGATTAAACGCGCAAAGGGGGTCGCCATTGGATTTGCCAGAGAGGTTAGATTTGCCCTAGGGGAAAGAATGGTGGATCCAGAGGGACGCTACCTGTTTCTTAGTGGCAAATTAAATGATGTCGCCTATTCTATAGCCAATGTCTAGGGCACAAATCAAAACCCCATAAAATTCCTACGAGAAGCAATAGAGAGGTTCTATGGATTTCAAGAACGGCAGGATAATTATGGCTGGGGATATAAATTTTACCCTAAACCCCGATATCGATTGTACGTCACGTGTACGGCGAGCTGGGTGTTTTCAATGAAATGCACTCCAAAAGAAACTACACAAACATCAACTGATGGATGTATGGAGAATACACCATACGAAAGTTTGTGATTATACATACCACTCTACCGTACACGGGTCATATTCGAGAATCGATTTAGTCCTTGTGGACCATGGTTCCCTGGATAATGTCAAAAGTTCAGACATTGGAATAGTAACCCTATCAGATCATGCCCCAGTTTCAATCGACCTCAAAATAGAAGGGACTCAAAAGAACGATAGAATCTAGAGATTAAATGAAGATCTATTACAAGACGATGAGGTTATAGAAAGAATCAAACAAGAACTAAATTGGTATTTTAAAGTAAACAGCTCAGAATTTACATCAGAAGCGTTAGTTTGGGTGGCCCATAAGGCCTATATCCGGGGCATCTTTATTGCAATCGGATCAACTAAAAAAAATCACGATCTGGAACAAAAACATAAATATACAGGAGATGCAGCTAACGAACGTCTAGTTTTTCTTAAAAGGGAGGAATTAAGGGAATATATGAAACAAGAGCATAGAATAGCCTGCCAAAAAATTAGGAGAGAAAGGTACCAAGGAGGGGATCTATCGGGTAAATATTTAGCTAAAGTATTAAAAAACGACCGTAGAGGAAACTTTATTGAAAGCATTCAAACATATAACGAGAGTAGGGTACATACAACCCCCGAAATTGCGCAGACATTCCAGGAATATTATGGGAAGTTGTATTCAATTTCGCAAGGAGATTCTCCCGAAAAGGTAAACGGGAGGCTAGAGAGCACTAACAGGTTCTTAAAAGAATCAGGTTTTAAATAAAAAGTATCAGCTGATAAATTCAGCTTCCTAGAAGACCCTATTACAGAATTGGAAATTTTACATAATCTAAATGAATCCCCCACCGGGAAAAGCCCTGGTCCTGACGGATTAACTGCTATATACTATAAGAAATTTAGTGAGATTTTAGTCCCCAAGATGTGTTCCTACATGAACGGCATTGGCACAAATTGGGAGTTCCGCCGCAAGGCTTTGACGGCAGCAATTACGATTATTCCAAAAACAGGCAAAAGCCCATTACTGTGCTCTAGTTACAGACCTATTTCCCTATTAAATGCTGATGTGAAGCTATTTGCAAACATTTTAGCCAGTAGAATTAAGACCATTATGACTGATTTGGTACATACCGACCAAGTGGGGTTCATCCCTGGCAGGGAAGGTAGAGATAATAGTATTAAGACACTTCTACTGATCCAAGAAATAAAAGATAGCAAGTCCCCAGGTCTACTTCTGTCTATAGACGCTAAAAAGGCGTTTGACAGAGTAGACTGGGGATTTTTGCTGGCGGCGTTAGAATGTTATGGGTTTGGATCGAAGATCTTGGGCTGGATAAAAGCCCTGTACAATCATCCTACTGCTAGAGTTAAGGTAAACAGATCGTTATCTAGACCTTTCGAGTTGTTTAATGGGACTCGTCAGGGCTGTCCCTTGTCTCCCCTATAGTTTATTTCATCATTGGAACCCTTATTGATTAGCATTAGAAATAATCCGGACATAGTGGGGATACGGATAGATGATGAAGAATATAAACTTGCGGCATACGCCGATGATATTCTGTTATATATAATGAATCCAAATATAAGTCTCCCTAATCTCCTAAAAACCCTCAAACTGTATGGCGAAATAGCAAATTGTGAAATTAATCCTTTATAATCTGAAATTCTGAATATCAGCGTGAAAGCACAGGATGTCAATAGATATAAACATAACTTCCCCTTCATTTGGAAAGATACCAAATTAAAATATCTGGGAATTAATTTAACCCCATCCCTTGATTTAATTTATGACCATAATTGTATCCCTTTACTGAACGATATTAAACTAGACCTAAATAAAATAATACTTAGACAAAGATCTATGTTAGGGAGAATAAACAGTTTTAAAATGTTGACCCTTCCCAAGATTCTCTATAAACTACAAATGTTACCTATCCCAATACCAGAAGTTTATTTTAAAACACTAAAAAAGTTATTAAAGGCATTTTTATGGAAAAAAAAAACACGTATTAGTATGTCCATACTTACTAGAGACAAGACACCCGGAGGTTTAGGATTACCAGATATTAAGACATATTACACTGCCATTCATATAGCATGGGTGATTGATTGGGTTCAAGGCAATAAAGAAAAAATGTGGGTAAAGTTAGAATGTAGTTTAAATAAAGCTAGATTGGGAAAGGAGATCTGGATCCCGGCACAATACCGACAGGCTAAAGAAAATCTGCATGGGATCACACAGATATCTATGTCAATTTGACAGTTTACACATCAGGGAAAAATGGGGTTATGATTCTCCATTTATGCCACTTTATGACACCAATTACTTTGCACCGGGGAAAATAGGTTTGTACGGGGGTTGGATAAAAGACAATGGGCCAGATTCAGGTAGATCAGAGCATCTTTGCTCTGGAGTAACGCATCTCATTTACGTTACGCTGCAGAAATTTTAGGAGCAAGTGCTGTTATTCATGAAGCACTTGCTCCTAAAGTTGCGGCAGCGTATCGCAAATGAGCCGGCGGAATTCAAATTGGGCGGGTACGGGGCGCGTATTATTTAAAATAAGTGCGATCCCACGGCGAACGTACTGCGCATGCGTCGAGTGTGAATGCATCCCAGTGCGCATGCTCCAAGTTCTGTCAGTGAACGTCAATGACGTCACGTCCCCATTCATGAATGTTTTACGCAAATGACGCGATTTGTTTTTTTTCCGACGCGATGGCGACGCCTATACCTAACATAGGATATTCCACTAGGGGGCTGCTTTATCTATACGCCGCGTATCGCTTCCGGAAACGTCGTAAAGTCACTGCGTTGCGCCAGAAAAAGATCGTGAATTTCCGATTTCCGCTCATTAACATATTTTTTGAGCGTAAATCGGCGGGAACGCCCCCGGCGCCATTTTTAAGTTGAAGTAACGATGCGATGGCGAAATTCAATTACGCCGATCGCATCGGAACTCCAACCCGGCGTTTCTTGTTTTCTGGTTACAGAAAACAAAAACGCCGGCTTAAAGTGACAGTTAGGCTGGCGGATCCATTGATCCGCCAGCCTAACTCTACCTGAATCTGGCCCACAGACTTGAAATGAAAGGATATACTGATAGATGGGGAAATAGGTACTTACTCAGATCTTAGGGAGTGTTTCGAAATGTTCGAGTTGAATTGGTGGAGATACCTACAACTGAAGCATTTCGTCGACTCCCTCCCCCGACCGATCAGGACGGAGGAGAACTTGCTCCCTTTGGAGAGAGTGTATTTAACGCCCAGTAGTGGGGGAGGGATCTCTAAGATCCACAAAATCTTAATAGGCTTAAATTTTAAGACACCGCCATCATATATTAAAAAATGGGAAGATGAGTTGGCAACTGGGAATACCGAGAAAGACCTAGGGAAAATATTAAAGATGGCACATATTACATCAAATGAATGCAGAATGGTAGAAATTAACTTTAAATGTTTGGCACGTTGGTATATAACCCCGGACATTGCACACCACTATCAAGAGGAGACCTCCAAATTTTGTTGGAGAGGTTGCACGGAAACCGGAACCATGTCCCACATATTGTTTATTGTTTATTGTTTATTGCTTGTATAGCGTAGAATCACCCGAAGGTATCGAAACGCTTCCAGACCTTAACAATTCACAACGCGACTGGGTGTTACAGGCATAAATTAACATAGTAGCAATATACAATATGTACCACAAATAAAATCACCTAATAAAACAACAATATAGCACCATAAAACCAATACAATACAATATAAAACCATAAAAATCACATAAGACCAAAGGAGGGACAACACACAATTCCCCATAAAACAGATCCAGCAGTACTTCCCTCCAAAATGACCCTAACCTCAATCCATCCTCCTATCATTCTGCCTCTGCCCACAGGCAGGTTTTAAGATCCCTCCTAAATGTTGGTAGGTCCAGACTCTGTCTAAGACTTAGGCCTCGTACACACGAGGGGATATGTCCGCTGAAAACGGTCCGATGGACCGTTTCAGCAGACATCTCTGCTCGTGTGTGAGGGGTAGCGGACAGATTTCTCCACCCGACAGATTTCAAAGCATGCTTTGAAATCTATCCGGTGGGAATCTGTCCGCCCGACATGTCTGCTGGTTAGTACACTTACCAGCAGACATGTCGTCCCCCACCGCCGCCGCGCCGCCGCCGAATGGATTCGGCGCATGCGCGGAAGTGTTTAACTTCCTGGTGCGGTGACGTGGCGGTGACGTGGTGGCGTGGTGGCGTGGTGACGTGGTGGCGGGGAATTTGATCCGATGGTGTGTACACGCCATCGGATCAAACTCCCGATCGGACATATCCGATGGAAATGGTCCGCGGACCGTTTTCATCGGATATGTCCGATAGTGTGTACGAGGCCTTAGAGGAAGTAAATTCCATTCTCTCGGGCCGAGCACAGAAAAAGCCCGCCCCCCCCATTTTTTCAGCCGACTCTTTGGCTGTTCAAGGCGGAATTGGCAGCTCCATCTAAGGGTGTGGCCAGTAACATGTCTATTCAATTTTGCACAGAGATAGGCGGGCCCATGAAACGCTTAAAAAACAAGTGTTAAAATTTTAAAACGCACCGTCTGACCAACTGGCAGCCAATGCAGGGCAGCCTGATGTCTCGAGGTGGGGCAGTGGCCTCTGAGGTTTAATGCAAGCCTTACCGCCTGATTCTGGACCTTTTGAAGTCTCCTAATCTGGACTTGAGGCAGTCCAGCCAGGAGACCATTACAATAGTCCAGATGCGGAAGGACCAGAGCTCGCACCACCGAAATGCTTTCCAGATCCGATAGAAAAGGCAAAATGCGGTAAAGAAGCCGCATCTTAAAATAGCAGGTCTTGACAACCTGACCGACATAGGGGATTAACGTCAAGTTGCTGTCAATCAGGACCTCTAGTGTCCCCACCGTGTCAGCCGGCCGGGGGCACACCCCTGCCTCATTGGGCCACGGTAACACCCAGTGTCCCTCAGGAATATTTCCTGATCTTAGAACCTCAGTTTTGGCCTGGTTTAGCTGCAGGTAATTAGCTGCCATCTGGTAATTAGCAGACATATGGTGGACATGTACGAAAATTAAAACTTATTGGATAAATGTCGTAGCGCTAATCCATGAGATTACAGGAATCATGATTCCAGTTGACCCATGGGTATGTTTGTTCCACGGGACAAACATGCCCAGTAAACAATACCTCGGTACCTTACTCCCGTATATTTTAAACTCTGCCAAGAGTCTGATCCCTAAACAATGGAAAGACCCCGAAAGTCCAACTATTAGGAGTTGTCTACACAAATTAAATGATACCTATTATCACGAACAGCTTAGGTTCATGGGGGAGGAAGGAGAAAGGGGTTTTAAGCTGAAATGGCAGGATTGGATAAACTATAAGATATCACAGAACTATTTAGACAAGATGCTTGAGAGCAGGTAACGCAACAGCCATAAAGAAAAGAGATTGAAAAGACAAGACGTTGTTCGGAGAATGGGGGGGTGGGTTTGGGTGGGGGGCCGGGCAAGGGGAAATTTTCTACCACCAAGTAATTTTTGTATTGGGGTGTTCTATTTTTAACGGTTGGAACTGGTTTCCTTCCCTTATGCATGCACTCTTTATATTCACAATTAATAACTATATTTATTCTGAAGACAATTAAGCATAGTAGTTTTCTCACCTATGATGTGAACCAAGAAGGAGACAGCGTATGAACGCACAATTGATTAAGTCTTCAAATAGAGTTCTCTGAGGTGGAAAAAACAAAACAAGAATTGTAGAAACTATGACAGCGGCCATTATGTGAAGCAAAAGAGTGTGGAGCATATGACAGTGAGAAAAACAGTTCCTTGTTTGACTCCCACATTATGGTTACTGATCTTCCTATCATTAGAAACAAAATTATTCAAAGCTAAGGTCATGGTCATAAAAATGAATGACATTGATGAGGAAATATGTCACTAATGTATTTGGCAAAGGTTTACAGAGGTGAGTTATTATAGAGCAGCAGCATGAGTCTAAAGCTTCTCACACAAAGGGGTTTAAAGAAGAGCAATACTACCTTTATCGATGCTAGGACGCATAAACCTGGTGAAAATAAAGGTGCTGCCTAAATTTGTATATGCCTTCAGAAATTCTCCACAGTGGCTCCCAAAAAGTTTTTTCACACAGCTACATGGAATGCTTTCCGCATTCATATGTGCTAATAAACCAGTCAGAATTAAATTAAGTACACTTATGAGACCGGAAGGGCAGGGGGGATTAGCTTTCCCAGACTTCCATAAATACTATACAGCGGGACAGTTAGTGACAGCAGGAAGATGGTTAAACACGGATGGGTATGACTCAGCCACGATGCTGGAAGCAACAGTGGTCTAATCGGTGGAAGCATTGCAAGGATTACTGTATAGGGGTATTAAAACCAGGAGAGATCTAACGCCAGCAATGAGAACATCAGTTAAAATATGGAAAGCGGTTATAGGAAGAGAAAGGGGAAAAAATCTCCAAATACCCCCCTGTGGAGGAACCCGGAATTACCACATTTAGATCTGGTTCAGGATCCGGGAGCCTGGGCTAAATATGGGGTAAAGAAACTCTCACAGTTGATACAGGAGGGAAAGTTTTTATCATATGTGGAGATGAGACAATTGTGGAATATTCCTGAGAGCTATGAGTTCAGATACAGGCAGCTAAGCCACGCCCTGGCGGCCCAGTTCCCAGAGGGGACTCCACAATTGATGGAACCAGAAATAGAACAAATGATAAGAGGGGGGAAGAGGACAATGTCAATTTTTTATGGACACTTGATAAATACTACACCCTACGATATGAATAAATTAAGGGAGAATTGGATGAGAGAAGCTCCAGGTTTGGGGAATTGGGAGGAGGTATGGAAATTCCCACTGAAGATTCTGGTTTCAGGAGCCGAACCCAGGGGGCATGACCGGATGTAGGAGTGTGTGTGAGGAGTGAGGAGTGAGCAGTATGCGTGTCCCTCCGCTCTGATCTCTCTCCCCCTGGAGCTACACTTTAACAGATGGATGGCTTAGGAACATGAATATCCCCCTGACGTCTCCTTCAATACCCTGACGAGCAATAGTTCAGCTACTGGCACAAAAACTTGTATATCCTGCCCCCGTGGAGTGGACTGTACTAACCTCACGTGCTATTCGCTGCTCCCCACTCCCCGTCTTCTTGCCCGCTCTTGTCTCCTCTTGCTCGGCCGTCCGAGCGCGCAGACGTGTGGAGTCCGATCCCGGGGGGGTCTCCTCGTTGTTGCAGGAGTCTCGCGGGAGTTGGGAGGCTCCAGGTCCTGTCCTGTCTGAGAGTCGAGGAGGATCGAGGAGAGCCGAAAGACGCCGAAGGAGCCGAGTGACGGAAGGTGCGGTGTCAGGCGGGTGCCTGCAACTACAACAGTAAGCTGTAAAGCTCACAAGTTTGTGAACTATCACAAGGCTATCATAAGGCACTAGGCTTCTCCTACTGGGTTACTGGACTATGTGCTGGAATGGAGCTGCTGCAACCTGTCACCTACAGTATTACCCATTACTTGTTAGGGCTGCTGTGCTTTGTACTAACCATAAGGTATTTCTTGCAACTGAAGAGAATTATCGTGAGTGGGGGAGAGCTAGCAGGGGAAGCCCTTTACTTAACACAGCTCTTCGCTCCCTTGTCATCTTCAGCTACAAAGCCGCAATATTCAGTGCAAGGACTTTGCTATAGCAACGGGAATAGCACTTTTTAAACCTATTGCCCTCAGATATAAAGTACCCACAGTGCCTTGGTCCTGGTACTGGCAATACTCTCAAGAGATAGCCACAAAGATAGCCATATAGTGCTTCAAACCTGAATTGCTGCTTACCAGTGGCCACTGCTTTCTTTTTTTGGTTTTCCTGAACGGCTCGCACTAACCTATAAGAAGTAATACAAAATCTGGTTTAGGAAATTTGCTAACCTTATTACGGTCCATCATTGGAGCTTTGACCTGCTTCTCTGCTTCTCTTTCCTGGATTAATCCCGTAAAGAATGTCTACTACCAGATCCAACAAGGGTAACCAGGCCGCTGCCGCCAAATTGGAGCACTTCACACATATCCCAGCTGTCTCGCCGGCAAAAGGTCACTCACTTGTAGCAGTATCGCAGGCTAAATCGCAGATAGGCCCGTCCCAGGAAAGAAGAAGCCTCGGTCAAGCAGCAGCAAAGCCTTTGGGTACGCCTAGCCTAAACAGCGACAAAACTGTGAGTACTAAATCGCTGGGACCCGAGGCCCCTAGAACTGTGGATATTCTGGTAATTCCTGGGATGCAGGGAGATTCGGATTCTGGTTTGGCACTAGAAGGTGAACCAACTCTTAGAGACGTATCAAGTGCAGTGAATTTATGCAGGGACTACATGGTTAATTTTGATAAACAGCTAGTAGGCCTAAAAAACGAACTACTTTCAATGAGACAGGAATTGCATGGGACTGTACTAAGAACAAATGCACTGGAGGAAAGATTGAGCGCAGTTGAAGACGTATTATATCCACTACAGGGGGACTTAAAGGGGCTACAGGACCTGACAGATCTTCAAACGGCCAAATTGGATGCGCTGGAAAATAGGCTGCGCAGAAATAATGTGCGGGTAGTAGGCTTACCTGAGGGATGTGAGGGCTCAAACACCATTACCTTCATGGAAAGTTGGTGCAGGGAAATCTTTGGCCCTGATGCTCTCTCAGATTTTTTTTCTATAGAGAGGGCCCATCGGGTCCCCTTTAGGGTCCTCCAACAGGGGAAGCATCCAAGACCGCTTTTACTTAAACTCCTCAACTATACTGACAAGGTGACCCTGCTCCAAAAAGCTCGAGAGCTGGGAGACATCATATATAATGGAGCAAGGGTTTCAATATATCCTGACTTCTCACCTGACCTGCAGAAGCGGAGAGCTGGGTTTATACCCATTAAGAAGTCCCTGCAGAAATATAAGCTTACATATGCCCTCTTGTACCCGGCCCGCCTCAGAGTGGTTGCCCTGGGCAGGACCTTTTTCTTTTCCGAGCCGAATGAAGCAATCAATTGGTTGGAGGGGAATAAATCAGCCCTATAGCCTGCCATAAACTAGGGGGGCTCAAGACCCCAATGAAGACCCCAATGAGGAAGATGAAAATAAGCTAAAAAAGTATCACGTGTTCCTCTTTTGAACTGGAGAGACGATACCAAAATCCTGCCCCCCTTTTTTTTTTTATTTTTTTTTTTTTTTTTAGGGAGCTCTTCTGGTTCCAGAGGCTTAGCCTGCTGGCCCGCTTCCCCACATCACTGGAGGGAGACGGGGGCCGGCTGTAATGCTCCCGTTTTGTTACTTGAGATATTTACTTAGCCTCTCTTATTGGGAGACTACCATGTTTATATGTTTACACTTAGGGGGATTGAGGGTAAGAACTGTATTAAGAGGCTTTCTTTGTTTTGGCCTCTATTTTTGCTTTTTTTTTTTTCTGGCAAATATCCCCTCAAGACTCCTGAGAGTACGATTGTACCTTGGCACTGGGAATCACTTATACGGTCATGTTAACCGACACGCATAAAATGCACTGATAAGTTTAATTTTTTTTTTTTTTTTTTTTCTACCACATCTATTATGGCAATACCTAGAGGATAATATCCACTTAATTGAGCAATTAAGCTCTCGTATGTTGTATTCAAGTATTCATACTTATTCCCTGTATATTTAGCTATAGCTCCTATATTTGCCTTCTGTATATTGCCGAGGGTAAAGACTTAAGGACCTTGCCTAATCCTTGGATAATAACACTACCTACAGAAGCATAGGGAGGGTATTTTCCACCTCCCTCTTCACTCTCTCTTTTTTTTCATGGAAAGTTGGTGCAGGGAAATCTTTGGCCCTGATGCTCTCTCAGATTTTTTTTCTATAGAGAGGGCCCATCGGGTCCCCTTTAGGGTCCTCCAACAGGGGAAGCATCCAAGACCGCTTTTACTTAAACTCCTCAACTATACTGACAAGGTGACCCTGCTCCAAAAAGCTCGAGAGCTGGGAGACATCATATATAATGGAGCAAGGGTTTCAATATATCCTGACTTCTCACCTGACCTGCAGAAGCGGAGAGCTGGGTTTATACCCATTAAGAAGTCCCTGCAGAAATATAAGCTTACATATGCCCTCTTGTACCCGGCCCGCCTCAGAGTGGTTGCCCTGGGCAGGACCTTTTTCTTTTCCGAGCCGAATGAAGCAATCAATTGGTTGGAGGGGAATAAATCAGCCCTATAGCCTGCCATAAACTAGGGGGGCTCAAGACCCCAATGAAGACCCCAATGAGGAAGATGAAAATAAGCTAAAAAAGTATCACGTGTTCCTCTTTTGAACTGGAGAGACGATACCAAAATCCTGCCCCCCATTTTTTTTTCTTTTTTTTTCTTTTTTTAGGGAGCTCTTCTGGTTCCAGAGGCTTAGCCTGCTGGCCCGCTTCCCCACATCACTGGAGGGAGACGGGGGCCGGCTGTAATGCTCCCGTTTTGTTACTTGAGATATTTACTTAGCCTCTCTTATTGGGAGACTACCATGTTTATATGTTTACACTTAGGGGGATTGAGGGTAAGAACTGTATTAAGAGGCTTTCTTTGTTTTGGCCTCTATTTTTGCTTTTTTTTTTTTCTGGCAAATATCCCCTCAAGACTCCTGAGAGTACGATTGTACCTTGGCACTGGGAATCACTTATACGGTCATGTTAACCGACACGCATAAAATGCACTGATAAGTTTAATTTTTTTTTTTTTTTTTCTACCACATCTATTATGGCAATACCTAGAGGATAATATCCACTTAATTGAGCAATTAAGCTCTCGTATGTTGTATTCAAGTATTCATACTTATTCCCTGTATATTTAGCTATAGCTCCTATATTTGCCTTCTGTATATTGCCGAGGGTAAAGACTTAAGGACCTTGCCTAATCCTTGGATAATAACACTACCTACAGAAGCATAGGGAGGGTATTTTCCACCTCCCTCTTCACTCTCTCTTTTTTTTTTTTTTTTTTTTTGAGGTAGTTATAAATAATCCATTAACTAACTCTTATGGAGGTATGTTTAACAATGTTTAAAAACACTAAAGGGAAAAAAATGTTTTTGATAATATATACATATGTTCATAATTCTTACCCACATTCTCTCCACACTACCTATAAAGGACACTAGATAATAAATTTGCTCAATCACTTGATCACTAATCCTAGGAATTTAGGTTTTTGGCACAACATGTACACTTATCCCTCTTTTATTACACGGGTACAGTCCGATTTAGGGACATATAATAACATTGGAAGCTGCACAGGAGGGGTAATCTTTTGTTCCCCTTTCTTTTTAAATTATATGGGCCGTTTCTCCTTCCTTTTTTTTTTTTCTTTTCTTCTCTGCTTCTTCTACCATGGCTCCAAGGGGGGAGCGAGCGTGAGCGAGAGGGACACGGGCTGGGGTCAACTGGGGGATGAGTGATAGGAAAAGAGAGGTCAGTAGACCAGCCCCCAAGGGGAGCCCCATAGGGCAGGGAGGGAAGGGCAGGGGTGGGAAGGGGGAGGGTGGAGGGTGGTCCACAGGGGAGGGACCAGAGAGCATACGGTCCGGTTACCAAGAGTCATCTCGTTACCAGTGGATGAGAAAGGGGTCATAAGAGCAGGCTGGATAGCCATCAGTCGACGTGAATGGAGGACACAAGCAACTGTCTTATATTTTTGTTACTTGATCAATACTGAATACTCGATTACCATGTCAATCCCTATAGATGCAGGATAAATTACTGGCTATTACTTCCTGGAATGTACGGGGCATGGGAGATCCAGCTAAAAGAACTGCAATCATGACATTCCTTGAAGAAGGAATGCCGGGAATAATATGCCTTCAAGAGACACACTTGACTAAAGATTCAGTCTCGCTTTTGAAAAGTCGTAAATTCCAAACCCAATTCCATTCAATACACTCCTCTTATTCAAGAGGTGTGAGCACAATGATTGAAAGAAGAATGACTTTCTCTTGCTCTAAATCTTGGGTAGACAACCAAGGCCGATTTATATTCCTGCAATGCCTTATTGAAAATAGATTATATGTTTTGGCTAATTTATATATCCCTCCACCCTTTAAGCTCGACACTCTATATAACCTCGTTGAGTTTACTCTCGATAAACCAGATGTACCGCTTATAGCGGTCGGTGACTACAACGAAGTCTTGGATGGAACTCTGGACAGATTCCCCCCGCGGAGTAGTACCACGGGGGGGCGGCTGGCCCAATTCCTAATAGAAACTGGAATGAGGGATATTTGGAGAACCTTTTACCCTGAGACCCGTCAATACTCATGTTACTCTAGTTCCCATCATACACTATCGAGAATAGACATGGCCCTGTGTAGCGAGGGAGCACTGCCCTTGGTGAAAAAGATGCATTATGGCCCAAGAGGGGTCTCAGACCACTCTCCGATGACGCTAATAATCAAGACCGGCACTAGGGTCTCTCGTGGCGACTGGCGCTTAAACCCCGGCTGGTTGGAGTTAATCGAGCAACCGAGTACGGTGGCGTCACAGCTGGCAGAGTTTATGCTCATCAACGAGGGAACGGCACCGACGGGAGTGGTCTGGGATGCCCTGAAAGCCTTTGTGAGGGGCCTATTAATCCAACAGGCCGCTAGGATAAAAACAATAGGGAGAGTGGAAGAAAGTAGGCTGGCTGGAGAGACTGCTCAAGCGGAACTGAGCTTCATCGAGAACCCCACTATGCCCCTACGGACTGTATGGTTAGCTAAACAGGAAGAGTATAGAAGGGCTACTCTAAAAATTGCGGAAAACAAGAGAATATTACAAAAACAGCTTCAGTATGGAGAAGATGAGAAGGTAGGGCGCATGCTAGCTCTCCTTACTCGAACCAACTCTCCCCCGTCAAATGTCCCAGCAATTCGGACTAAGACGGGTGTTACTTCGACAGATGGCCAGACTATACTTAAAACATTCTACATGTATTACAAAGAACTCTATAAGTCCAAGGGGGAGATGGAGAACGGAGCCATGGAAAATTCTTCCAGAAGATAGCAGTTCCTACGTTGCTAGAGAAGGATAGACAGGAGCTAGAAGCACCT
Source organism: Rana kukunoris (assembly GCA_029574335.1). Taxonomy (NCBI): domain Eukaryota; kingdom Metazoa; phylum Chordata; class Amphibia; order Anura; family Ranidae; genus Rana; species Rana kukunoris. The sequence goes on along the minus strand of CM056050.1, from coordinate 391,364,384 downwards.
ATCACTCTAAAAGAAATCCAGCAAGCGGTATTAGATATGCCAAATCAGAAATCCCCGGGGCCGGACGGGCTCCCTATCGAGGTGTATAAGAAATTCGATGAGATTTTGCTCCCAGAGCTATTGAAGACTCTGGAGTGGGCTGCAAGCGCAGGGACATTACCCCGCTCAAAGACGGAAGCAACTATTATAGCAATACACAAGGAGGGGAAGGATCAATTGGAACCTTCATCCTACCGCCCAATTTCCCTCCTAACCTCAGACGTAAAAATTCTTGCTAAAATTCTTGCGACTCGCTTAAATAAATTTATTAGTCAACTTATCCATCCAGATCAGTCAGGCTTCATACCTGGTAGGGCTACAAGTAATAATATCAGGAGAACTTTTTTAAATATTTATACATCAACAGATACTGAAGCGTCTAGAGCAGTGTTGTCGCTAGATGCCGCCAAGGCCTTCGACAGTCTTGAGTGGGCATACCTTTGGAGGGCACTTGATAGCTTTGGCTTTGGCCCCCTGTATATCAGTTGGATTAAGCTGCTGTATGCAGACCCAAGAGCCAAGGTTAGAATTAACAACGAGACCTCAGAGACCTTTCAGTTGGAGAGAGGGACGAGACAGGGGTGTCCTCTATCCCCTCTTCTGTTCGCCCTCGCCATGGAACCTCTAGGGCGAGGTCGGACATAATAGGGTTTAGAAGACACCATGGAGAAGACAAGATAGCCCTCTTCGCAGATGACGTCCTTTTTTTCCTGGGGGACGTTGGAGGTACACTGGATAAAGTGATCCAGTTGGTGGAAGATTTTGGCCGATTTTCAGGCCTCACCATCAACTGGACAAAGTCAGCACTGCTGCCGTTGGACCAAGTAGACCTCCAACAGACGCCAGACACCTCTCAAATAATTGTAAGCACCAAAATCAAGTATCTAGGGATATGGATCTCAAAGGACTCTACCCAATACATCAACTTAAATCTTGTCCTACTCTTAACGAAGTGGAAAAGCAAAAGTGAAATTTGGAAAAAATTTCCACTGTCTGTCGCAGGTCGATGCAACCTAATAAAAATGATTTGGCAGCCGCAGTTATTATACATACTACACAACTCACCGGTATGGATAGAACATAAGTGGTACAAAAGGATAGACTCATTATTTAGAGAACTTATATGGAGAGGAGGTCAACCCAGAATAAGCCTACAAACTCTACAACTTCCTGTTAAAGAGGGGGGAATGGCGGTTCCACATCCACGACTATATTTTCTAGCAGCGCAAATGCAACATTTAGTAGGATGCGGAACCGCCAACGGGGACGGATCAAACACCCGACTTCTGTTGACAGATAACCCCCACAAGCTACTAGTGGAAGCCCTAGAGGCAATTTTTTTTTTGCCACAATCATTCGATCACAAAATTAGTGACCAAAACGTGGCACACAGTAAAAACAATAATGGGATATGCTGGCCCGACAGAATTCTCCCCCCTCTGAAACAATAACAATCTTCAGGAGACAATAAGCGTTGAGGTGTCAACCGAATGGACGAGTAAAGGCATATGTCGCTTAAAACATCTGTTCGAAGGAAACATCATGAAACCATTTAAAGAACTAGTAAACGAGTTCGGAATTCCAAATAGAACTTTTTTTAAATATCTACAGCTCCGCCATGCTATACAAGCGCAATTCCGCTCCCAGATAATTATATGGGCACAGATTCCTGCTCTGCTCACATTAATAAGGGCAACAGTGGCTAAGGGCTTAATCTCGAGGATATACAATAGCTTGGGAGATAGGGCACTAAGCAAAGCAGGCCCATGCAAGAGTAGAGGGGCGTGGGAGAATGACTTGGGAACAATAACTCCACAACAATGGGACAGGATTCTTCAACAGGGCACCTTAGTATCCATCGCCCCGGCCCAAAGACTGTCGCATTTATTCCTTTTACATAGGGTCTACCATACCCCCCATAAAATGTTTAAGCTAGGGTGGAGACAGGACAATGAATGCCCAAGATGTAAAAACAAAGGGGATCTCATACATATGGTCTGGAAGTGCCCCAAACTATATGGCTATTGGGTGGGAGTTATAGAACACATCAACAAAATATTCGGATCCAGACTAGACCCAACAGCCAGGATATGCCTTCTGGGCTGTATGGATGACAATAGAGTACCACAATGTACCCTTGAAGCTATACTAAGAAGCCTATTTCAGGCTCGTAAGTTAATTGCCCAAAAATGGCAGGCACGGGCTCCTCCATCCATAGACAACTGGTTAGTGGCTATGAATCAAACAATCTCAAACGAAAAAGTCCATTTTACCAGGCTGGGGAAATATCCCAAGTTTGCTAAAATATGGGGCCTGTGGCAGCGGATGGCTGGAAATCCAAGATAGCGCTATCCGACACCAGACTTTCCAGGACCCTTAAGTCCTCGAGTAAAAAAAAGGACAACGCCTTCCTAGACCTTTGTAGTAACATCCTATAAAATAGATTTTCCTGATTGGACCTTACTAGCTCTTGATATCAAACGTCATGACTCCTGATAAATCTGCGCTAGTAGACATCGAGCCTGTATGCTCTCAAGGGTACGGGGTAAGGGTGGGAAAGGAGGGAGGGGGGGATGTATATAGCCAACAAGACAAATAAATAAGACTAAGTGTCTCTCATACCACGTTCCAATAGACATTAACCTTTTTCTGTGTTATCTCGTTTTGTATGTTTTATACCTTGCATGTAAAGAGATTGTACACTTGATGGCTGACTTGTAAAATGGTTTTAAACTATCAATAAAAATAAATGAAGGAAGATTCTGGTTTCCCTCCGTGACAAATTAATACAATATAAAATTATACATAGAAGTCATTATACACCATACAAGTTGCATAAGATGTCACCGACTAATTCTCAGAATTGTTTAAAAAGAGGGGGGGTGGGACTTTGAATGAGGCATATAGCGAACTTTCCATAGGCTTCCATCCCTGTAAATGGATAAAAATGGTAAAAGTGGGACTTTGAATGAGATGCGATTTTAGCAATATGCAATTAACCACTTGCTTACTGGGCACTTATACCCCCCTCCTGCCCAGGTGATATTTCAGCTTCCGGCACTGCGTCGCTTTAACTGACAATTGCGCGGCCGTGCGACGTGGCTCCCAAACAAAATTGACGTCCTTTTTTCCCCACAAGTAGAGCTTTCTTTTGGTGGTATTTGATCACCTCTGTGGTTTTTATTTTTTGCGCTATAAACAAAAAAGAGCGACAATTTTGAAAAAAATACAATATTTTTTACTTGTTGCTATAATAAATATCCCAATTAAAAAAAAAAAACTTTTTTTTTTCTCAGTTTAGGGCGATGCGTATTTTTCTACATATTTTTGGTAAAAAAAAAAAAAAAAAACGCAATAAGCGTCTGGTTTGCGCAAAATTTATAGTGCCTACAAAATAGGGGACAGAATTATTTTTTATTATTTTTTTTTTACTAGAAATGGCAGCGATCTGCGATTTTTATTGGGACTGCGACGTTATGGCGGACACCTCGGACACTTTTGACACATTTTTGGCGTCATTCACATTTATACTGCGATCGGTGCTATAAAAATGCACTAATTACTGTATAAATGTGACTGGCATTGAAGGGGTTAACACTAGGGGGTGAGGAAGGGGTTAAATGTATTCCCTGCATAGTGTTCTAACTGTGGGGGGGAGGGGGGTGACTGGGGAGGTGACCGATCTGTGTCTCTATGTACAAGAGACACAGATCCGTCTCCTGCTCTCCAGAGACAGAACGCTGTCTCTATGTAAAACGGCAATGAGAGATGATCTATGAGATCATCTCTCATTGGCCGCACAGATCGCATCGCAAACGGCCACTCTGATTGGCCGTTCGCGGCGATCTGTGATTGCCTGTGTCCAAGGGACACGGGCAACACAGTGTTTCCCCGCAGCGCGCTCTGGAGCGCGCGCCGGGAAGCAGCTAGTGACAAGCCGTCAATTGACGGCTTGTTGACAATTTAGATCTGCGCTAAAGCCGTCATTCGGCTGTAGCGCGGATCTCAAGTAGTTAAATATAAACATGGAAAATAAATTGTATGTAACCATGTGACCAGGCTCAGAGTTGTCAACCAAAAAGCACTAAACCAAATTAATCTGTCTAACTGGTGTAAGTAAAAACAGAGGTTTAGTTGCAAGCATTTGCAAATACCTGGGAAGCTGCAGCGCCAACTCCACGGCACTCTGCAGGCTAAAATCGCATCTCAATCAAAGTCCCATTTTTACCATTTTTATCCAATTCTCAGAATTGTTGGAGGTGTGTAGTGGCTCCAGGAGACTTCATACACATATTTTGTCTCTGTCCCAAAGTAGCAGTATTTTGGAGTGAGATTCTGAGAATGATAGAAAGAGTAACATCTGTAAGGTTGGAACAAGAAGTGGAGATCCGTCTCTTAGGATTAATAGGGGGTAATGCTTCTTCAAAAGAAAGGAAAACACAGATAGGCCTGTTGCTTTTCTACGCTAGGAAAGCAATAGTGCTAAACTGGAAAAAATCAGAAGCCCCCTCAATAGCACAGTGGAAAAACTTAGTAAACAGCAATTTGATATTCTATAGAGAGACATATTGCAACAGAGGATATGGGGAGAAGTACAGGAGAGTATGGGCAAATTGGATAGAGAACTCTATAACAGCGTCAGGATAAAGGGGGGAACCGGGGGAACAATTACACCATTGGGAGAGTGGGGAAGGGTGAAAGAAGTATGCGCTGTGTTGTATGGGATAGAAGGATGGTATGGATGTTGGAGATATAAAAGGTTACATATAATGTAATGTATATGTATGATTTTATTTGGAAAAATTAGAAAATTTAAATACAGTAAAGAGATTTATAAAAAAAAAAGAAGAGCAATAGAGGCTAAAACAGTTTCCATGAAACAGATTACATTAAAACAGGTATTCTGAAACAGTAGAGGTGGTGGGATAGTATTGCAAAGTGTGTCAGTGGAATTGGGGATAATCATTTTTGGTAAGAATGCAACAAAAAGTAATTACGTTAAGCACAGTGGGTGTATTTTTCTCAGGACATGGGGCAGGGCTTTGTTGCTGGGGATTGTTTAAAAAGGAAATGGAGCAGTGGAGCTGAGATTCCTACTGAACCATAGTCAGTAGAGACAAGACTGAGATTATCACTCATGCCCTGGAGACTAGTTTAGACTGGGTGCTGAGGAGTGTTTTTCTAAAAAATAACTTTTTGTAAAGTCTTTGTGTGTTGCATTAAAATATTTATGTGAATGTGTAACAAGGGGTACTAAGTATCCCGTACTCATTCAAGTAAGGGGGTGTCTAGTTGCCCACCCATTTTCTTTAAGGAGACCTAAAGATTCTGAGCCCCCAGGGTTGTGGAGAACAGACACTTGTCCTCATCAATATAAAAAAAAGGTGCTTTGCCAGTTATTCTTTCTGGCAAGGTACCTCTCCATGTTGAGGGCATTTGTCATGGCATGGTTCAGGAGGGAGGGGAGGAATGCACATTTACTGCAGGTGAAGCTGATATAGGGGAAGTCAGGATAAACAAGACCGAATATAACTGGTCTATGTGCAGGAACATGAGGTTTTGCATGGACCAGATGGCTCTGAGTTGAGCTACTTTACAAAGCACAAGGACTAGAGCGTTTAGTGCTGAATGCTACAGACAGTATTTTGGAGAAGGTTGAAATCGAGTGTAGACAATATTAGGTTTACTGTGGACAATATCAGAAGAGGTGATATATAGGGATGAGCAAACCTGGCAAAGTCTGTTTGGAAGGGGTTAAGTAAGCTCAGTGGGAAATCCACATTTCCCAACATAGCACTGTAACGGCATGACCTGTGACGCCCAGAGACTTTTGAGGGATGGGGGGTACTCCTGTGCCAGCGTCACTAATGACTCTTGGGTCTAAGGTCACCCTGTGCCCCTTTTGGGCATAGGGTGGCTGATAAATGATACTTCATGTTTTGCAGGAAATCTGGACATATTACAAGCTGTAAAGGTCAATATTTCATTCAATGTAGGGACACATGCTTTTGAGGTGTTAATTGCGTCAGCTCCTAAGACCTTTCATTGTCCATTGTGTGAGGCTGTTGAGATGCTTACTAAGACTACTACTGTGGATTGAAACTGAGAGTCAGCCTGGCTCCTAGACCTCTAATTATGTATGCTAATACTGTTTTATGTGTGGAATGTGTCTTGTCAGCTGTAGTAATTAACTCCTGTAATTCGGGGCCCGAATGTCTGACATAGGAATGTGTATTCTGCAGGTGAATAGCTGTTGTCAGAGACGGGACGTCTGGGGGATAATTACCTCCTCTGAATGTCATTATCACCCTTTTCCCTCATTATTAAAGAATGTGATTGAAGTTCATTGTGCGATGTTAGGGGGTGGAGAGTTGCATTGTCCCTGTGAGTAATGGTGACATGTTTGTAACTGTATAAGAACCAGCTGAGTTTACCATTAAAAGATTCATTAATTTGAAACGGAGCTTGTCTAGTCTTATTTCTGGGGAATGGATCGTGTCTACAGGGATTGTCAGAGTGTCAGCTAAGCTGTCATGGCTGGAATGAATATCGTAAACTGTGGTGACCGTTACAAGCACCAAAGCCCATTACAGTCTATGGGAATCACATCTATTTCACATCTATTTTCTTCTGCCCTTTTTCAAGGCTAATGCCGCGTACACACGGTCGTTTTTTGCGATGAAAAAAAAACGACGTTTTCTGTGAAGTAAAAAACGACGTTTTTGAAACGTCACTTTTCAAAGACAATTTTGCATACACACCATCGTTTTTTCACAAAAAGCAAGGTTACGTTCACCACTCTTTTCCATTGAAGCTCGCTTCATAACTAGCTTCTGGGCATGCGCGGGTTGAATAACGTCGTTTTGAACGACGTTTTTGCTACACACGGTGACTTTTTGTGAAACAAAAAACGACGTTTTGAAAAACGACACAAAAAATTCAAGCATGTTGGAATTTTTTTTGGGTCGTTTTTTTGAAGACAAAAAACGACGTTTTGCCCACACACGATCAATTTAAATGACGTTTTAAAAAACGTCGTTTTTTTTCATCGCAAAAAACGACCGTGTGTACGCGGCATAATTTGCAAGTTTATGGCATGGGTAGCTGGAAATCGTCACGGGGAACATACCGTATATCAGTGCAAACATCAAAAACAATACTGTCTTTGATGGTCTTTTAATGCAGCTGAAATGGAGACACTGAAAATGTACAAATCCCTTAAAAAATATACTTGGGAGATATCTTTAAAGCTGCGTATAAAGTTACAGAATAGTACCAGTACCAGTTACCCCTTGGAAGTTACCCCTTAGAAGTGACATAAAAAACCTACAGCAGAGAGTCCCCATCATCAGTCTCCCCAGTATCAGTGTCCCCAGCAGAGTGTACAAATCCTCAGTGTCCCCGTCAGCACTCTCCCCAGGATCAGTGTCCCCATTATAAGTCTCCCCAGGATCAGTGTCCCCATCAGCAGTCTCTCCAGCATCAATGTCCCCAGCATCAGTGTCCCCAGCCTCAGTGTCCCCTGGAACAATCTCCCCATCATCAGTGTCCCCAGAATCAGTCCCCCCTTCAGTAGTGTCCCAGCATCAGTGTCCCCAGGATCAGTTTCCCCAACATCAGTGTCCCCAGCATCAGTCTCCACAGCATCAGTGTCACCATCAGTGTCCCCAACATTAGTATCCAAATCATCAGTGTCCCCAGCATCAGTGTCCAGAGCAGTGTCCAAATAATTAGTGCCCCCAGGAAAGTGACCCCATCAGCAGTGTCCCCCAGCAGAGGGTCATAATCATAAGTGTCCCCATCAGCAGTCTCCCCATCAGCAGTGTCCCCAGGATCAGTGTTCCCATCACTAGTGTCCCCAGTATCAGTGTCCCCATCATCAGTCTCCTCAGGATCAGTGTCCCCATCAGCAGTCTCTCCAGCATAAATGTCCCCATCATCAGTGTCCCCGGAATCAGTCTCCCCTTCAGCAGTGTCCCCAGCATCAGTGTCCAAATCATCAGTGTCCCCAGCATCAGTTTCCCCAGCATCAGTGTCCAAATTATTATTGTCCACAGCATCAGTGTCCACAGCATCAGTGTCCACAGCCGTGTCCAAATCATCAGTGTCCCCAGGAAAATGTCCCCATCAACATTGTCCCCAGCAGAATGTCAGAATCATCAGTGTCCCCATCAGCAGTCTCCCCATCAGCAGTGTCCCCAGGATCAGTGTTCCCATCACTAGTGTCTCCATCATCAATGTCCCCAGCAGAGTCTCCTGTATATGTAAATTTGCCTCTTGCCTCTTGCCTCGAGCAGGTCTCCTGCACCTCCGGACTGCTACACACATGGAAGGATCTCTAATGCAAACAGCGAGCGGGGCACCGGGAGGTGCCGTACTGATGTTGTCAGTCATCATTGGTTGCTAGGACAGGCAGTCCCAGCAACCAATGTGGGGGAGCAGCTTTGTTTGCTGGACCTGCCAGTCATACTGATGATCTGCTGCTTTTAAAGGCAGCAGATCGGCAATGCCATAAGTGTGGGTGAGCCGCAGGCCAGGGAAAAGGCACCAGCGGGCCGGATGTGGCCCACGGGCTTGGAGACCCCTGCTTTAAAGGATAAGTTTACCTTATTAAAGATAAATAATAAATACAACTTTTTGCAGGTAAAAATATGGAGCCTGCTGAACATTTCATCTATGATAAGCAGAACATGGGTGTAATGTGCAGCACCTTTCAGGATACCTCTCTGTTTGTACAATCAGGCAGTTACTCGAGAGCAGGAAGACCAGTTGACTACGAAGATGCTTACCAAGACCCTTGCAGCTCATTGAAAACTACAAGCCATCAGCCGCTAACAGTACTGGTAGGCATTCATTCACAGAAAACTATGAATGTTGAAATGTGTGTGTGTGTGTGTGTGTGAAGTTCGAAAAGTGAACTAATCCTTTAATCAAGTATCAATCATGTCAGCCAGCAATGTAGATCCAACATCAATCTGGAAGACACACCACCATAATAATCCACCGCCCAATAATGTTGCCATGACATGCCAAATTTGGTTGATTATATCACCTAATATCCCTGGTGCGTCCCTCGCAAATTCTGTGACTCTAGTGACGCGCCTACGCAATACGGGGGGCCTTATCCGCCGGGGGGAACATTTTCTGATGGGCATCAATCATCTGGGCGAACTGCCAAATTGCATTGCGGCTCAGCTTGGAAACACCTACTCCCGTGGGAGTGAGTACCCGGAAGCCGGATTGCAAATATAGATTATAAGGTGTGTACAGCAAAACAAATGCCTACTGTACATGTTAGAAGTATAAAGAAGTTGTTCTTATATAGATGTTATATGAGTGAACCTCCGCTTTAACCACTTGCTTACTGGGCACATAAACCCCCTTCGTGCCCAGGCGAAATTTCAGCTTCCGGCACTGCGTCGCTTTAACTGACAATTGCGCGGTAGTGCGACGTGGCACCCAAACAAAATTGGCGTCCCTTTTTTCCCCACAAATAGAGCTTTCTTTTGGTGGTATTTGATCGCCTGTGCGGTTTTTATTTTTTGCGTTATAATGAAAAAAAGAGCGACAATTTAAAAATATATATATATTTTTTACTTGTTGCTATAATAAATATCCCATTTTTTTTTTTTTTTTTTATATTTTTTTTCTCAGTTAAGGCCGATACGTATTCTTCTACGTATTTTTGTAAAAAAAAAAAAAAATCACAATAAGTGACTGCTTTGCGCAAAAGTTATAGCACCTACAAATAGGGGACATAATTATGATTTTTTTTTTTATATTTTTTTTTAACTAGTAATGGCGGCGATCTGCGATTTTTATTGGGACTGCGATATTGCGACGGACACATCGGACACTTTTGACACATTTTTGGCGCCATTCACATTTATACAGCGACCAGTGCTATAAAAATGCACTAATTACTGTATAAATGTGACTGGCATTGAAGGGGTTAACACTAGGGGGTGAGGAAGGGGTTAAATGTATTGCCTGGGTGTGTTCTAACTGTATGGGGGGAGGGGGGTGACTGGGGGAGGTGACCGATGCTGTCTCCCTATGTACAAGAGAAACAGCATCTGTCACCTCACTGACAGGACGTGAAGCTCTGTGTTTACACTCAGAGCTCCACGTCCCTGCTGTCTCACCGACGATCGCGTGTACCTGACGGACATCGCGGCCGCCGGGTACACGCATCGGATCCTCGGTGATGCGTCGGGACTGTTTTTCCCCGCCGCGCGCCACCCTGTGGCGCGCGCGGGGAATTACAAGCAAATCACGTCCAAAGACGTCAACCCGGCGCCTCAGGTCTGCGCTGTTCACGTCTTTGGACGTGAAGAAGTATTGAAGTGGTTAAGTGATATCACTTAATGCAAAGGGTCTGATTCAAATTCCTGAAATGCATCAACAATTCTAATACGACATCGTTTAACATCAAAAAATTCCCAAGATGCCTACTATCCTATTGCATGGCAAGTATCTTCCACATCTAACAAATAATATAGAGTTCCATACTGTTAAATGGCTCAATTCAATTTTCTTTGACAGACAAAAAGAAAAAATTGAAGGGGAAGGTACATTTTTGTCAATGCTCAATACAGACTGCAATAGCTAATGAATACATTCCTAATCAAGGACATACTCAATTTATTAAGTGATTGATCAATGAGTAATCTAATTCACTCAAACTCGGATAAAACATCTTCAATATCATTTGTCCTAAAATTCTGAAGAGAAGGTTAATGGAGCTATCCTCATGGCATACCTTAAACCCAGATAGCGGAGACTTCACTTATTACTCTCACATTCTCTTCATATATTCAAGATTTGATTTCAATTTTAACATAAAAAATGACATTTCAAACTTAGAAATGTCTCCACAGGAAATATAACCAGATCACATCACATCTAAATTGCAATTACGTTCAAACTCCTTATTTGTGAATATAAGCAATGAGATTGGAGATTAAATCCCTCTCTTTCAGCAGACAATCAGACAGAGGGTTCAATGAAGGAATACTTTTACATTAAATCCTCCACAGGAAGAATTAAACAATTGTATTCCTCTTCAGTGGCTTGGAAAGCACATTAATGCTTCAGCAAAGGAGAATGTATATTGAAAGCCACAGCATGGAAAAAAAAAAGAAATAAAACTTATAATATGAATAAAACAGGAGCTATTTACTATAAAATTAGAGTAATGTTTACAGAACATAATGGTATATACTACAAAACAGGAAAAAAAAGTGTAATTACCTTAAGGTTAAATTTAAAAACTCTCATAGTGCAAAAATCACTCTGCTGTTAAAGGAGATTGTTATACACAAGTTTTCAGATTATTCTCATGAGCGCTTCATAGTTTTAAGCACTTTAAGCCGCTAAATCCCCCTCCCCCTCTTACGCCACATGAAAACGCAAGTTGTAACAGCCGGGTGCTCACAGTTGTATTTCCGGCATCGTTGGCAGTAGAGTGAAAGAATCAAGAGTTCGGGTGGCCACCTTGATGGATTCTGCGACAGGCGGGGGGGTGTTTATTTAAAGTCAGCAGCTACACTTTTTGTAGTTGCTGACTTTTAATAAACACAAAAATGACTGGAGCATCGCTTTAAACCGGAAAAATAATAATCAAATCTCCTAAATAATTATTATTTAGGATAAATGACCAATGGGATCTGACTTGTCTGTGCATCAGCGGGTTTTTCCTTTTAGCAAGTGGGTGAGTGTTATTTATTGTGATTGAAAATGGATCTGATTTCCTGGTCATCACATTTACATCGTAGGAATTTTTAGGACTTCTCAAAAATTGTGTGTGTTTCTGTCAGGGACTTACCTCCCAGTCCCGTTGATCCACTATTCGGGTGAGACAGCAGGTGCACGTTAACTCGGTTTGGCGCAAAACTCCCTTTAAAAGCTCACTGGTGTTTCCAACACATTGCTGCCTGATCTGCAGTTTCTGAGTGTAACCTGCATCTGAAATCTGATTATCTGTTTGAACCTTCTGACCCAGGTTGTTGACCATCTGTACCTCTCCAATCCCTGACCTCGGCTTCCATTGACTTACTCTTCTGATTGATCCTCCGCTGCCAAGACCCTCCTGCCTGTACTACGACTACGCTCCAGCCTTCCGTACCTGATTACCTGGTTAACCATTGAGACCCGGCTTGTCTGACGCTGCTATCTTCTACTACACACTAACCAGCTTACCTCATCAGCTTGTTGCCGTTGTAGCTGCACGCGAGCCAGAGCCGTAAGAGAGGCCCTCTTCTGCAACTAGACTCTGGCGACCAGGTACGTGATACATAACAGTTTCTTTATGATCACACTTTTTGTCATGGATATGGGTGCTATGTAACTGGGGCCCCCCTTTTTAAAGGTTGCTTTCAGATTCTGATCAGTCAATGGCCCACAGAACCCCACAACCACCAAGTTGTCTTCATTATGAAAGATGGCATGGATATTAGGGAGGACTCCAAGCTAATTGATAAAAAAAATAAAAATAATTTGTAGATTTTAAGGTGATTTGCACTGAAGTAAAATTGTGATGAATCATGATGGACAATTTTCGTTCCTTGGGGGTTGGATGGGCAAGCACGATTGTTAGAAACAGCCTCATTGACAGCAAACTTTGGCAGCTTTTTTTTTAGATATTTTTTCTATCTCAAATAGCTTTTGTTTATAGGCAGCAGTTCCCTAATCTACTTCTATTTCATTTTTTTTTTTCAGTTAGAGGTGGATAATGAGACAGTGACACTACAGTTTGATTGCACTGTTCTTGAGCTCTCTTTTTTGTCAAAGTCCTATACTGTTTTGTTGTAAAAGCATAGGAGAGCCCACTGGGTGTGCCAGGTGTGCCTGGGCATACCCTAATCACTCCCTGCGTGATAGTGTAGCTGCATGCCTGCCAGGGGAGGGCTGGCAGCCTTAGGCCAGGGGGGCAAGTCCAGTCAAGTGGCCCATAGAGCATGGAAAAGTGATGGATCAAGGAAAACAGTCTAAGATTTTTCATGATCACAAGAGTCCGCACAGAGCCTCCCCTTACATCAGAGTCCGCACAGAGCCTCCCCTTACATCAGAGTCCGCACAGAGCCTCCCCTTAACCACTTGACTACTGGGCACTTAAACCCACTTAATAACCAGACCAATTTTCAGCTTTCGGTGCTCTCACATTTTGAATGACAATAACTCAGTCATACAACACTATAACCAAATGAAATTTTTGTCCTTTTTTTCCCACAAATAGAGCTTTCTTTTGGTGGTATTTTATCACCTCTGCGGTTTTTATTTTTTTCACTATAAATGAAAAAAGAACGAAAATTTTGTAAAAAAATGAATTTTTCTTCATTTCTATTATAACATTTTGCAAAAAAGTAATTTTTCTTCATAAACTTGGCCTAAAATGTATACTGCTACATATCTTTGGTAACAAATCAAAAACAATTTATATATTATTTAGTCTGGGTGAAAGTTATAGGGTCTAAAAGCTATGGTACCAATTACTGAAAATTGATCAATTTGATCACATCTGATGTACTGACATCCTCTCTCATTTCTTGAGACCCTAACATGCCAGAAAAGTACAAATACCCCCCAAATGACCCCTTTTTGGAAAGAAGACATTCCAAGGTATTTAGAAAGAGGCATTGTGAGTTTTTTGAAGTTGTAATTTTTCCCACAATTCTTTGCAAAATCAAGATTTTTTTCATTTTTATTTTCTTTCCACAAAATTTTAATATTAGCGGGTTATTTCTCACACACAGCGTATGCATACCACAAATTACACCCCAAAACACATTCTGCTATTCCTCCCGAGTATGGCGATACCACATGTGTGGGACTTTTACACAGCGTGGCCACATACAGAGGCCCAACATGCAGGGAACGCCATCAGGCGTTCTGGAACACCCAGACCAATTCTGACATTTCTCTCCTACATGTAAAAATCAACACTTATTTGCTAGAAAATTACATAGAACCCCAAAACATTATATATACTTTTTTAGCAAAGACCCTAGAGAATACAATGGCGGTTGTTGCAACTTTTTATCGCGCATGGTATTTGCACAGCAATTTTTCGAACACATTTTTTTTTGGAAATAAAACAGTTTTGTGCTTTTAAAAAAACAAAACATTAAATTTAGCCCAATGTTTTTGCATAATATGAAAGATGAAGTTACGCCGAGTAAATAGATACCCAACATGTCACCCTTCAATATTGCACACGCTCGTGGAATGGCGCCAAACTTTGCGACTTAAAAATCCCCATAGGTGACGCTTTAAATATTTTTACTGGTTACATCATTTTAGTTGGAGAAGAGGTCTAGGGCCAAAATTATTGCTCTCGCTCTAACGTTCGCAGCGATACATCACATGTGTGGTTTAAACACCGTTTTCATATGTGGGCGGGACTTGCGTATGCGTTCGCTTCTGCATGCGAGCTCACGGGGACAGGGGAGCTGTATGCCCAGAGTATTGCAGAGTATGCCCAGAGTATTGCAGAGTATGCCCAGAGTATTGCAGAGTATGCCCAGAGTATGCCCAGAGTATTGCAGAGTATGCCCAGAGTATTGCAGAGTATGCCCAGAGTATTGCAGAGTATGCCCAGAGTATTGCAGAGTATTGCAGAGTATTGCAGAGTATGCCCAGAGTATGCCCGAGTATTGCAGAGTATGCCCAGAGTATGCCCGAGTATTGCAGAGTATGCCCAGAGTATGCCCAGAGTATTGCAGAGTATGCCCAGAGTATTGCAGAGTATGCCCAGAGTATTGCAGAGTATGCCCAGAGTATTGCAGAGTATTGCAGAGTATGCCCAGAGTATTGCAGAGTATGCCCAGAGTATGCCCAGAGTATGCCCAGAGTATGCCCGAGTATTGCAGAGTATGCCCAGAGTATGCCCAGAGTATTGCAGAGTATGCCCAGAGTATTGCAGAGTATTGCAGAGTATGCCCAGAGTATTGCAGAGTATGCCCAGAGTATGCCCAGAGTATGCGCAGAGTATGCCCAGAGTATTGCAGAGTATGCCTAGAGTATGCCCAGAGTATTGCAGAGTATGCCCAGAGTATTGCAGAGTATGCCCAGAGTATTGCAGAGTATGCCCAGAGTATTGCAGAGTATGCCCAGAGTATTGCAGAGTATGCCCAGAGTATTGCAGAGTATTGCAGAGTATGCCCAGAGTATTGCAGAGTATGCCCAGAGTATGCCCAGAGTATGCCCAGAGTATGCCCGAGTATTGCAGAGTATGCCCAGAGTATGCCCAGAGTATTGCAGAGTATGCCCAGAGTATTGCAGAGTATTGCAGAGTATGCCCAGAGTATTGCAGAGTATGCCCAGAGTATGCCCAGAGTATGCGCAGAGTATGCCCAGAGTATTGCAGAGTATGCCTAGAGTATGCCCAGAGTATTGCAGAGTATGCCCAGAGTATTGCAGAGTATGCCCAGAGTATTGCAGAGTATGCCCAGAGTATTGCAGAGTATTGCAGAGTATTGCAGAGTATGCCCAGAGTATGCCCGAGTATTGCAGAGTATGCCCAGAGTATGCCCGAGTATTGCAGAGTATGCCCAGAGTATGCCCAGAGTATTGCAGAGTATGCCCAGAGTATTGCAGAGTATGCCCAGAGTATTGCAGAGTATGCCCAGAGTATTGCAGAGTATTGCAGAGTATGCCCAGAGTATTGCAGAGTATGCCCAGAGTATGCCCAGAGTATGCCCAGAGTATGCCCGAGTATTGCAGAGTATGCCCAGAGTATGCCCAGAGTATTGCAGAGTATGCCCAGAGTATTGCAGAGTATTGCAGAGTATGCCCAGAGTATTGCATAGTATGCCCAGAGTATGCCCAGAGTATGCGCAGAGTATGCCCAGAGTATTGCAGAGTATGCCTAGAGTATGCCCAGAGTATTGCAGAGTATGCCCAGAGTATTGCAGAGTATGCCCAGAGTATTGCAGAGTATTGCCCCCCTGAGTATTGCCCAGTATTGCAGAGTATTGCAACAGGGATGGCTGAGCAGGGAGGGATGGATGGATGGATCTGTGACTACATTTGTCACAGATCCAGCCCGCAGCACTGGCGCTGCCATCCGCTCCCTCCCCTCTCCTCTCACACTGTACCGATCGGTACAGAGAGAGGAGGGAGGAACCGGCGTCATCAAATGACGCCGGTCTGTTTACATCTGATCGCGCCGTCATTGGACGGCGCGATCACGTGGTAAACAGCCGCTATCAGCGGCGATTCACCGTGATCCGTGACCCGCCGGGTCCTCCGGACCCGTCGGTCACGGACATTCCCGTGTGCGCGCCCCAGGGGGCGCGCGGGAGCGCGACTCTGGAATCACGTTATATAACGTGATCCCAGAGTTAAGCAACCACCTTGCCGCCGTTATTTTTCGGCAGGTGGTTACTAAGTGGTTAAATCAGAGTCTGCACAGAGCCTCCCCTTACATCAGAGTCTGCACAGAGCCTCCCCTTACATCAGAGTCCGCACAGAGCCTCCCCTTACATCAGAGTCCGCACAGAGCCTCCCCTTACATCAGATCTGATGTAAGAGGTGTTCTGGGAAACTTGATTTAAGGGTGCATGCTGTGGACTATGGTGTAAAGGGGGTCTCTGCTCACCAAATCCGGCCCCCCTCCCCTTTAACAAAGTCCACATAGCACCCCTTTTTATACACTGGGAGGCAGGAGAGACTAGAGAGGGTGAGCTTACCAGGATGGAGGCTGAGGCGCAGGCAGGCTGTCTGATGCTTTTTTGGGTTCAAACTTCCTGTCCAGTGCCCATGCTCAGGGAGTGTGGGCAGGGCAGACTCAGAAGGAGGAGGAGCAGATACGCTCTATCCATAGGCGTGCCCACGGGGTGTGCCGGATGTGCCCAGGCACACCCTAATCATCCCTGCTGTGCTCTTTAACATACACGATGTCAGTGTATGTAACAGTCACTCAGTCGCAAATACAGCTGTGTACTGTGAGTAGGAGCCTGGGAGGAATGAGCAGGGAGGGAGTGAACTAGCCCCCACCTCCTCCACCTACTCCTGATCACTGGTTGCTATAGCCGCTAGGCGTCTGGCAACCAGTGACGTCACTGCCCACGTTGCAAGCAGAGGAGGATTTCACTTCCTCCTCCGCGCTAGTGCTGCTGGGGAGTCATGTTGGTTCTCTCACCTCCGCTCCAGTGACTGGCTTGCTGCTTGGCTGTGAGGTGTTTCTGTTCCTACAGCTGCGAGGCATCTCTCCCTTTCACTTCCTCCCCCTTCCTGCCCATCTCACACTAACTCACGACTGAAGTCCCCCCCCCCTCCTCCTTGGCTCGGATGTCAGGAGGGAAGGAGGGGGAGGAGAATGGACACACTGCAATCAACAGGAGGACGGGACATGCTGATCTGAGGTTGGTACACAATAGTAATGCTTGGCACTTGCAGGAGAAGGAGACACAGAGACAGGGGGCAAGTTGTCAAAAAAGAATACTAGCAGTGATTTTGGGGGATAAGAGCATGTTGTATGTGCTAGTGGGGCACTTTAGGAGGGAAGAGAAATAATTTTTTATTCAACCCCCTCTTCCAGCACAATTTCTCTCCCCTCCCAAAGTGTGCCCCTAGCACATACAGCATGCTCTCATCCCCCAAAATCACTGGCAGTATTATTTTTTGACAACTTGCCCCCAGGGACGGACTGACAACTCTTGGGGCCCCCAGGCAATAGAAGATCATGGGGCCCCCTGTGTCCCCCACCCACACCTACACAAAGCCCTACCTACCTAAATCATGGGGCACACAGAAAGGTATGGGGCACACAGTAGGGTACAACACAAGGCACACAGGAAAGCACATCATGGGGCAAAGGGCACATCAGGGGGTACACAGCAGGGCACTGAGAACATAGAAGGGCATTGGGCACATCGCAGGACACACAGCAGGGCACATCAGGTGGTACACAGCAGGGCACAGGGCACATAGTAGAGCACAGGGCACATCAGGGAGTACACAGCAGGGCACAGAGCACATCACAGGGCATGGGGCACACAGTAGGTCACATCACAGGGCACACAGTAGGGAACATCAAGGGTCACAGGGCACATTAGGCGGTACACAGCAGGGCACAGGGCATGTGGTACACAGTAGGGCACATCAGGGAGTACACAGCACATCACAGGGCACACAGTAGGTCACATCACGTGGTACACAGCAGGGCATTGAGCACAAAGAAGAGCAAAGGACACATCACTGGTCATGTGGCACACAGTATGGCACATCTGGAGGTACACAGTAGGGCACATCACAGGCCAAGGTTGGAGGAGAAGGGAGGAACGAGACACTATCACCAAGGGAACTCCTGCGGTCCTGTTGGGGCTGAGCTCGGAGCCATCTACCTCGGAACTGACACAGGCAGGGCTGCACAGTGGGAGGTGAGCACCGGCCGTGACCTGTGTTAACAGAGCTCCAGCAGGCATATTCCTGCTCTGCAAAAACAGCATTTGGTAGTGGCAGCCGGTGGCTGTGCATAGTGTCACCAGCCTGGGGGGAAATTTCCACCTTGCCCCCCCTGCCAGCCCTCCCCTGATGCCTGCTGTCTCCCAAGAGCTGTTGTGAAATTTTGCAAGAGACAGTTTCACATTGAGCAGCCAGGGAGGCTTGTAAGAGCCGCTAAGTGTGCGACACTGTCATGTAATGTAACTGAATGCAGAGACCAGCTGTCACAATTTGGTGATGGCGGGGGTGGACGGGACAGAACAGCTACTAAACCCCAGCCAACAGGATAGGAGCTGGGCAAGCCGCTCTTTGTATGTGGCTCCACCCCTTTCTTAAGCAGCTCAATCATTGGCTGGTGTTTGATAGCTAATATGGGTGGAGCCACATACACAGAGTAGCACGCCCAGCCCCTATTCCATTGGCTGGTGTTTAATAGCTGTTCTTTCCCGCCTACTCTAGAAATCACCACCAAATGTTGAAAGCCTCTGCATGTAGTTACATTATATGACAGTGGCATGCACTGAGCGACTCCTGCAAGCCTCCCTGGCTCCTCAATGTAATATTTCCCCTCTGTTTTATCATTGCCAATTGGTGCCATCTGTCAGTGCCAATCAGTGCCAACCAATGCCATCTATAAGTGCCAATCAGTGCCACCTGCCAGTGCCAATCAGTGCTGCCAATCAGTGCCGACCAATGCCACTTATTAGTGTCAATCAGTGCTGCCTATTAGTGCCCTCAATGCCACCTACCCGTGTCAATCAGTGCTGCCTATTGGTACCTCCTATGAGTGCCCACCTGTGCTGCCACCCAGTGCCACCTATCAGTGCCAATGAATGCCACATATCAGTGCCAATCGGTGATGCCTATCAGTGCCAATCAGTGCTTCCAATCAGTGCCACTTATCAGTGTCAATCAGTGCTGACTATCAGTGCCACCTACCAGTGCCAATCAGTGCCCATCAGTGCTGCCTAATAGTGCCCATCACTGTTGCCAATCGGTCACATCTATCAGTACCAATCAGTGCCTATCAGTGCTGCCAATCAGTGGCACATATCAGTGTCCATTAGTGCAGACTATCAGTGCTCATCAGTGCTGCCAATTAGTGCCCATCAGTGTTGCCAATATAATACACATCAAACTGAAAAAATACAAAATTAAACTTAGCAGGAATGCTGGAAACCTGTCCTATAGAGATTTACCATACAGATTAATTTCAAGTGCAATAATTCCAGTGATATGTGATTTCACATATAATACACAGCTAAATGATAACAAGACATAAACATTTTTTTTAAAACTTAACAAGGATGGTGGAAACCCCTCTACAGATAATTACAATACAAATTAACTTCAAGTGTGACAACTTTTTTAGTTGGCGGTTCCCACCATTATAGCACTTTGGAATTTTTATTTTTTAGATTGTTACATTTTAATTCTTTTTTTTTTTTTTTCTTTCAAAGTCTTTTATTAAAAGGTAAAAGATTGACAGTCATACAAACAGTGAGCTTTCCATCACAGGCGCAGCTGGATGGGAATGCCCAAAGGATTGCCATAGAACATAATAAGTAATGACGTAACAGTAATAACAACATAACGTTTTCTAATAGGCCATATACATGAGGAGTGGCAGAGCCAACAGGGTGCCGAAGTTTGTAAGTTATTGAGCAGGCTCTGAGATTTTCAATCAGCGAATGGCAACTAGTCTTCGCATAACATTGCGACTATGGTTGTATCAACATGTTCTGCTGTGTATCGGGTGTGGACGAATATAGTCAGCCATAAACGTCGCACCCCAGCAGGCAAAAGAAAGATAGAGATCAGAGGACAGGATTGAAAAGAGACAAGGGGTAAGGGATGGAGGGAGGGAAGGGTAAGGTGTGGGGGGGGGGGGGGGGCAAGTGGAACTTGGTCTATGGTCACAGTGTCTAAAGAACTCTCCCAGGAACTACCCAACCATCGCTGCTGCGTATTCCGGTGAGTATCTGAAAGAGAACCAGTGCTGCCAAGTATCGTGGAAGCTCTCGGCTGAGCCCTTATCCTGGGCTAAGGTGTCCTCCATCTCGCAGACCTCGGCGACTCTGCGGAGCCAGTCGGAGACGGTCGGGACCCCGACGGAGCTCCAGTGCAGAGGTATCAAGGATTTGGCTGCGCTTAAGAGGTGCATGGTCAAAGACCTCTTGTAACGTGCCAGCGAAAAGGAGGACAGGTGCAATAGGCAGCAAGCGGCATCCAAAACCAGTTTAGTTTCTGTGATCTGCTTGATCAGGCGATGTATTTTCTCCCAGAAGGCAGAGATCAAGGGGCAGCCCCACCAGATGTGGAGCAATGTGCCCCTCTCCTTCTGACACCTCCAGCATGTGTCAGACTGCTGAGGATTCCATTTGTGGAGCCTGTCAGGAGTGTGATACCAACGCGTTAGGAGCTTGTAGCTCGTTTCCTGAAGTTATGTGCTGATTGAACATTTGTGTGCAATGGTGCAGGCATACCTCCACTGTTTCTCCGAGATTTCCATCCCAAGCTCCTCCGACCATTTCTCCTTATGTCCGGCTCTCTCCATGCCCCCATCGTGTTGTAGCCAGGAGTACGTCACTGAGGTGGCCCTATCCAAAGGGGACTGTGCACTACAAATGGTCTCTAGGTCAGTCAGAGGCCGAATGAGGTCCCTGGGTTCCCTGAGTTTGCTTAAGTAACTGCAGAGTTGGAAGTAGGTCCATAGTTTCATGTTGGGGAGGTCGTGTTCAAACCTAAGGGCTGTCCAGTCTCTAAGTCTGTCCCCGTCAAAACATTCACCAGCTAGCAGGGGGGCATGTGTGGGTTTCTTCCTAAGAGTCGGATTACTCATGCCCGGGATAAAGTCGGGGTTGTCCGCTACAGGTGTAAGGGGGCCGGGTGAAGTGGAAATCTCCCTCCGCCCTGCGATAGCGTGAAATATGTCCAATGAGGCACCTGTTATGGGGTGTTTACGTAAGGAGCGAGGATAAGCATATCTAGGGATCCATGGAGAAAATTTAAGTGGGATCGGGCTGAGCTCCGCTTCCAGAGCCATCCAGTCCTTCATGGATCCATGGCAGTGCCAATCAATGATCCTGGCAAGGTGCGTCGCAACGTGGTACTTTTTAAAGTCTGGGAGACCCAGCCCACCCAGCTCTCTAGGTTTCATCAGAGTGGACAGTTTAATTCTGGGTGTCTTGCGGTTCCATAGGAATCTAAGAAGGAGCGCATTCAGAGACGCAAAAAATCGACGGGGAATCTGAACCGGGAGGGTACGCATCAGGTAAATAAACCTTGGGAGCACCACCATTTTAATGATGGAAGCCCGCCCAAACCAGGAAAAGTTTCCCTTGTCCCACTGGGCAAGGTCCTTCTCACAGTGTCCGAGGAGGGGTGGGAAGTTTTTGTCAAAAGCATCCAAGAGTCGGGGTGTGAGCCAGACTCCCAGGTACTTAAGAGCCCCCGGTTCCCAACGGAAGGAGGACCGGGCTTTGGTCACCGCCAGCAGTCCATCCGGCAGTGAAATGTTTAGTGCCTCTGACTTGGTATAATTGATTTTCAAATTTGATACATAGCCGTAGTGCGAGAATTCACGCAACAGGTTGGGAAGTGTGATATGTGGGCCAGTTAGGAAAAAAAGGAGATCGTGGGCATATGCTGCCACCTTGAACTCGCTCTCCCCCACCCGGAACCCCGCCACCGCGTTGTTGAGTTTCACTGTCCTGATAAAAGGTTCGAGTGACAGGATGAATAGCAGAGGCGACAACGGACACCCCTGTCGCGTACCATTCTCTATCTTCACTCTTTTCGAGAGTGTGCCGTTAATCCGCAGTTGTGCCGACGGGCCCTGGTAGAGTGCTGCTATCCAAGTTAGCATGTGTGGTCCCAAACCCACCCTCGCGCAAATCGCCATCATAAAATCCCAGGCCACCCGATCGAAGGCCTTCTCTGCATCAGTGGACAGAAGAAAGCCCTCGATGTTCCGATCTCTAGCCGCCTGTATAAGTAGGAGAGCTTTGGTGACATTGTCCTTGGCTTCCCGGCCCGGCATGAAGCCCGCCTGTTCCAGCCCCACCAGACCTGGAAGGAGCGGTCTCAGCCTTGTGGCAAGGATTTTTGCGAACAACTTCACATCCAAATTCAGCAAGGATATAGGGCGATAACTCGCACAATCTGTGGGGTCCTTGCCTGGCTTTGGTATGACCGCAATATGCGCGGATAAAAAGTCCGGGGTGACCTGTCTAGGGGAGGACAGCGAGTTCAGGGCGTCTCCAAGAGGCTTAATGAGCTGGTTAGAAAAAGTCTTAGGTGCCGTACACACGGCAGAGAACCTCGACGGGCAGAACACATCGTTCCGCCCGTCGAGGTTCTCTCCCGGCCGTCGAATTCGGCGACCCGCCCGTCGGGAATGGCAACCAGCCATTCTTCCAGGCGGGCCGTCGAGGAAATAGAGAGCGTGCTCTCTATTTCGGCTCGACGGGCTTCCCGACGGGAAGCTCGCCGAGACCGTACACACGGCCGAGGTCCTCGCTGGAATGTGCATTCCAGCGAGGTTCTCGCTGATTTTCAGCGAGAACCTCGGCCGTGTGTACGGGGCCTTAAAGTAGACAGCCGAGTAACCGTCCGGACCCGGGCTTTTCCCTGATTTCAATTGTTTGATGGCCTGAGTGATCTCCAGGGCCGTGATCGGCTCCTCGAGTAGGGACATGTCAGTCTGTGAGAGGACCGGAAGGCCACTGTTGGTGATATAGTCATGGATGATCTGCGTCCTGTCGTCAGTCATGTGTGGTTGTCTATGTTGCGGCGGGAGGGCATATAGCTTTGAATAGTAGCTGTGGAAGCGGTCCGCAATCGCGTCCGTCGTCACGTCCAGTCCCCCATCCGCTCGTTTGATCCCCGCGATGTGATTGGCCGACGAAATCTCACGTAAGGCCCTTGCCAGAAACCTACCCGCTTGATTTCCCGACTCGTAATATAGTTTTTTTTTTAAAAACAGCATGCGCTTAGCCGTGGAATCCAGCAGGTGTTGCAGTTCACGACGCGCTTCAAGCAATTGGGACGCTGAGTCAGCGGAGAGGGATTGTTTATGCAACGTTTTCAAGGCGTTAATTTGGGCAGTCAGTTTCTGGATCATGGCCTCTCTTTCCCGCTTACGGCGCGAGCCTAGTCCCATTAGGACCCCACGCATGGAGCATTTATGAGCCTCCCATACGGCCAGTGGGTCCGAGTCCGGAGTGGCATTGAGCCTGAAAAACTCAGTCAGGTTGTCAGTCAAGGTAGGGAGTGTCACCGGGTCCGTCAGGAGGGAGGCGTTAAGCCTCCAGGAGGGTTGTCGTTGTGCAGGATTCGTCAGGTCCATGGAAAGTGCAGTGGGCGCGTGGTCCGAAAATGATTGTATGCCTATGTGAGCCCCTGTGACCTTCCCGAGGTCTCGCTGGGACACAAGGATATAGTCTAGTCTCGCATACCTAGAATGCGGAATCGAAAAATGTGTGAAGTCCTTACCGTCTGGGTGAAAAAAGCGCCACGAATCAGTAAGTTGTAGTGACTGGAGCATTAATTTGATAGCCTTGAGAATCCTATAGGTAACGCATGTTTTCCCATTGGAGGTGTCTACGAGGGGATTCAGGGGTACATTAAAGTCTCCCCCTAAAATTATGCACCCTTTGGCAAAGCCACGGAGCTCACGGACAATGGTTTGGCAAAATGACATGTGTGCCTTGTTAGGGAAGTACACATTCGCTAGAGTCAGAGGGGTGTTTCCATACATACCCTTTATAAAGAGGAATCTGCCTCCAGGGTCAGTAAGCTGTTCCAGTATCTCAAATGGGGCCTCCCTACTCACTAGGATCGTCACCCCCTTCGACTTAGAGTCATTGTTTGTCGCGTGGAATGCCTTAGGGAAATATGTGCTGGAGAGCCTGGGGACGTGGTGGGTCCTGAAGTGGGTCTCTTGCAAAAAGACAAAGTGTGGCCTAACTTTTTTGAGTTCCCTCAGCAGGGAGATTCGACGTTCAGGGATGTTCAGACCCCTCACGTTGTGGGAGATCACCAGGGGAGTCCTACCCAGCGTGGAGTAGGCCATGGCAGAGAGCTCGGACGGAGGAGGCAGAGGAGCCTCGGAGTCAACCTGCGAGAGTACAACAATGGCAATAATTTAGCACTGTGACCACAACAGTTAATAAGATGACAAAAGTCAAACAGTTGTCTGTTCCCCGGCCCGGAAGGGTGACAGGGGAAAGGACGGGGTGAGGGGGTCAGGTGAAACGGGGAAGGGACTCAGCAGAAAGAAAGAAAGGAAAACAAGAGAGAATTGGAGCAATAGGAATATAGAAGGTGGGTCTCCCCTCGAGGGCAAGAGCAAACGCCCCCACGGAGAGCCTCACCCACACAGTATGGTGCACCCAGTGAATCAGAGTACACCGGGTGCTTTTTGGGGCAGAAGGGAGGCGGCGGCAGTTAGTCCGCAGTTCCTCACAGCCTCTGTTTAAACAAGAACAGATAGTCTCAAGAAAATGTAGCCAACAGGGTAGAGTACACGCACAGCCCTACCGGCTGAATGTTGAGTGAAAGCCAGATTGAAATTTTTACACCCGACCAGGGTCTAGGCAATAACAAGGTAACAGGCATCTAAAATAATTAAAAGATCCATCAAAGGTGAGCACATAAGCGCGAGTAACGATCCCCATACTACATGTTCCCCGTATCTAATTAAACACCTCCCCATAACGGTAAGGCAACAAAATATACATGAAATAGTAATTGTGGAACATTAAACATTAAACATTAACGGGAGACCGCCAGTAAGACAAAATACATTACATAGTCAATGTGTGACAACCCGGCAGGAGAGGTCCCACGAGTCCTGAGGGGGAGGAAGGAGAAAATAAAGAAAGAAATAAAAACAATAATATGTGTAAAATCATTAGCTGTCGGTTAACATGCCGGTCCCTGATGCTTCATTGACATGTCGCTTATCGCATGATACCCAAACAGATTGCAATAGGCAGCGGCTGGGGGCTAAAATGATGATCCAACTGGAGGTTAATATGCCAATCCCTGGGGCAACGGGAGCTGCTTGTCGCATAACACACAGCCAGACTGCAACGGGCAGCGGCTGGGGGTGAAGACAGTGAGCCACGTCCAGGGCAATGGGTGAGCAGGTAGAATAAATGAAATAAAACAAAAGAAAATAATAAAAAAGAAAAAGGAAAAAGGGGGGGTCATCCTCCTGGTGCAGGGTACATGCAGGACACCTTCGCCATCCAATCCAACGTGTCACGAAGCAACAGGCAACATGCGAATAGGCAGGTCAGCGTGCAGGACGGATCCACTGGGGCCTGTCCCCCGGGGAGCATCGGGTCAACTGCGGCAGATCTCGGGCAAGGCAACCTGTGATCCAGGGAGGCGAGTCGGGGGGGAACTCACCGC
This sequence comes from Rana kukunoris, assembly GCA_029574335.1. NCBI lineage: Eukaryota > Metazoa > Chordata > Amphibia > Anura > Ranidae > Rana > Rana kukunoris. Next base: position 391,338,476 of record CM056050.1, on the reverse strand, counting down.
GGGGAAGGGGACAGGGGAACAAGCTCACCTTGTACTCGCGCGATCTAGGAAGCTGAGTCACTCACCCCCGAGATCCCTTAGGGCCCCTGCCAGGCGATTCGGGGTACCAGATTTCGATCCTCCGCCTCGGCCATGCCGTGCCTTCTTTGCGAGCCTCTTGTCTGGCGTAGATTGCGGGGATTCGGGAGGGCTCCGAATGGGAAGGGGGTGCAGGAACTCCGAATACCAATCGGGCAATTCGATCGGGCCGAGATCAAGGGCCTCACAGAACTCAGGTAGGTCTGCAGGAACTCGGAGCGTGTGTTGGTGACCATTAAGGGCCACATTCAGGGCGAAGGGGAAGCGCCAGGTGTACCTGATGTCCTTGTCCCTCAGCCTATCCAGAAGGGGCCGCAGAGCTCTCCTATTCCGCAGGGTGATAGGAGAGAGATCCTGGAAAAGCAAAATGTTGGCTCCGTTGAAAACGAGGTGTCCACTTCTTCGGGCCTTACGCATGATGTCCTCCTTGAGGCCAAAGCTTTCAAAGCAGCATATTATGTCCCGTGGTGGGGCTGTGTCCGGGCCTCTAGGCCTGAGGGCCCTGTGTGCTCTCACGAAATTAATCTCTGTATCTTCCTGTCGTTCCAGGAGGTTGTTGAAGACGGTGCGCAGGGTAGTAACAATTTAGGCCGAGTCCACTGACTCTGGTATCCCCCTCACCCGCACATTACATCTCCTTCCCCTGTTGTCAAGGTCCTCCAAGTGGCGGTTCATGTCAATGAAATGGTGTGCATGGACCGTTGCTGTCTTCTCCATCCTCTGAATAGCTTTGTCTCTGCGCTTCCCGGCTGTCTCCGAGGCGGCCATCTTCTCATTCAACACCAGCATGCTGGTCTTAAGATCCGTGATGGCGGCTGAAAAAGCAGCTTTAATGTCCGCTGCGATCACGGACATGTCCGCGACCGTTAGGGGATGGTCCGTACCAGATCCATGTCTGACTGAGCCCTCCGGGGCCGATTGGGAGTCATCGCTATAATCCTCCTCGTGGTGGATCGGCGCCATTTTGGGCCCAGGCATAGTATTGCGGCGCGCCGTCTTTGGCTTAAAGAGTTCCTCTATGTTCCTTACCGAGTAAGACACAGAGCCGCGGCGTGGGCGAGAGTGCGGGGTGGTGTGTAGTTTTTTGCCCGGCATCTGGAAGCTAGTGGTCGGGTGAAAAGCTGCCAGAAGGCTGTGCGTGCTGCAGAGCTCTTTCAATGTGCGACCATCTCCGTTGCGCGCCAAGCCACGCCCACATTTTAATTCTTTATGTTTTAGTTATTATTAATTAATTTTCCACCACCTTTGCTAAGTCCATATTTTATGGACCTTGCTTTGTGCACTGGTGCGCTGTCATGTTGGAACAGTAAGGAGCCATCCCCAAACTGTTCCCACAAAGTGGATTAGTGCACAAAGCAAGGTCCATAAAGACATGGATGAGTGAGTTTGTGGTAGAGGAACTTGACTCGCCTTTACATTGGAGTGGAGACTGCGAGCCAGGCCTTCTTGTCCAACATCAGTGCCTGACCTCACAAATGTGCTTCTGGAAGAATGCTCAAACATTCCCATAGACATAGTTACATAGTTACATAGTTACATAGTTAGTCAGGTTGAAAAAAGACACAAGTCCATCCAGTTCAACCATAAAAATAAATAAAAATAAAACAAAGTAAAACACAGTACATACTCCCATACACCCAACTCCATACCCACAGTTGATCCAGAGGAAGGCAAAAAACCCCAGCAGAGCGATGATCCAATTTGCTACCGGAGGGGAAAAAATTCCTTCCTGATCCCCCGAAAGGCAATCGGATTTACCCCGGATCAACTTTACCTACAAAACTTAGTACTCAGTTATATTATGTGCATTTAGGAAAGAATCCAGGCCTCTCTTAAAGCAATCTACTGAGCTGGCCAGAACCACCTCTGGAGGGAGTCTGTTCCACATTTTCACAGCTCTTACTGTGAAGAAACCTTTCCGTATTTTGGGGTGGAATCTCTTTTCCTCCAGACGTAAAGAGTGCCCCCTTGTCCTCAGTGTTGACCTTAAAGTGAATAACTCAACACCAAGTTCACTATATGGACCTCTTATGTATTTGTACATGTTGATCATATCCCCCCTTATTCTCCTCTTCTCAAGAGTGAATAAATTCAGTTCCTCTAATCTTTCCTCATAGCTGAGCTCCTCCATGCCTCTTATCAGTTTGGTTGCCCTTCTCTGCACTTTCTCCAGTTCTCCGATATCCTTTTTGAGAACTGGTGCCCAAAACTGGACTGCATATTCCAGATGAGGTCTTACTAATGATTTGTACAGGGGCAAAATGATATCTCTTTCTCTGGAGTCCATACCTCTCTTAATACAAGAAAGGACTTTGCTCGCTTTGGAAACCGCAGCTTGGCATTGCATGCCATTATTGAGCTTATGATCAACTAAAACACCCAGATCCTTCTCCACTACAGATCCCCCCAGTTGTACTCCCCCTAGCATGTATGATGCATGAATATTCTTAGCCCCCAAGTGCATAACTTTACATTTATCAACATTAAACCTCATCTGCCACTTAGTCGCCCAATTAGACAGAGCATTGAGGTCGGCTTGTAAATTGGAGACATCCTGCAAGGACATTATTCCACTGCATAGCTTGGTGTCATCTGCAAAAACAGAAATGTTACTTTTGATCTCAGACACACTTCTAAACCTTGTGGACAGCCTTGCCAGAAGAGTTGAAGCTTTTATAACTGCAAAGATGGGCCAACTCAATATTGAATTTTACGGACTAAGACCGGGATGTCATTAAAGTTCATGTGCATGTAAAGGCAGGTGTCCCAATACTTTTGGTAAATTTATGTATATATAGATAGATAGATATAGCCAGCAGCTAGGCCTGCCTAAATTTTACTACTCTGCAGTAGGGATGAGCCGAACATACCCGCGTTCGGTTTGCACCAGAACCGTCGAACAGACCACGGGTTCGTGCGAACATTTAGAACCCCATTGAAGTCTATGGGACTCGAACGTTCGAATTCAAAAATGCTTATTTTAAAGACCAATATTCAAGTTATTGTTGGAAAACATCTTTGAGAACCTGGGTCTTGCCCCAGGGAACATGTATCAATGGAATATTTTTTTTTTAAAACTGTATTTTTTTCTGGAGCAGCGATTTTAATGATGCTTAAAGTAAAAAAAAAAAAAATCCCTTTAAATATCGTACCTGCTGTGTGTCTATAGTAGTGGCACATGTTTAGCAATGTCCCTGCACAACATGAGATTACTCTCAGAAAAAACTAACTTAATACTGCTTGCGACTTCAAAGTAATGTTTGGTACCTGCAATATGGATAAAAATCATGGAAAAAATAGCACGAGTTTCCCCGCCACCACTCCCCCCAGGTCTTTACAAGACCCAGTGCCGATCCTGACCTTCCTGGGGCCCTAAGCAAAATCTGACGACAGTGACATGTCACATTAAAGAAAGTTGAGAAGCGGGGGGAGGGGGTGTTCTGCTGTCGGAAATGACTCAGCCAGCGAGTTTAGAAGCCAGGGGAGGGTGCGAAAATGACTTTTCCCCAGACGGGGCCTCTAGTAATTTTTGGGGCCCTTTGCAGCTTTGCGTGGCCTTAAGCGGCTTGCATAGTGCGCCTATAGGGAGGATCGGCCCTGACAAGACCCTGACTTTAAACAGCAGTATACAGGCGGTGCAAATAAGACAAGGACTGTAGGTTTGTTACGTAGAATCTGAACCATGTTATACTTTGCTGCTGCTGTATATTGCACAATTTCCTAAAGAGACCCTGAACAACATACGTTTATGGGCAAAACCACAGCAAACGTATAGTAAGATCGACTGAGTTTATGGCCAAAAATAGCAAACGTGCAGTATGATCGACTGAGTTTATGGGCAAAAAAACAGCAAACGTGCAGTATGATCGACTGAGTTTATGGGCAAAAACACAGCAAACGTGCAGTATGATCGACTGAGTTTATGGCCAAAAACACAGCAAACTTATATTAAGATCTACTGAGTTTATGGGCAAAACCACAGCAAACGTATAGTAAGATCGACTGAATTTATGGCCAAAAACAGCAAACGTGCTGTATGATCGACTGAATTTATGGGCAAAAACACAGCAAACGTGCAACGTGCTGTATGATCGACTGCGTTTATGGGCAAAACCACAGCAAACGTATAGTAAGATCGACTGAGTTTATGGCCAAAAACAGCAAACGTGCAGTATGATCGACTGAATTTATGGGCAAAAACACAGAAAACGTATAGTAAGATCGACTGAGTTTATGGCCAAAAACAGCAAACGTGCAGTATGATCGACTGAGTTTATGGGCAAAAACACAGCAAACTTATATTAAGATCGACTGAGTTTATAGGCAAAAACACAGCAAACGTGCAACGTGCTGTATGATCGACTGCGTTTATGGGCAAAACCACAGCAAACGTATAGTAAGATTGACTGAGTTTACAAACGTGCAGTATGATCGACTGAGTTTATGGGCAAAAACACAGTAAACGTATAGTAAGATCGACTGAGTTTATGGCCAAAAACGGCAAACATGCAGTATGATCGACTGAGTTTATGGGCAAAAACACAGCAAACGTATAGTAAGATCGAGTGAGTTTATGGCCAAAAACAGCAAACGTGCAGTATGATCGACTGAGTTTATGGGCAAAAACACAGCAAACTTATATTAAGATCGACTGAGTTTATGGGCAAAAACACAGCAAACTTGCAACGTGCTGTATGATCGACTGTGTTTATGGGCAAAACCACAGCAAACGTATAGTAAGATCGACTGAGTTTATGACCAAAAACAGCAAACGTGCAGTATAATCGACTGAGTTTATGGGCAAAAAAACAGCAAACGTGCAGTATGATCGACTGAGTTTATGGGCAAAACACAGCAAACGTGCAACATGCTGTATGATCGACTGCTTTTATGGGCAAAACCACAGCAAACGTATAGTAAGATCGACTGAGTTTATGGCCAAAAACAGCAAACGTGCAGTATGATCGACTGAATTTATGGACAAAAACACAGCAAACGTATAGTAAGATCGACTGAGTTTATGGCCAAAAACAGCAAACGTGCAGTATGATCGACTGAGTTTATGGGCAAAAAAACAGCAAACGTGCAGTATGATCGACTGAGTTTATGGGCAAAAACACAGAAAACTTATATTAAGATCGACTGAGTTTATGGGCAAAAACACAGCAAATGTGCAACGTGCTGTATGATCGACTCCGTTTATGGGCAAAAACACAGCAAACGTATAGTAAGATCAACTGAGTTTATGGCCAAAAACAGCAAACGTGCAGTATGATCGACTGAGTTTATGGGCAAAAACACAGCAAACGTATAGTACAGCACAATCTCCTGCCTGACAAATACTAATAGCAGATCTAGCTAAGCTATACAGTGTATAAATATATGTACAACTCCTAAGGATGTATATATATTCTCTACACACTGTAAATTTAACTATACTGACTACTAGCCTTCCTGCTCTATCTATCTATCTATCTATCTATCTATCTATCTATCTATCTATCTATCTATCTATCTATCTATCTATCTATCTATCTATCTATCTTTTAGAAAAGACACTGTGGGGTAGATTCATGTAGATCAGCGGATCTTTTGATCCGCGTGATCTATCTTTTTTACGATCCGCCTGCGCCAGTTTTTGAGGCAAGTGCTGTATTCAGAAAGCACTTGCCTCGTAAGTAGCCCTGGCGGATCGTAAATCCCCCGGCTGATTGCAAATTCCGCGGCTAGGGGGAGTTTACTATTTAAATCATGCGCGTCCCCGCGCCGATCGCACTGCGCATGCGCCGCCAGCAAAATTTCCCAGCGTGCATTGCTTTAAATAACGTCGCAAGTACGTCATTGTTTTCGACGTTAACGCAATTAACGTATGGCCGTATTCCCGGACGACTTACGTAAACAACGTAAAAAATTGGGGAACGACGGCCATACTTAACATAGGATCCGCCGCACTTACCCCGCATATAGCAGGGGTAACGATCCGCCGGAAAAAGCCGAACGCAAACGACGTAAAAAAAAAGCGACGGCTGGGCGTTCGGTTCTGAATCGGCGGTTCTCCTCATTTGCATATCCGTCGCGTAGAAAAAAAGAAGCGCCACCTAGCGGACGGCGGGAGAATGCAGCCTAAGAGCCGACAGTGTAACTCACTTACACCAGTCGGCTCTAAGGGAGATCTATGCGGAACCTGATTCGAGGAATCAGCCGCATAGATCCGAGCGTCGGATCTCACAGATCCGACGGTGTATCAGTAGATACACCATCGGATCTCTATGTGAATCTACCCCTGTGTCTCTATCTATCTCTCTCTAACTGACTGTCTGTCTGACTTCTCTATAAGCAAGCCAGAACACACTACACAAGGCCGCCCGGGAGGTGGCCTTTTATAGTGTGGGGCGTGTGCTAAAGCCCTGAGCCATAAATGGCCAAAGCACCCAGGCTTTGGCCAATTATGACTCTTCGTTTTTTGGGTGATGTGATTGGCCAAGCATGCGGGGTCATGGTGCATGCCTAGCCAATCATCAGCGCGCAAAGCCGCAGTGAATTATGGGCCGTGTGCGCGTCATTCGAATTTGGCGTGAACGACCCGTTTTGTTCGTTTTTCGACGAACGATCGAACAGGCAATGCTCCCAGTTGATGGTGCTGGCTTACATGTGATTTTCTAAACAGAAGTGTGATTTTTAAACACAAGTGGGAAGAGTAAAAAACAGGAGTTGAAAACAGGAGTTAAGACTGGAGTCTTCTAAACTGTAAGTAACATCTTAAACTTCCTACAAGTAATTATATTGTAACTGGGAAATGTGTGCTAGCAGGGTTGAAGGTTTTGCTCAGTGCACAGTGTGTCACATGTATGCAAAATTGGTGCAACAGCTCCAGGATAAATACCGCTGTGACAGATGTGAGCAGGTTGCCCTTCTGGAAGCTCGCATTAGAGATCTGGAGGAGCAAGTTGCAACACTGGGCAGAAAGGACAACCTTGAAAGGGGTCCTCTGCTTGCTGAGCAGGTGGTCAGTAGGGTTAATGTCGAGGGTGGAGGGGCAAGTCAGGATTATCAGATAGGAAGATGGGTTAATGTAGTTAGAGGGAGTGTAAGGGGCATGCAGACAAGGAAGGCCAATCCTGTATTTGTGCATCAAAACAAATTTGCCAAGTTGGGTGAAGATGTGGAGGTTGCTAACACAGAGGTGGCAGCCCTAGATGTTACTGCTACCCCTAACAGCCGGGAGAGCAACCCATCTAGTATAAGTGGTGAGGGGAGTGCAGGTAGGCCTTGACAGTTGGTGGTAATAGGGGATTCTATAATCAGAAGGACTGATAGAATAATTTGTCGCCAGGATCGCCTCAACCGAATGGTTTGCTGTCTCCCTGGTGCCAGGGTTCGGCATGTGGTGGACCGGGTGGATAAATTACTAGGAGGGGCTGGGCATGACCCAGCTGTCTTGGTCCATGTTGGAACCAATGACAGTATACATGGAAGGTGGAGGCTCCTTAAGAATCAATTTAAAGAACTAGGCTGCAAGATGAAGGGAAGGACCTCCAAGGTGATATTCTCTGAAATATTGCCTGTGCCATGCGCAACACAGGAAAGGCAGGGGGAGATTAGAGAGCTGAATGCATGGCTAAAGACCTGGTGTAGGAAGGAGGGATTTGGGTTTCTAGAGCACTGAGATGACTTTTCATTGGGGTGTAACCTATATGCTAAAGATGGTTTGCACTTAAATGGAAGGGGGTCTGCTGTGCTGGGGGAGAGGTTTAGGGGAATGCTGGAGGAGTATTTTAACTAGACTTGAAGGGGGAGTGTGAACTAGAATTACATCGGGCACACAGGTCAGTTAGGGGTCAGACATTAATGGAGAGTGGACTGGGGATAGATGGTGGTGGGGTTATGGCAGGTGACAAGAAAGTTCCCATGTTGCAAACAGCCATTGGAAATTATAGTGCCATTTGCACTACTAAAAATTATATGAATCATATGAAAAACACCAGCAAAAAATGTAACAATACATTTAAGTGTTTGTTCACCAATGCCAGAAGCCTTCCAAGCAAAACAGGTGAGTTGGAAGCTCTGGTGCATGAGGAGAGCTATGATGTAATCAGGTTTGCTGAAACTTGGCTTCAATCCTCACATGACTGGGCTATTAATATTCCTGGCTATGCTCTCTTTCGGAAAGACATGGTAAAAAGGAAAGGTGGAGGGGTCTGTCTCTATGTGAGAAGTGACCTCAAAGCAAGCGTGAAAGAGGACCTGGTTGATGGAGAGTGTGATGAAGTTGAATCATTATGGGTGGAACTGCATACAGATGTGCGTAGTTCAAAGTTAATCATTGGAGTTTGTTATAGACCACCCAATGTTAATGAGGAGGTGGAGACTCGGCTCCTTGCACAGATGGAAAGGGCTGCAAGGGCTGGGACGGTGATAATAATGGGGGATTTTAACTACCCAGAAATTGACTGGAATAATGGAATTTCTGGGACAGTTAAAGGACAAAAATTTAAAAACCTATTGCAGGACAATTTTATGGTCCAGTTTATTGAGGCCCTAACTAGGAATGATGCTCTGTTGGACTTGGTAATCTCAAACCATGCAGAGCTTATTACTAATGTTCAGATAAAGGAACACCTGGGTAGCAGTGATCATAACATGATTTCGTTTAATGTAAACTATAAGCAAGAAATACATACAGGAAAGATAAAAACACTTAATTTCAAGAGAGCAAATGTTCAAAGCATGAGGACTGCTCTCCAGGGCTTGGACTGGGAGGGAATATTGGCACCGATGAACACAGAACAGAAATGGGAATTCTTCAAAAAGACTCTTTGGAACCTCACTGCAAAGTATATTCCCATGGGCAATAAGTTTAAAAGGCTAAAGATAAAACCTATGTGGTCAAAGTTAAAAAAGCTATAAACAATAAGAAAATAGCTTTTAAAAAATATAAAAATGAAGGAACACTAGTGTCGTTTACATGTTACAAAGAATATAATAGAATATGTAAAAAGGAAATCAAGGATGCAAAAATTCAAAATGAACGACAGATTGCAAAAGATAGTAGGACAAACCCCAAAAAATTATTTAAATATATTAATAGTAAAAAGGTCAAGTCTGAGCATGTAGGCCCTTTACAAAATAATCTAGAGTGGGTGACTGAGGACATAGAGAAGGCAAATTTATTAAATGCTTTCTTCAGCTCTGTTTATACAATGGAGAATGGGGGAGCTCATGTCCATAATGGGGGTGGGAGTGACACAGCCCCAAATTCACAATGGCTCAAAAGTGATATGGTCCAGAAATATTTAGACAGAATAAAGGTGGATAAAGCACCTGGACCAGATGGCATCCACCCACGGATCCTAAAAGAATTGAGCTCTGAAATTTCAAAGCCACTGTATCTAATATTTAGAGACTCATTAATGACAGGAATAGTACCACTGGATTGGTGTAGAGCCAATGTGGTGCCCATATTTAAAAAGGGAACAAAGTCTTTACCAAGTAACTATAGACCTGTTAGTTTAACTTCTATAGTTGGGAAGATACTGGAACGTTTAATAAAAGACCACATGGATGAGTTCTTGCTGGAAACAAACTATTTAAGCAGCAGGCAGCATGGATACATGAAAGACAGAAGTTGTCAGACAAACCTGATTTCCTTTTATGAAGAGGTAAGTAAAACCCTGGACAGAGGCGGGTCAGTGGACGTGGTATACTTGGATTTTGCAAAAGCGTTCGATACAGTTCCACACACACGGCTCATGTGTAAGGTAAGGTCTACAGGATTAGATATATCAGTTTGTAAATGGATAGAAAACTGGTTGAAAGACAGAATTCAGAGAGTCGTGGTTAATGATTCTTACTCTGAATGGTCCAAGGTTATCAGCGGTGTACCCCAAGGTTCGGTGCTGGGTCCCTTACTTTTCAACATATTTATAAATGATATTGGGTCTGAGATCAAAAGTAACATTTCTGTCTTTGCAGATGACACCAAGGTATGCAGTGGAATAACGTCCTTGCAGGATGTCTCCAATTTACAAGCCAACCTCAATGCTCTGTCTAATTAGGCGACCATGTGGCAGATGAGGTTTAATGTTGGTAAATGTAAAGTTATGCACTTGGGGGCTAAGAATATGCATACATCATACATGCTAGGGGGAGTTCAACTAGGGGGATCTGTAGTGGAGACGGATCTGGGGGTTTTAGTTGATCATAAGCTCAATAATGGCATGCAATGCCAAGCTGTGGTTTCCAAAGCGAGCAAAGTCCTTTCTTATATTAAGAGAGGTATGGACTCCAGAGATAGAGATATCATTTTGCCCCTGTACAAATCATTAGTAAGACCTCATCTGGAATATGCAGTCCAGATGGGCACCAGTTCTCAAAAAGGATATCGGAGAACTGGAGAAAGTGAAGAGAAGGGCAACTAAACTGATAAGAGGCATGGAGGAGCTCAGCTATGAGGAAAGATTCGAAAAACTGAATTTATTCACTCTTGGGAAGAGGAGAATAAGGGGGGATATGATCAACATGTATAAATATATAAGAGGTCCATATAGTGAACTTGGTGTTGAGTTATTCACTTTAAGGTCAACACTGAGGACAAGGGGGCACTCTTTACGTCTGAAGGAAAAGAGATTTCACCTCCAAATACGGAAAGGTTTCTTCACAGTAAGAGCTGTGAAAATGTGGAACAGACTCCCTCCAGAGGTGGTTCTGGCCAGCTCAGTAGATTGCTTTAAGAAGGGTCTGGATTCTTTCCTAAATGCACATAATATAACTGAGTACTGAGTTTTGTAAGTAAAGTTGATCCGGGGTAAATCCGATTGCCTCTCGGGGGATCAGGAAATAATTTTTTCCCCTCCGGTAGCAAATTGGATCATGCTCTGCTGTTTTTTTTTGCCTTCCTCTGGATCAACTGTGGGTATGGAGTTGGGTGTATGGGATGTACTGTGTTTTATTTTGTTTGTTTATTTATTTTTTTATGGTTGAACTGGATGGACTTGTGTCTTTTTTCAACCTGACTAACTATGTAACTATGTAACTATGAACATGCGTTCATATCGAACGAAAAGCTCATCCTTACTCTGCAGTAAAATCCTCACTCTATCACCTACCTACCTAAAGGGTGCTACAGTACCTTTCCAATTTTTCTGCCTTTTTTCACCACTATAATATATAAATATGAGTTTACCTTTTGTTTTCCAACACCTGTGTCCGCTCTGTGCATCTCTAGTCTGTTTCTGGTTCAGTGTGTTTCTATTTTTTCTCGAGACCCCTTTTAGTTTGTTTGCATTGCTACTCTTGTCTCGTTGTCCTCTACACCTGTTTCCATGCCTGCCAGCTTGAGCTGTACTCCCTACTTTTATGTGATCCCTGCACCTCAGTGCTGTAAGAGATTCTTATCTGTTTATCAGCCCTTAGTTCCCTGTAGCTGTCTGCTTAGGTGAGTTAGAGAGCTGTAACCTGGGAATCTTCTGAAGAGTAACCCCTCTTCAACTTCAGGAGCTCTTGAGAATACCAGGTGGTACCTTGCACCTTTGCCCTTCCAAGGGCCCTCACCTTTATTGTATGTGCAGACACTACTAACATTTATACTTCCTGTCCTAGACTCCTAGTTTACCTCATCTGTGTACCTGCATTTTCTGAGACCCCTGTGCACTTCTGTCTATTTCATATTGTTACCTGTTTCTGTGAGCTCAGCATCCCACTGCTGCTAAGATACTCCTGTCTCCGTGTGAGCCCTTTACCCCAGTGCAATTTGTTTCATCAGTAGAAGCAGCCAAGAGGCCCATGGTAACTCTGGAGGATGCAGCCAGTCCACAGCTCAGATGGGAGAATATTTCCATGGGGTAACTATTAGCAGTGCACTCCACAAATCTGGCCTTTATGGAAGAGTGGCAAGAAGAAAGCCATTATTGAAAGAAAGTCATAAGAAGTCCAGTTTGCAGTTTGCAAGAAGCCATGTGGGTGACGCAGCAAACATCCGGAAGAAGGTGCCCTAGTCAGATGAGACCAAAATTGAACTTTTTGGCCTAAAAGCAAAACGTTATGGCCGGGATTCACAAAGTACTTACGCCAATGTATCTTGAGATGCGTCGCGTATGTGTAACAGAACGTGTACAGGGACAGCTGGCTGGTTGGTGAGTGACATGGGTGTCACTCACCATTTGTTGGCATGGCTTGGCTCTGATTGGTGGGCATCTCTATACCTTAAAGGAGCTGTAAAGGAAAAAAAATGTGCCTAAAATTAATGTCTGCAAGGTAGACAGACAGAATAGTGTAATGATTCTGTTAACAAACGAGTTAATACCTATTAAATTCCTTCATCTATATCACCTCCGGCGTTCTAGTTTCTGTTTTCTCATTCACTTCCTGGTTTGCATCACTTGTTCATGTAAGAACTACATTTCCCAGTATGAATTGCGGCACGCCCAATAATTCACACCTCCTTGAAGTTTCTAACACATAGAAAGCGTCCTGCCACACAGATGTAGTTCCCAGGAGGGGGCAAGCACGTTAATGACCACCTCAGTAAAGTCTCCCTTCACAGTGGTCAGTAAAATCAGACAAGCAGGAAGTGAACAGAACAGAGAAGAAATAGAGAAACTTCTGAGCAAAAATTAACAATGAGGAAGTGAAAAGAGGAATGTCTGCAGGTAAAGGATGCTTATTATGAAAAAAAAATCCTTTACAACCCCTTTAAGATTGGTTAATCTTCAATCCCTATACTTTGCATAAGTCAGCCCCCTTTAATGTAAATCCTTGGCACAAACTATTTTGAATAACAACTTATATTTAGTAATAACTTATATTTACATGTACGTGTCATTTTTAGGGAAATTAAGTATTCATGACGGACTGGACACCTTCATTGCATATGCTAAACATGGGATCCCTTGAAGTGAGTATTTGTAGAACAAAGAGGTTTGGGTCCCATTGTTTATATAAATGAGCTTAGGCACCGAATCATCTGTATAACAAGGACTTCTGGGAAGCTATATAACACACCCACATTAATACAACTCTAAATAAATATATTTATAATTACAATATTATTGCCTGTCATGACATCTAATTATTTGCATTATTATCCTTTATGCATCAACCTTATATTTGATATTTTGCAGAATGGGTGTTTTAAGTGTTTTATTTTCACTTGCTTTAGTCACTTTCTATATATTTATATATTCTATATACACAGAATACATAATCTTAGCATACAAGGGAATATAAGATACTTGTGTTTTTGAACTTCAGTGCACTCAGGGCACTTCAAGAAGAGAGCTGTAGGCTTTGAAAAACAAAACATAAAGGAGCATACATATGATGTTTGTAAAGCTTTGTACACACAGAGTAGAGACCTTAGTGGTTTGCAAGTCAGATTGTGTGGTAGAGATATATGCATTTTGGAACACTCATCTAAGCTGCTTAGAAGCAACAGATAAAAACATATATTTAGAAGAACAATACATTGTTAATATCCATGCCAAAGTCCCAAAAGTAAAATAAGATAAAAACAATTTTTTTCTAGGTTGCCCAGTTTTAAGCTATTGAATTGTGGAGCCTTTAACTGTGTTTATAGTAAAAGGACGATTATCACTTTATAAGATATGTTTTCAAATAAAAAGATATACCTGCATTTTTCTGCATGAATTTATGCATACCATTTTGCAAAGACAAGGTTTAGCCTAGTGAAAAATGTAAGATCTATTTATCAAAGATTCACTTGGTAAATAAGCCAATTGAATTTTCACCCAAAGGTTGGCCAAAAAAATTGTCAGAATTTGCATCCGTTTCTGCCTGCAATTAACATTATAGGGGCAGCTGATGATTAAATTTCATTAAGAAAAACGTTGCCAAGGCATTTGTCAGTCGAACATTTAACGTTCTTTTCAAATGGCCCTGTATCAAGCTATATGCTGGCTTCATTAAAAGGGAACTCAATGTTTGACTATGAACATTTTCAAAAGATCTTACCTGGCATCAACAAATAACCATTATCAAAACATTTTACATTGCACAATCACAATACAAAATCACATCACAATTGGCCATTCTGAATATCGGTATAGACTCGATTCCATCAAACTTTAGAATGACAACTACTCATGTAATATTAGCAACTAGACTACTGATTGCCAGACTATGGAAATCCGACACCATCCCGACTATTGGTGACATAACCGACTTACAGACACATTACTCTTACGAGACCTTAATGGAAACTGAGCCAATCACACGTTCCAAAATTCTTGCTCGTTGGCTTCCCTGGAACAATTGGTATGACACCTTTGTGAATGTTTGATTTACCTACTCTACTTTTGTGTTCTCCCCCCCCTCCTGCCTACCCCCCCCCTTTTTTTTCCCCTCCACCATTGTGTAAGAGAGAGATGATGCTGTCTCACTCCCCCGGAATCAGATTGATGTCATAAGGGGTGTCTGGGGCTGTTAGACAGCATCCTGATTCTACGAACAACGGGAAAGATTCTCATAGAATTCCGGCGGCGTAGCATTAGCCATTTACACTACGCCGCCGCATCGTACTAGAGCAAGTGCTTTATTCCCAAAGCACGTGCTCCGTAGTTTGCGGCGGCGTAGCGTAAATGGCCCGGCGTATCTCTGCGTAAATCGAAGGGGGCGGCTTGTATTTAAATTAAGTGCGCCCTCGTGCCGATTGAACTGCGCATGCGCCGGCCGCGATGAAATCCCAGTGCGCATGCTCCAAAGGACGTCACATTTTCTCAATGAAAACGATGTAATCGTAGCGTACGCCAGCCCCATTGAGAATCGACGTACGCAAACGACTTAAACGAAGCACAACACGACACGGTCCCGAGGCCATACTTAACATGGCATCTGACGGCACTTCGTAAGGTTACTCCACATATTAGCAGGGGTAAACTTACGTGTACGAAAATGACGTAAACTACGACGGGGCGGCGTAAAAGCGTTCGGGAATCGGCGTATTAGCCTCATTTGCATAGGCAAATGAGAAAACAACGTACAGGCCACCTAGCGGCCGCCGATGTCATTAAATTTACAATCCGACAGTGTAATTGTTTTACACTTGTCGGATCTTCACCTGTATCTATGCGTAAGTGATTCTAGGCATCACACGCATAGATACACGGGGAAAAGAACTGCGATACGACGGGGTATCTGAGATACCCCGTTGTAGCGCTGCTGAGAATCTGGCCCAACATGTTTAATGTTTAACCACTTAAGACCCGGACACATACGCTGCTAAATGACCCAAGGTGTTTTTACAATTCGGCGCTGCGTCGCTTTAACAGACAATTGCGCGGTCCTGCGACGTGGCTCCCAAACAAAATTTGCGTCCTTTTCTTCCCACAAATAGAGCTTTCTTTCGGTGGTATTTGATCGCCTCTGCGATCTTTATTTTTTGCGCTATAAACTAAAATAGAGCGACAATTTTGAAAAAAATCTAAATTTTTTTATTTTTTGTTATAAAAAAAATCAAATAAACTAAATTTTAGTAAAACATTTAGGCCAAAATTAATTCAGCCACATGTCTTTAGTAAAAAAAAAAATCGCAATAAAAAAATAGCTACCTAGCGGGAACAGCGACACTAATACAGCGATCAGAAAAATGATCGCTTAGTGATGCTGGCAATAGGGAGTGAAAGGGTTAACTAGGGAAGTGATCAGGGGGGGTGGGGGGGCTATCCTGAACCTAACACTAACTAATTTTACACTGCCTGTCACACTGAGACTAAATGCAGTGATTAGATCACTGCATTCAGTGACACTGTGACAGGGGGGTGGGGGGCGATCACAAAGGGTTAATGTGCCTATGTGTGTGTGTGTCAGTGTTGTGTTGGTGCACACTTACTGTGGATGTCTTCTCTCATCAGCAGCGGTGGGAAACACTGCTGCGATGAGAGGTGACATCATTTCCTCCTTCCTGTGTAAACACAGGAGGAGGAACTGACACGAAGGGGGAGCGCTCCCGATGGGACCCCCGAACCGCACGAAGGCGAGGACGTAAATTTACGCCCTTGTGCCTGTACGAGCCATGTTGTGGCCGCAAATGTGCATGCGGGGGTCCTTAAGTGGTTAACACTGTTATAATTGTCGTTGGCGGTTCACGACATGTTTGTGACATATACGAGGATAGTGAATTATTTTAGTTATATCTCAATATACGATTCAAATATGTGATTATGTATGTTTGCTTGTAAAATAATTCTGAGTGAACAAAATAGCAGCGCTAAGTTCAGTGACTGAACAAAAATAAATAAATATACCTCTGTGAAAGAGTGTATCATACATATACAAAAAAAATTGCATATATATATATATATATATATATATAAACATATACATAAGGTGAACTACTCGAGTCGTTTGATGCTTTTGGAGACTCTGCGATATTGCCAAGCATGTGAATGTGAGGCATGTCCTATTGGTAAGCGCAATTCCTTAGGGTGTGGAGTCACTGAGCACTTATGGTGTGGTGGAAGGTTTTAAAGAAGATTGTAAAGTAGCTGCTTTAGGTTTTCTTTTCTTCTTTTTTTGTTTATTCTTTGGCGCGATGGGGTGTGAGAAGGTGGAAGGGTGCCTTTATACTCCTTTTTTCACCATTTTTTATTATGTATGTTCTTTTGCAAAAAATGAATTAAAATATAAAAAAAAAAAATTGATAAAAACATTTTGGACAATATCATAACACCAAAGGCACACGTCTTTCTGAGCTTTCAAATTGATAAAATTCAAACAGAGAGCTGGAAATTGTTTGAAAGATGTTTAGGGCAGAATCTAAGTGGATTTTTGAACTCAGTGGTTTGAGAATGAACAGTATGATAACTGATATATAACTGCGTTTGGATAGTCAAGTATCCAGATTAGAAATGGACTGAACACCCCCCTGTTTAGTTTGCAGCAGAACTCCCGAACAGGGAAAAAGTTCTAACCTAAATGGCAAACACCATTGAAGTTGATGGGAGCAAGACAGGAAAAATTAATAGTGCCCATTTTGAAGACTTATATATGCAAGTAATTGGCCATAAAAAAAAGGTTTGGGGTCTGGGTACTGCCCTGGGGGACATGTATCGGTGCAGAAAATGTTTTAAAAACAAGTGAAAGGCTGACCGCAGGTTTGTAGGAGGAGTTGGGAGGTATTTAAACCTGCCCTCCATCCCCCTTCTGGGCGTCGGTTTTCTTGTGTGTGGGGTTTCTGGGTATTGCACGTCACTTCCTGTTTCTGTCCAGAGCAATGGCGGCAGCTGCTGCAGGTGTCCATTGTGCTCTCCTTAGGATTCCCAGTGGACCGCACTGTCTGTACCCCATCCTCCTCTGTCAGCTGAGCACCGCTCACCCCAACTGCCCCCCCCCCCCGCTTCTCCTGATGCTTGCAGGGGGGTGCAGGTATGTAGTTGTGGCAGGCACCATTGAGGGGCTGTCCACCATGTCAGCCAGGCACTTGTCAGCATCATAGGGGCCGCCTGCTTCTCCACTCGGGCTCACGCTGTGGGGGGTCCCTCCGTCCTCCCTCCTGCTCCTCTGGGCATACTCGGTGAGAGGGGAGCCAGCCGTCCTCCCTCTCACTCCTCCGGGCACCCACGTCCACGTGTTGCAGGGCTCCATGGAGACCGCCCGCCTGTTACTCCCGCCCCCCGTTTGCTGCAATGACGTCACCCACTCCACGGCTCCTCACGCTAGTCTAGTACCTCACATGGGGGGATATTGGTTGGGTCAGGTGCGGTAGTTTTGTGGGCTCAGTCAGCATTAGAGGTCGCATCCCGGTGCAGGGGGGGTCGGGTGTGTGGGCATGTGCTTTCCCTGTCCACACTCTGCTTCCTCCTAGCTGTGTCATGTAGCTGAGCGCTGTTTGGCTAAAAGAGCATCTTCCCCAGCGCGGCCTGTCTCCTCCCCTGTGAAACATGTCTCCCAGTTACAGCCCAGTGGGTGCTGAGGGCTCCCCTTCAAAGTTTCTGAGTTTCTCCTGCTAGTTAAGGTTCTTCTAATGGTTACGTTTCTCTTATGTTATGTGATTCATGTTATGCGATTCATGTTATGCGATTCATGTTAGGCGATTCATGTTAGGCGATTGATGTCAGGCGATTGATGTCAGGCGATTGATGTCAGGCGATTCATGTTAGGCGATTACGTTTTTCATGCTAGTTATGTCCTCATGCAATGTGTTTTTATGCTAGTAATGTCCTCATGCAATGTGTTTCTTATGCTAGTGATGTCCTCATGCGATTACGTTTCATGTGAGGTCACGTTCTCATGTGATCACGTTCGTGTGCGATTGCGGTCATCGTGTTACGTTTCTCATGCAATTACGGTTTTCATGGTGGTCCTCATGCGATTATGTTTCCCATG
This sequence comes from Rana kukunoris, assembly GCA_029574335.1. NCBI lineage: Eukaryota > Metazoa > Chordata > Amphibia > Anura > Ranidae > Rana > Rana kukunoris. Next base: position 391,320,059 of record CM056050.1, on the reverse strand, counting down.
GTAGTTCTCATGCGATTACTTTTTCCATGGTTTCTCATGCGGTCATGTTCATGTGCGATCACGGTCCTCGTGTGTTATGTTTCTCATGCGATCACGTTCTCATGCGATTACGTTTCCCATGGTTTCTCATGCAATCATGTTCATGTGCGATCACGGTCCTCGTGTGTTACGTTTCTCATGCGATCACGTTCTCATGCGATTACGTTTCTCATGGTGTCTTCTCATGCGATTACGTTTCCCATGCGACTACGTTTCCCACGATGTATATTTCTAATTCGATTACGTTTTTCATGTTTCTGATATGATTACGTTTCCCATGGTATCATGTTTCTCATGCGATTACATTTTTTCATGCGACTATATTTTTCATGCGACTACGTTTCCATGCAATTGCGTTTCCCATGGTATTATGTTCTCATGCGATTACGTTTCTGGTGCGATTGCGGTTTTCATGCGGGTTTGTTTCTCATGCGATTACGTTTCTCTTATGGTTTTATGTTCTCATGTGAGTTTGTTTCGGATGCGTTTAAGTTTTTTCATGCGACTACGTTTTTAATGCAATCACGTTTCTCATGCGGTTACGTTTCTCATGGTTTCTCATGCAATTGTGTTTTCATGGTTCCTCATGCGATTACGGCTCATGTGTTTTGTTACTGATGCAATTACGTTTCTCATGGTATCACGTTTCTCATGTGATTTTTTGTTTCTCATGCGACTACGTTTCTCATGGTTCTCAGGTGATCATGTTTTTCATGCGTTACGTTTCTCATGCGGTTACGTTCTCATGTGATTGCGTGACGTTTCTCAGGATGTCATGTTCTCATGCGATTACGTTTCTCATGGTTTACTCGTGTGTTTTAATTTCCCATGTTAGTCATGTCCATGCGGTTAAGTTTCTCATGTGCACATTTCTCGAGCTAGTTACGGTTCCCAGGCGATCACGTTTCTCATGCTGGTCATGTTCCCTTGCGATTACGTTTCCCACGCTAGTCATGTTCTTGTGCATTGCACTTTCATGTGTCACGTTTCTCAGGCTAGTTATGTTCTCATGCTATTTTACATTGTTTCATGCAGTTATGTCTCATGTTTTTTCGTTCCTCAGACAATTTTACGTTTCTACGGTGCGTTTTACATTACGTTTCTCATGCTATTCATGTTTTCTGGTATTTACGTTTCTCTTGCAGGTTTCAGTTGTGATGCAATTATTGGTTATTAATGTATGTATGTACGATTACGCTTCTCATACGATTACGCTTCTCATACGTTTACGCTTCTCATACGTTTACGCTTCTCATACGTTTACGCTGTTCTGGGTATTATGTTCTCAAGTCTATTACGCTTCTCATGCTATTCGTGTTTCTCATGTTTTTTCGTTTCTCGTACTATTCACGTTTCTCGTTCTATTCACGTTTCTCGTTCTATTCATGTTTCTCGTTCTATTCATGTTTCTCGTTCTATTCACGTTTCTCGTTCTATTCACGTTTCTCGTTCTATTCACGTTTCTCATACTATTTACTTCTCATGCTATTCGTGTGCTCGGGTGCTTATGTCTCTCATGCTACTTCACGTCGCTCATGCAACTTCAGGTCTATCATACAGGTTTCAGTCGTGATGGTTTCTAGTTGGTAGTTTGATATCATCATTGTAGATTCATGGCGTTTCACCGCTGGGGGGGGCACCCATCACGTCTATGGGTACTTACGGATTGAGATGATCGTTTTTAATCGGCTTGTACGGTGGCAAGTCTCCTCATCCGTTTCTCATACATTTCATGCATCTCGACATACTATGACCTGACACGTCTTCAGGTTCATCGGGCCTGAGTGTACGTTTTTAATTTGCCTGCTACACCTCAGGTTGCTCGGCCTTTGCAATTCATGGGTTTGTCACATTCTCGGTTCAGCTACATTAGTCCACACTTACCTACATTTTATTTTCATAGTCTGTGCATTCATGTTTGTTCATGGCCACTCTCCACTGCTGGTTACCTGTCACGTCTTCAGGTTCATAGGCTTAAGTGTTACGTTTTTAATTGGCCTGATTTGCCTCAGGTTGCTCAGCCTTGCTAGATTCTTGAGACTGACACATTTCAGTCTTCCGCTACATTTTCATTCCTGCTCTACATTACTGCGTGTTTTAGTCACGGACACCTACGTAGGTAGGGATTTTTCCTTTTCCTAAGGTGAGTTGGGGCTCGTTGATTATGTTGTTTTTAACAATGTTGTTTTTCTTTGCAGATTTCATGTCACAGGCAGCAGATATCGCAGAGTTTGCTGCCATCTGTCTTTCTCCGGTTACGAATTCTATGCATGGTAGCACGCTCTCCTTGAAACTCCTGATACGGCCTTCTTTTTTACAGACGGAGCTTGATCTTCAAGTCCTGGGTTCTTTTTCTCACTGACATTCAGTTCCTACTTGCCTTTTTGCTTCTTTTGCCACTTTCAGCTCAAACAGGTTTTCAAGCTGGGCCCAGGACAGTCTGGCCACTAGACTTTTGCGGATGTACTCGGGGATAGGCCACTTTTCTTTTCCCTAGTACTCCCTTCTCTGCTAGCACAGGGCATGACTCGTAGCCATTCCCTGCTGCTTAACCGGGGTAGAACTTCAATATCCTCTCCGGGCCGTGCTTGCAGTACAGGTGCAGTTTCTGCTGCCATTCGTTGAGGGGTCTGTATTCTCATTGTTGAGGAGTTAGATTGGCGGTAGTCAGCTTTCTTTTCCGGACATATGTCAGCTCCGCATGTCTGTCACAGGCATTCTTACATTGGGGGCTTGTGGTTGCATACAGTTACTTTCATTTTAAATCTCTTGGCTAGCTCATCCTACTGTTTTATTTTGCCCCCTTTTAGGCATACTGACCACGTGACCCCAGCACACCTCAGGTCACTTTCCCACCTCAGAACAATTTCCCTGTTTTCCCCTCAGACCTTTTCCCTAGCACGATCATCTGAGACTCCGAGTACAAATGAAAGGCTGACCGCAGGTCAGCCTGGGTTTGTAGGATGGGTCGGGAGGTATTTAAACCCGCCCTCCATCCTCCTTCTGGGCGTCGGTTTTCTTGTGTCCCACCCACCCATCCCCTTTTTTTATTGCTATTTCTTCTTTTACTTCTACTTGGGTATGCCCCCTTTTAGGCATACTGACCACGTGACCCCGACACACCTCGGGTCACTTTCCCACCTCAGATCAATTTCACTGTTTTCCCCTCAGACCTTTTCCCTAGCACGATCACCTGAGACTCCGAGTACAATTGTATTTTTTTCAGGAGCAGTGATTTTAAAGATGCCTAAAGTGCAACAATAAAAATTCCCTCAAATATAGTGCCTGGGGGTCTTCTTAGTCTGCCTGTAGTCTACTATGCATAAAACATGCAGCAGAAAAAATGACATTTCTAAAGAAAAATAATCATATTTAAAATTACTCATGGTTGCAATTTCAATCATTCGGCAAAAAATAAAGAAAAAAACAGCATGGGTTCCCCTCCGAGTCTATACCAGAAACGGTGGGGTTCGCTCCAAAATCCCTATCAGACTCTTTTCTGGGCATAAAGCCTGGCAGGTCAGGAAAGGGGGGAATGAGGGGGGAATGAGTGAGAGCCCCCCTCCTGAACCATACCAGGTCACATGCCCTCAACATGGGGCAGAGGTAACAAAGGCCTTATCCCCACTAATGAGGTTGGTGATTGTGGGGGTCTGCAGGCAAGGGGGTCTCCAGATCCCACCCCCCATGTGAATGAGTAGGGAGTACATAGTTAGTCAGGTTGAAAAAAGACACAAGCACACCTAGTTCAACCAATAAAAAAAAAGATATATATATATACAGTGCAGAAAATAAGTATTTGAACACCCTGCTATTTTGCAAGTTCTCCCACTTGGAAATCATGGAGGGGTCTGAAATTGTCATCGTAGGTGCATGTCCACTGTGAGAGACATAATCAAAAAAAATATTCCAGAAATCACAATGTATGATTTTTTTAACTATTTATTTGTATGATACAGCTGCAAAGAAGTATTTGAACACCTGTCTATCAGCTAGAATTCTGACCCTCAAAGACCTGTTAGTCTGCCTTTAAAATGTCCACCTCCACTCCATTTATTATCCTAAATTAGATGCACCTGTTTGAGGTCATTAGCTGCATAAAGACACCTGTCCACCCCATACAATCAGTAAGAATCCAACTACTAACATGGCCAAGACCAAAGAGCTGTCCAAAGACACTAGAGACAAAATTGTACACCTCCACAAGGCTGGAAAGGTCTACGGGGAAATTGCCAAGCAGCTTGGTGAAAAAAGGTCCACTATTGGAGCAATCATTAGAAAATGGAAGAAGCTAAACATGACTGTCAATCTCCCTCGGACTGGGGCTCCATGCAAAACTCACCTCGTGGGGTCTCAATGATCCTAAGAAAGGTGAGAAATCAGCCCAGGACTACACGGGAGGAGCTGGTCAATGACCTGAAGAGAGCTGGGACCACCGTTTTCAAGGTTACTGTTGGTAATACACCAAGGCCTCGTACACACGAGGGGATATGTCCGCTGAAAACGGTCCGATGGACCGTTTCAGCAGACATCTCCGTTCGTGTGTATGGGCTAGCGGACAGATTTCTCCACCCGACAGATTTCAAAGCATGCTTTGAAATCTATCCGGTGGGAATCTGTCCGCCCGACATGTCTGCTGGTTAGTACACTTACCAGCAGACTTGTCGTCCCCCCCCGCCGCCGCGCCGCCCCCGAATGGATTCGGCTCATGCGCGGAAGTGTTTAACTTCCTGGTGCGGTGACGTGGCGGTGACGTGGCGGCGTCAACGTCACCGCCGCGTCACCGCCACGTCACCGCGCCGTCCGGCGGCGGGGAATTTGATCCGATGGTGTGTACACGCCATCGGATCAAACTCCCGATCGGACATATCCGATGGAAATGGTCCGCGGACCGTTTTCATCGAATATGTCCGATCGTGTGTACGAGGCCTAAGACGTCATGGTTTGAAATCATGCATGGCACGGAAGGTTCCCCTGCTTAAACCAGCACATGTCAAGGCCCGTCTTAAGTTTGCCAATGACCATTTGGATGATCCAGAGGAGTCATGGGAGAAAGTCATGTGGTCAGATGAGACCAAAATAGAACTTTTTGGTCATAATTCCACTAACCGTGTTTGGAGGAAGAAGAATGATGAGTACCATCCCAAGAACACCATCCCTACTGTGAAGCATGGGGGTGGTAGCATCATGCTTTGGGGGTGTTTTTCTGCACATGGGACAGGGCGACTGCACTGTATTAAGGAGATTTTGCGAGATTTTGGGCAACAACCTCCTTCCCTCAGTTAGAGCTTTGAAGATAGGTCGAGGCTGGGTCTTCCAACATGACAATGACCCGAAGCACACAGCCAGGATAACCAAGGAGTGGCTCTGTAAGAAGCATATCAAGGTTCTGGTGTGGCCTAGCCAGTCTCCAGACCTAAACCCAATAGAGAATCTTTGGAGGGAGCTCAAACTCTGTGTTTCTCAGCGACAGCCCAGAAACCTGACTGATCTAGAGAAGATCTGTGTGGAGGAGTGGGCCAAAATCCCTCCTCCAGTGTGTGCAAACCTGGTGAAAAACTACAAGAAACGTTTGACCTCTGTAATTGCAAACAAAGGCTACTGTACCAAATATTAACATTGATTTTCTCATGTGTTCAAATACTTCTTTGCAGCTGTAACATACAAATAAATAGTTAAAAAAATTATACATTGTGATTTCTGGAATTTTTTTTTTGATTATGTCTCTCACAGTGGACATGCACCTACGATGACAATTTCAGACCCCTCCATGATTTCCAAGTGGGAGAACTTGCAAAATAGCAGGGTGTTCAAATACTTATTTTCTGCACTTTTATATATATATATATATATATATATATATATATATATATATATATATATATATATATATATATACACAATCCTATACTAACAGTTGATTTCAGAGGAAGGCAAAAAAAGAAAAAAAACAGCAAAGCATGATTCAATTTGCTACAGCGGGGGAAACAAAATCCTTCTTGATCCCCTCAGAGGTAATCGGATATTCCCTGGATCAACTTTACCTATAAATGTTAGTACCCAGTTGTATTATGTGTATCTAGGAAATAATACAGGCCTTTCTTAAAGCAGAGCTCCACCCTAAGGTGGAACACCCGCTGATCGGAACCCTCCCCCTCTGCGGTGTCACATTTGACACCTTTCAGGGGGAGGGGGGTGCAGATACCTGTCTAAAAAGACAGGTATTTGCACCCACTTCCGGCCACACAGTGTTGGTTAAACTGCAGGCATAACGTCACCTCCTGTCCATCCCCCCCGTTGTGTTTTGGGAACACTCGGCTCCCAGAACAAATCGGGAGCCAATCGGCAGGCATAGCGTGACTTGCGCATGCGCCGTAGGGAATCGGGCAGTGAAGCCGGAGCGCTTCACTTCTTGGATCCCTCACCGAGGATGGCGGGGGGCAGCAGAGTGACAAGCGATCGCTTGTCTTCTGCTGCGGATGGCGCTGGACTCCAGGACAGTTAAGTGTCCTAATATTAAAAGTCAGCAGCTGCAGTAATTGTAGCTGCTGGCTTTTAATATTTATTTTTTCAGCAGACATCCGCTTTAAAGCAATCTCCTGAGCTGGAAAGAATCACCTCTGGAGGGAGTCTATGGACCCCTTATGTATTTGCACATGTTGATCATATCCCCTCTTAATCTACCCTCATAGCTGATCTCCTCCATTGTTATATGTTTGGTTGATTTTTCTAAAGTCCACCAATATCCATTTTTGTAAACCAAAACTGAACTGCATATTCCAGATGAGGTCTAAAGAGGCGTACACACGATAGGTTAACTAGAGGACAACGGTCTGAAGGACCGTTTTCATCAGTCAAAACCGATCGTGTGTGGGGCCCATAGGTTATTTAACCACCGGTTAAAAAAAGCAAACTTGCTTTAAAATTTAACCGATGGATTGATAACCATTAGGTCAAAACCGATCGTTAGTATGAAAAACCATCGGTTAAAAACCCGCGCATGCTCAGAATCAAGTTGACGCATGCTTGGAAGCATTGAACTTCATTTTTTCAGCACGTCGTTGTGTTTTATGTCACCGCGTTCTGATACGATAGTTTTTTTAACTGATGGTGTGTAGGCACATCAGACCATCAGTCAGCTTCATCGGTTAACCTAAGACAACTGTCCTTCAGACCGTTCTCATCGGTTTGACCTATCGTGTGTACACGGCTTTACTAATGATTTGTACAGGGGCAAAATGATCTCTCTTTCTCTCTCTCTCTCTCTCTCTCTCTCTCTCTCTCTCTCTCTCTCTCTTGTCCATACCTCTCTTAATAAGATTTTGCTCACCATGTCCTGTGGTCTGAAGAAACCAAGATACATTTTTTTGGTTCAGATGGCGTCAAGCATGTGTGGCAGCAACCAGACGAGGAGTACAAAGACAAGTGTGTCTTGCCTACAGTCAAGCATGGTGGTGGGAGTTTCATGGTCTGGGGCTGCATGAGTGCTGCCAAAACTGGGGAGCTACAGTTCATTGAGGGAACCATGAATGCCAACATGTACATACTGAAGCAGAGCATGATCCCCTCCCTTTGTTGACTGGGCCATAGGGAAGTATTCCAACAAAATAACGACCACAAACACACCTCCAAGATTACCACTGCATTGCTAAAGAAGCTAAAGGTGACGAACTGGCCAAGCATATCTCCAGACCTAAACCTTATTGAGGATCTGTGGGACATCCTCAAACGGAAGTCAAACGGAGGTCTCTAACATCCACCAACTCTGTGATGTCATCATGGAGGTGGCAACCTGTGAAGCCCTGTGAACTCCATCGCCAAGAGAGCCAAGGCAATGCTGGAAAATAATGGTGGCCACACAAAATATTAATATTTTGGGCACAATTTGGCCATTTTCACTTAGGCCGCGTACACATGATCAGTCCAATCCTAAGGACCGTTTTCATCGGTTAACCGATGAAGCTGACTGATGGTCTGATGTGCCTACACACCATCGGTTAAAAAAACGATTGTGTTAGAACGCGGTGACGTTTACGTGTTTTAACACGACATGCTGAAAAAAACAATGCTTCCAAGCATGCGTCGACTTGATTCTGAGCATGCACAGCCTTTTAACTGATGCTTTTTCATAACAACGATCGGTTTTGACCCATGGGTTAGGCGTCCATCGGTCAAATTTTATAGCAAGTTCTCTTTTTTTTGACCGAAGGATAACTGACCGATGGGACCCACACACGATCGGTTTGGACCGATGAAATGGTCCTTCAGTCCGTTTTCATCGGTTTTGACCGATTGTGTGTATGCGGCCCCAGGGGTGTACTCACTTTTGTTGCCAGCGGCTTAGACATTAATGGCTGTGTGTTGAGTTATTTTGAGGGGGCAGCAAATTTACACTGTTATACAAGCTGTACACTCACTACTTTACATCGTAGAAAAGTGTGATTTCTCCAGTGTTGTCACATATAATACAATACAAAGATATACCGTATTTTTCGGACCATTAGGCCGCATACAGACAATGAGACATGTCCGCTCAAACATGTCCGACAGACCGATTGCAGCGGACATGTCTCATTTGATTTTGGTCCGATGGCGTGTACACACCATCGGATCAAAATCCCTGTCTGCAGACAGCGCGGTGATGTGGCGGTGACGTTGACGCCGCCACGTCACCAAACCAGGAAGTGAAAAACTTCCATGCATGCGTCGAATCCATTCATCGCATGTGCGGGCAGATATGTCCGCTGGTTAGTGTACTAACCAGCGGACATATCCGACGGACATTTCTCTGGCGGACAAATTTTAATGCATGCTTTGAAATTTGTCCGCTGGACAAACATGTCCGCTAGCCCATACACACGATCGGATTTGTCTGCTGAAACAGTCCATCGGACCAGTTTCAGCAGACAAATTTGATCGTGTGTACACGGCCTTAGACACAGTTTTTTCCCCAAAAAATATAGGGGAAAATGTCTATGCGTCTTATAGTCTGAATGAACATATAGCACTGCCCCCCGCCATAGTTGTCAACGCTGCAGCCACGGAGGTGCCTGGTCAGTGACAAAGCCTTGTGAATAATACAGAACACTGCCCAACTATGCAGCTCGTCATGCCGCCCAGACTCTGCTAGGACACTATTGTGAGAGGAGAGTGGGGAGGAATTTATGGCAGCCAAGGAGTGAGTGGATGGATGCTGTGCTGTGTTTGGAGGACAGGTGACAGCCCGCTCTGCTGGGACTTGTAGTGCCTCTGTGGGGGGCTGAGATATGGCAACCCGCTCTGCTGGGACTTGTAGTGCCTCTGTGGGGGGCTGAGATATGGCAACCCGTTATGCTGGGACTTGTAGTGCCTCTGTGGGGGCTGAGATATGGCAACCCGCTCTGCTGGGACTTGTAGTGCCTCTGTGGGGGGCTGAGATATGGCAACCTGTTATGCTGGGACTTGTAGTGCCTCTGTGGGGGGCTGAGATATGGCAACCCGTTATGCTGGGACTTGTAGTGCCTCTGTGGGGGGACTGAAGATTCCTCAGTTTCCCCACGGTTTAGGGCACTACAAGTCCTAGCAGAGCAGGTTTCCATATCTCAGCTCCCCACAGAGGCACTACAAGTCCCAGCAGAGCAGGTTGCCATATCTCAGCTTCCCACAGAGGCACTACAAGTCCCAGCAGAGCAAGCTGCTTTTACAGAACAGGAGAAGCAGCTGGGGGAGGGGGGGTTTGTACTGGGAGGGGAGAGAAGACTGTACAAGTTTGAAATGGGGAGGATTATTTTCTGAGAGTGAGGATTTATGCTGGGAGGGATTTCTTTGGCACTGCATTTCATGGGTACTAGTAAATAATTTAGCGGACCATTTGGTTCAGAATATTTTTTTTCTTGTTTCTCTCCTCTAAAACCTAGGTGCGTCTTATGGTCAGCTGCGTCTTATAGAGCGAATAATACGGTAATAAAATAATTACAAAAATGTGAGGGGTATACTCACTTTTGTGAGATACTGTATTTTTGTGCGTTAGTGTACGTTTAACACTGTATATTTCAGCGTGTTACTGCTTGTTTAACGCTGTATATTTCAGTACGTTACTGCATGTTTAACGCTGTATATTTCTGTGTGTAAGGACCACTCTTGGCTCTTAAGCCCCATACACACGGTAGGACTTCAAACAAACTTTTACATGGATTTTTGTTTGAAGGGCATTGGCTGGGAACACCCATAGCATACACACGGCAGGACTTTTTCTGCAGGCAGGCGATTCAGTTAGCTGCAGTGTATTTAGTGTCCCACACAAATGTTTCATTAAGGAAAAATCAAACAAAGTTCCATAAATGAAAACAAAAGTGGTTTTCCTTGCAGGCGATTTTCACCATCAACATTAAATGGTAGTATGTTCAGCCTCCTGGCTCACACATGCAAAAGTGCAAATGAAAATACAGAGCCGTCTGGCTCTCTTCTTTTTTTTTCATTCAAATTTAAGTTTATTTTCAAAACAAAAAAATATAAAATATACAGCTATGCGCCAAATAACACAGTAAATATTACAGCTGAACATACATTTGAGAATAAACAGGTACATTCAGTGTTTATCGTTTCCAACATTTTTAACCCCAGAGGGTAGTACTTATTGAACTGCAAAGAGAAATGAGAACTATTAAGATAAATCAGAACCCCATAGGTAATATAGTTTGTCCCAAATCACCTCCCTAATCCCCCGAGATCTCATATATCCTATGGTCTGATCCAGAATATTAAAGCAATGAGGGATGTAGTAGACCAATCTTTCATAGACCTCAAGAAGGTGGGTATCCAGGACAATCTCTGCCTCTCCGACACCCCTCTTGGGATCACTCTGTATCCTAGAGGTGGACCTGTCCCCTCCACCCAACCTCCCCAAAAGCAACTTGATCTAACATTTGTCTAAAGAACCAAGACAACATCCTACCCAGGGTTAACTATAATAGAATAACCCGATATATAATGAGTATTTCCGAACCCATTATCCCCAAAGTGAGAATATCACATTATGAGAAGTAATGTACTATGTTTAGTCTTCTCGAATCTAAAATTAAGAGAAAAAAAGAAAAGAAAAGGAGAGAAAAAAAGAAGGGGAAAAGGGGGGGAAGAGAAGGGGGGGGAGATAGAGATGAGAAGAGTAAAGAGTTCAGAGGAAAGAGTAAGCCCGCCTGCCAAGATTATGCATCTGTCCGGAGCAACAGCCACTACTGTATCCCCGGAGTATAGGGGATTCCCATGTACTTAAGCCACGGTTCCCAAGTTTCAGTAAACAAAATAGTTTTATCTAACATTAAACTAATTCTCTTTTCCTGCTCCATGATCCATGTGACTTTTCTCTTCATGTGTAGAATAGAGACCGACTGTTTCTTCCATGCGGCTGCAATAGTAATTCTGGCGCCTGTCAGGATAAATAGAATCAGTTTTCTGGTAACCTTCGAGATTTGTGGGATTAGACCATTCAATAGAGCGATTGCTGGAGACTGATGCACATTACACCCTGTTACTCGTCTGTTACTCGTCTGTTACTCGTCTGACAATGTGAAACACCTTATTCCAATAACCCCGAATCTTTGGACATTCCCACCAAGTGTGAAACATGGACCCTATTCCCTGGCAACCTCTAAAGCATAAGGGTGAGTATGAAGGATACATCGAGGCCAATTTAAGAGGGACCATGTACCATCTAGTAAAGATTTTCGCATTGGCTTCCGCCAGAGATACACTTAGCAAACCCTTGATAGATCTAGCAAAATTTCCATACCAATCCTCTAAGTCCCATTCATCTCCAAGTTCTCTTTCCCAAGCGAGCATGTGGGGTAATTTTGTATCATTTGTCGCGAGAGATTTATAAATAACTGAGATATTACCCCGTCTCGCCGAGGCTTGGTCGCATCTATGTTCAAATGGAGATAGGGAGCCAGAAATTAGATTATCAGACCAAAGATTTTGGGCGTAATCATGTAATAGAGAGAATCTCAATCTCTCGGAGGAGGGGAGATCAAAAATATCAACAAAAAATTGTTCGGGTAAAGGGCCCAATCTTGAGAAGAGCTGTCCAATGCGGTACACCCCCTTGTCATGCCACCATTTGAAGGAGTCGACGTCGACTCTAGATGCAAAGATCGGATCCAGGAAAACCTCCGCTAAGGGTTGACCTTTCGAGACCAGAGAAGGATTTTTCCTAAGTTAATCCCAAATTACTAAAGCTTGAGAAAGGGTTGGGGACATAATAGCGGGTCTGTGTTTGGGGGTACACCACATCAAATTTTCTATAGTAAACGCAGAAGATGCTTGTTCTTCTATATTAATCCAATCAGGACGGTCCTTTTTAAGATATACTTCAGATAGTTGGGCCAACCTAGCAGACTGGTATTACCACCACAAATTCGGGACTCCTAAACCCCCCTGTTCAGTTAGATTGAAGAGGCTTCGAGAAGGAACACGCGGACCCTTCTTGTTCCAAACGAATCTGGTGATTTTGCCCTGAAATGATTTTAGGTGACTTTTAATTATTGGGATGGGCAATGAGCGGAAGAGATATAAAAGTCTGGGGAGCAGAGTCATCTTAACCGAATTAATCCTACCAATCCATCCTATTTTCTGGGAACCCCATTCATTTAAATCTTTCTCGAGTTTTTTAAACGTAGGAGGATAGTTGGCAGAATAGAGATTCTCAAACTTCGAAGTCAGGTTGATTCCTAAATATTTGATAGATGAAATTTCCCATTTGAATTCATATTTGTTTTTTAACATTAAAACTGTGGGTTCAGGGAGTGACAAATTAAGCGCTCTGGATTTAGCCCAATTTACTTTGAGGCCCGACACTCTAGCGAAGTCAGTCAATAGGTAAATAATTTCAGGAAGAGAGGATGGAGGTGAGGTTATGAAAAGTAATAGATCATCTGCAAATAATGCACATTTATGTTCCTTTTGAGAGCATTTAATTCCCTTGATATCCGGGTCATCACAAATTGCTATAGCCAAAGATTCGATCATGACTGCGAATAGCATAGGAGACAAGGGGCATCCTTGTCGTGTGCCCCTCCGGATCTTAATAGGTTCTGAGAATAGGCCCTGTACACAGAGTTTAGCTTCCGGACATGAATAGAGCGCAGATAAGATTCCTATGAATTTAGAGCCGAAACCCCATCGCTTCAGTACCCTAAACATATATGGCCAGTACACTGAGTCGAAGGCTTTCTGGAGATCTAGGGAAAGGAGCATCCCTTCTTGTCCACGATCCCCAGTCCACCCAGATTGTAGAATGGAAATCAGATCAACTGCCCTTCTTATCTGGTCCGGTCCCTGCCTCCCTGAAATGAATCCTACCTGATCCCCATTAATATATTGGTTCATGAAAGGGGACATTCTATTGGCCATAATTTTGGTTAATATTTTGCGGTCGTTATTAATAAGAGATATTGGCCTGTAATTTTCAACTAGACTAAGGTCTTTATCAGGTTTCGGGATCACTGAGATATAAGCCATATTAAGTTGTTTATTAATAGAAATACCATCTGTCAAGGAATTATAAAAGCGAGTTAAGTAGGGCGTAAGGATAACTGAGAATGTTTTATAATATGGGGAGGAAAAACCATCGGGTCCCGGTGCCTTATCCGTCTTTAGATTTTGAATTACTGATAGAACTTCCTCAGTTGATATGGGAGCCTCCAATATCTCCATATGTTCCTTTTTCAAAGTAGGAAGACTTATTTTATCCAAGAATTTCTCTATTTTATCTGAAGTAGATTTATCGTCAAAAGCGTAAAGTCTAGAATAGAAATCATGGAAGGTTTCCATCATCCGCTGAGGATTTAAAGTAAGGGATCCATCTGCTTGTCTAATCTTGGGGAGCGTCTAGGTGACAATTTATTTGCTAACATCGGCCCTATTTTATCCTTCAATTAGTAAAATCTGGCACCTGTCCATTTCATATCTTCTCCTGCCCGTGCTGTTAGTGCTAAGTTCAGGGCCGATCTAGCGGCATCAAGTGAAGAGGTGGGAAATCCAGAAGGATCTGACTTATGTTTTCTGCGCAAGTCTAGATATTTCTCTTCTAGCTCTCTCACCTCCACCCTCTTTTGTTTTTTAAGTCTGGACGCAATTTGTATTATTATGCCTCTAACTGTTACCTTGTGGGCCGCCCATAGAGTTTCCGGGGAAACTTCTTGTGTATCATTAAATTCAAAATATTCCTTTATAGCTTGTTCAATTTCCGTCACAAGGGCTGGATTTTTTAAAATAGATTGATTAAGAGTCCAATGAGATACTCTATGGGCTGTATTCTCCCGTCTTAGAGATACCAGTACCATAGAATGGTCCGACCATGGAACATCTGCAATAGTTGACTCAACAGCTGCCGGGACATGATGATTCGAAATCAATATGTGGTCTATTCGTGAATAAGATAGGTGGGGATTAGAGAAATGTGTATAGTCTTTAGCGTTTGGGTTCAATTCTCTCCAAATATCAATCAACCTAGATTGGTGTAGCATACGTGCCACTTGAGTACTAGCTTTAGTCGGCCTAATTATTTTAGTCTTATTTGGTTTAGATTTATCCAAACCCGAATCAAAGGCCAAGTTGGAGTCCCCCCCCATAACTATGATACCCTCCATAAAAGTTTGGAGAGTATCTAGCATCTGTGAAAAAAAATTCTGTTGTCCCCTATTTGGTGCATAGTATGAGACAAAAGTGTACATTTTTTTCATCTAGGGTTCCTTTAGCCAAAACAAATCTTCCTTCCGAGTCCCTGTATTCCTTAATCAAAGTGAATTTACAAAATTTAGAAAATAAAATAGCCACCCCTTTGGTCTTATTTTCCGCCTTAGATAAATAGAACACTGGAAAGTGAGCATGTAAAAAAGAGGGGGTGTACCGCCTTGGGAAGTGTGTCTCTTGTAGTAAAACAACATCCACATGCATAGACTTATAGACTTGAAAAGCCTTTCGTCTCTTAATAGGAGAGTTCAGCCCCTGAGTGTTGTGTGTTACAACACAAAGGGGTGTGGAAGAGCTATTTGGTCCAGCCATGGAACCTAAACCTTACATCCTCCAGAATGTATACCATGTAATGAGTCTGTAACCTAGAAAACCCATATCCTGACAGGTAGGCCGACAGAGAGGAGAATACAGAGTGGAAAGACAGGGAGAAAGAGGGAGAAATCAAAAGGAAAGAATAAAACAGTAAACAATAAAGCAAAATGTGGCATAACATAAGGTCAAACCATGACCCAAAATGGGGGGAGGGACTAATCCCCCTTCCCCCATTTAAAGAAGAAATTCCAAAGTGGTTCAGTGTTGAGGGACCAAACACCCGCTTCCCAGGACGACAAAAAGTCTGTCTGGAAAGTGAGTAGAGGCTCAATGCCTCACCACCACCCATTACCAACAGTCTATACGTTATCCTATACAACTTGTTTTTAGGAAGAAATTGATCTCGTACAGTTTATGCATTAAGACATGTGCCGTAATGAGGTTTCCCAGAGGAGGAGCGATGAAGAGGGAAGAGAAAAAGGGGGGGGGAAACCCACATAATATGCATACACCCATATATATTATCCTATATATACATATAAGCTCACAAGGGAGGGAGAGAAGAGAGAAAAAAAAAAAAAAAAAATGAGAAATGTTCTCCTCCCCCCTCCCTCCCCCCCCCTCTGTAGTTTCAAATATTAATCTCATTGGGGGAAGAAAAAAACAACAAAAAAAAAAAAAACCCTTCTTTGTAATTTCAAATATTATATGTATACCCCTATATATATTCTCATATAAACGCATATAATCTCATTGGGGAAAAATAAATAAAAACATTTCTTTGTAATTTCACATATTATATGCATATCCCTATATATATTCTTATATATACACATATACTCTCATTGGTGGAGGAAAAAAAAAAAAAAAGGGGGGGGAGAGTCTTCCCCCCTCAAATCCCCAATTGGTGTCTCCTCCGGGAAAGTTCAACTGGAATTAATGATCCAAGTCAGGTTGCTGAGTTTTTCCCAACTTTCCTGTGTTTGACTCTATTCCATTCGCCCGAAGTATGGCTAGTAGGTGTCTGTCTTTTAGCTGAGAGAGGCTGTGGAGGTGTAGTATCCATGTCTGGTGCGGTTGCGATAATTCTTAGGTCTAATAGTAATCTTTCCCCCTCCTGAAAGTTGCGTACAGCATAATGTCTACCATTATAGGTGAATTTTAGAGCAAAGGGAAAGGCCCAATTATACTTGACTTCCTTCTTCATTAGGGCCGACAATAATGGTTTCATTGCTCTCCTCTTCTGAATAGTGTGGGGGGAAATGTCAGAAAATATTTGGATCTTTGCTCCTTGGTACTGCAAATGTTCTTGTTGACGGGACTTTTGCATTATTTCCTCTTTGGTGGAATAATAATGTGGTTTAACTACCACGTCTCTAGGTAAACCGTCCTTGCGTAACGGGCCTAAGGATCTGTGCGCTCTGTCTAATTCCAACTTATGTGCAGGAATGGATGGAATCAGATCTCTAATGATGTCTTGTATAGCAGAGTGAACATTAACTATGGATTTAGGTATCCCCCTTACCCTGAAATTATCTCTCCGAGATCTGTTTTCCAAATCATCTATCCTATCTTGAGCAGCTTCTAGTTGTTCTTGCATGAATTGTAGATGGTCAGTATTCTGATCAATCCTTGAAACATTAGCGTCCAATTTATGTTCAATAGATTCTATCCTGTTACCAATACTTTGGAAGTCTGCTCTGATATCTCTAGTGATCCTCTCAGCAGTCTGTGTCAGACCCTTGTCTAACATTTCAGCTATTCTGTTAAACAGATCAGTTACATTGAAAGAAACATCAAGAGCCCGTTCAACATTCACCTGCTCATGCCCAGGAGGAGGTTGTGAGGAGATTGCAGTAGAAATTACATGACCAGTCAACTCAGTGACTGTTCTTTCTTTCAGTACAGAGGAATATAGAGCAGGAGTTGGATTAGATCCCAGAGGATGAGTTATAGAGGTGACAGGCATTTGAGGTGAAATTTGTCTGTCAGACATGGATGCCTCTGTAATGCTCAGCATGTGTGTCTGAGGTATGGCAGACATTTTGTGGAGATTTTTCACAGTGGAAAAGTCTTTGTTGTTAGTTCTGACTTGTTTGTGTTGTTTTCCCTTCATAAACTGGAACAACAATATTTACCAACACCCACAGGCGTCGTTATAATATCAGGAGCAGGGCTTATGGAGCTTTTGGAATCAAATGACCTTAAGCCAGGATATGTATTTTGCAGTGGACATTTGCCTTGCTAGACCCCAATAGAAAAAAATAGGGAGAAACCGTATGAATTGAATATCCATATTGTGTACTGTTTGCTGCTGTCTTAAATGCGGCTGAGAAGGATCAATATATTCTGCTGTGGTTGATAGCCAATCGGTGGCGAGTGAGGCACCCTCCTCAGGCCTCCATCATGGGAGCGCCTCACATATTAACAACAAGGGGCCTCAAAAATGGCGGCAATACCTTGGTGTAGAGATCCGTTCTCGTCTCCAGTAACCACTCAGGTTACTGTCCCCGGGCCACCTCCCAAACTGCTACCTATTTTGCAGAGGATTACAGTGTGGCAAGGCCTGTTTCTTCAGCCTCTGCCACACTCAAGTTCGGCTGCAGCTGAGGTATCGTCTGGCTCTCTTCAGCAGCAGCACCACTGTTCAGGCTACAGATTGTGTTACATGAACGTCTTGAAAATCCATAGAAACACCCACAAAATGGGTGTGTAGTACCTTTGACATAATACCACCATGATAACTTCTCGGTAGAATCAATAACCTTGTGAAAATGACAATTTAACCACTTAAGGACCGTTCACTGTATATATACGTCATATTTTAAAAGATGGATATATCCGTAACGACAGCAGCTGCTGCCACAACCGAGATATCCATCTTTCAGTGAGCAGTCCTTTCAACAATAACTGTGGTCTCCACGGCGGATTTGCCACGAGATCACCGTTATCGCCCCCCCCTCCTGCCGCTCTCCCACGCCCTCCGCCGCTTACCGGAGCCGTCGGCAGCGGCGGAGGCTATCCGGTCCTCTCTCCTGCTCGGCTGGGATACGAGTGAGGGCAAGATGGCCCCCACCCGTCCCCATAGCATAGCAGGGCCGAAACAATGTCAAAAAGCAATATTTTCTTTTTTTTTGCATCTTAATCTAAATATGATATCTGATATTTGACCCCACATCTCATATTTAGAAGGATCTGTCATGTTTTTTTCTCTTACAAGGGATGTTTACATTGCTTGTAATAGGAATAAAAGTGATGCATTTTTTTTTTTTTTGTGTGTTGGGGGTAGAACCTTCACAAATTAAATAAAAAAACAGGGTGTTAGTAGAAATATCAATGAGAAGAGCTGTATATAATGTGGTCCCAGGAAACCCATATCTTATCAAATCTATCAACAGCATCCTCTACTATAGCTGTCATATGCTCCAATCTGTGGATATCATTTATAGCTTGTATAAGCTGGGCCTGATTTGGAGGGGAGGTGGATAACCAACATGCAGGAATATCTCTTTTCGCTGCTAGTAAGACATAGGGGGCCAATTTATTCAAAGCTTTTCCCAATCCAGGGATTGGAAGGCATAGAGGGAGGTGTACCGGATCTAAAGGGACAGAAAAATCCAGAATCTGCTGAAGTAAGGACACAACCATGGACCAGAAAGGAGCAATCAGTTCACATTGCCAAAAAATATGATAGTGAGTGCCTCTGAGTTTGCCACACATCCAGCAAAGAGGAGAGAGGGAAGGGTCATAGCGATGTAAACCCTCAGGAATCCTATACCAAAATAATAACACTTTGAATGCTGTCTCTCTTTGCGCCACACATCGTGATATTTTGGAAGTTGAGGTCGAAATTTTAGCCCTTTGGGGAGGAGAGATTTGTTGTTGTGTAAGATGCGACCATTTACTCATGTATGAGTGGGGTTCCATGGAAAACGGGAGGTTCTCTTGTAAAAGATGGTTTTTAGCAGATATTAGTCGTGATTGGTATGGTCCCTGAGAACAAATAACTTCAGAGAGAGTAGGTTTAGTTAGAGTAAGTGAGGGCGAGAGTGATGCTAAATAGTGGGTCATTTGGAGATATGAAAATATCAAATGGTTTGGGATTTGGCTTGTAGATTGAAGGTCTTGGAAGGAGTGAGTTTGCGGGTGACAGGGTGCAGAAGATGACGGAGTTAAAACGGGCCTTCCTTAGCCCAGGGAAACATCTGAAACATCCTTACAGTAGGTCATCAGATACTAAAATTATAATCATCTCTGTGACCGAAAATCATATATGATTTCTATGACATACATATTTTTAAAATGTTCCTGACAGCACAAAATTCATATCTTTTAGGCCGCGTACACACGACCAAATAAATCCGATCAAATTGGTCTGTCAGACCGATTTGATCAGATTTGTCTGCTGGGATATATTGGTTTGATCGTGTACACACGATCAATCCAAAATCCCCGCCGGCAGACAGCGTGGTGACGTGGCGGTGACATTGACGAAGTAAAACACTCCCGCAAATGCGTCAAATCTATTCGACGCATGTGCAGGCAGATATGTCTGCTGGTTAGCGTACTAACCAGCAGACATGCCGGACGGACGGGTTCCCAGCAGACAGATTTTAAAGAATGCTTTAAAATCTGTCTGCTGGAAAAATCTGTCTGTCCGCCCGTCCACACGATCGAATTTGTCTGCTGAAACGGTCCGTCGGATAGCAGCAGATAGATTCGATCGTGTGTACGCGGCCTAACATTATGTGTTGAGATGGACTTTGAGCAGTACAATGGATGTTTTGAAGATGACTCAGCTTATAAATCCTATACTTTCAAACAATGGGGTTTTCTAGATAAGGGTTGTTCTATATAATCGCAGTCTGTAGAACTTTTTGTCTCGATGGCTGTATTTGTCCCTTCTGTTTATTCATTAAAGCGGAGGTTCACCCTAAAACAATTATGTACCATTACATTCAGCATACTTCCGACATGTACAGTATGCTGTTTTTTTTTTTTCGCTGTCTTATTGTTCTTTTCCACCCGGCTTCCAGGTTCTCAATCCCGCGGGGAGTAGGCGTTCCTATGAAGAGGTGTAGTGTCACCTGGGACTTAGCCCAGATGATTGACGTGTGGATAAGATGTGTCACGCGTTCCGAAAATAGCCAAACTTGGAGTCGGCTCTATACGGCGCCTGTGCAGTCAGCTCTACACAGCTCCTAGTCTGTGCGCAGTCTGTAACGACGTATAGAGCCGACTCCCAGTTCGGCTATTTTCAGAACATGTGACGCATCTTATCCGCACGTAAATCATCTGGGCTAAGTCCGGTATGGTATGTACAGCGAAAAATAAAATAAAACAGAATACTGTACATGTCGAAAATATGCTGAATGTAATGGTATATACATATCTTCTTATTTTGTGAAGAGATCCGTCATTGTTCCCAAAGTTTCTGTTTCAAAACAGGCTTGTAAAAAGCCTTCAATAGTTGATGTCAGATAACTTGTACAACCATGAGCTCACAATAATTAATCTGTTTTTAAGGCCTAAGCGAACCTCACCTTTTTGCCAGTGAATATATAATATATTATTTCTTCACAACCCACCACAGTCATATTGGAGGTGTGTTTACTTTTGTTCATTTACTTTTCTTATAATAAATTACATTACTTTTCACTTTAGATATGTTTGATTCACTCTGTCGCAGTCCACTCAGTTCTTGTCACATTAGTTCCTGACACTTACCTACATTAGGCATCCATAGAAAGGATTAGGCATCCATATTGGCTAGGGCTGTGGAAATTAATGAATAATTCCTCGATTAATCGTTGGTTTCTTTGATTGATCAAAATAATTTTGATCGAGTAAGATCCACGGATTGAGCCCTGCGGTCTTGCCCATAGGAAAGGCCGCGGCTTCGGCCTAGCTCTGGAGCCACAGCCATCTTGGTACACCCGGCGGCGGCCTAGTAGCGGCACGCTGATGTCATCATCTGCTGTTTGCTGTGAGTGTGCTTTCTATTCTGGGAGATGTGGGGGAGATGTGTGGAAATTATGGGGGAGATGCGCGGACATTATGGGGGAGATGTGCGGACATTATGGGGAAGATGTGCGGACATTACGGGGAAGATGTGCGGACATTACGGGGAAGATGTGCGGACATTACGGGGGAGATGTGTGGACATTACGGGGGAGATGTGTGGACATTACGGGGGAGATGTGTGGACATTACGGGGGACCCATGGAGGAGGTCTTAAAGTGGAAGTTCCACTTTTGGGTGGAATTTCGCTTTATCTATTCACAACTAGATGTAAACACCTTATTTTTTTTGAGTGGAGTATAGAACAAGGATAAATGACATCAACGCAACAGTCTCAACATGGAAAGCCTTACAACAACTCTCTAGTGGCCTCCACCCTCAAGTATTGGCTCACATTCCACTTTTCAGCCCTTCAACTCCTCTCTCCTGACCTTCCTCTACAGTACTAGACTACAGCTGGCCTTTACAACACTGGAGATCTTTTTCAAGGTCAACAACTCCACTCTTTCCAGTAGTTTTCTGTCCACTATGGTATCTCCAACAAAGCCCTGCCAAGAAGGAAAAGTCCTCAGCCATGGCTTACTGGAAATCAACCTACAGATCTCAATACCCACCTCCCTTTAGAACCAGGAAATTCATGCTCCGACTACCTTTTACAGAAAAGTTTTCCACTGGGAAAATGATGTTGAAACTCTTGTACTGCCGGTACTACACACCTGTACACATTCTTCCGGACTCAATCACAGAAATGCTGGAGAGACTGTGATATAGATGGTCATATTCTCCACATATGATGGGAATGCCCATCCATTGTTCCATATTGGAGGAACATTTCTACTCCCATTCATGATGTTACCCAAACTCCTAATGTACTAGTCCCACATATGGAGCTCTTTGGTTTAGGAATTTCGGATTGGCCTTCAAAATTTCACCCTGTAATTACACATCCACTCATTGCTGCTTACTTGGCCATTGCCTGACTCTTGAAACAGACCTCCTCTCCCACCCTTGGTATGGCCATTGACATACTCAATGATCATGCTCACATGGAATACCTCTTTGCCAAAATACAAATACTAAAAAATACTTTTAGCTGGACCATATAGAGCCATCTGGGTTTTATGGTTATCCACTAACAAAATCATATTGATCAGCTATTTTATATCTTGGCACAAAATAGCTTGCCTACCTTTCCTATCCCTATATCCTTCCTCTATCTTCAGCCCAGCCCCCCCCCCCCTCCCTCTCAGGGGACCCCCCTGAGTTGATAGTTAATTGCATTCTTTACTCTATATTCATTATTGTTGAAAGTACAATACAACCTGTTTCTGCTCTTTTTCTATATACAGACATGTATTCACGTGTCAAAGGAAGCAGGCCCTACCCGCTATAATTTCATTTATACTGTTTTACTCTTTATACGTAAAATAAAAAAATTTCAATAAAGAATATTGCTAAACAAAACAAGGATAAATAAGTTCCCCACAGATTATGCAAATTTCTTAAGGTTGCAGGGAAGAAAATTGCTTGATTCCCCTATCAACATAGTCAGTGTTGATGTGAGAATCCCTCCCGTAGAGCTATTGTGTTCTTCCAGCGGAAGCAGTGGCGGGGGGGCGCTGGCAATAATTGCTAGAAATCCGACATGCTGGTTGTACCCAAGTAGATCGATGGTTCTACTTGGGTTCAATAAGCCTACCCATAGATGGATTGAATCTCAGTCTGTCCCTGCTGGACTGGCCTAAATTTAAATCATCTATGGCTGGCTTTTCTATAATTGGACTAAACCTAATTTTTACAAAATATTGACTGCCTATTAATACTAATGTCTTCTTTCTTTGTACCTCAGTAGATGTATCATACAAGTATTATATGACTGTAATGGATTATGTAGTTTCATAAGCTCTTTTTAAAATAATTTAACTGTATACGTACGTAAATATACTGTGTATGCAACATGAATGAAATATATTTATTCATTGTAAACTCCTTTCTAAATAAGGAAATAAATATCATTGCCATTTTATCAACTCTGTAAACACAACGCTGAACTTAACAAATTTGTTTTAGACCATGAAAAGGATATCCCCAAAGCCAATAATATATACAGATACAAGTCATATAATTTTTAACTGATTATGGATCTTAGGATTGCCATATGCTATAAATAAATAACATTACAAGTGTAAATCCAAGAAATGCTGGTTGATACCTAGAACTGTGGGTCTTTACTAATCACACTATAATTGCCCTTTTATTGAGCCTCTCTAGGGAAGAATTATGGGAGAGGGAATAAAAAAACAGCAAAGAAAGAATTCTCTTCTAGTTCAAAGATATATTATGATCTGTCATTGATTCTGTGTTAGGATCATTAGATTTAGTGTTTAGCTTAAGTGCCCAGGGGAAAGCAAAGTTGTTTGCAGTCCATTGCTTGATTGTATTGCTCTTCATTACATGTCAAAGCAGACTGCACACACTACTATTGTAATGGGAATATTTCCAAATATAGATTACCTAATGCAAGTATTTTTTGTGTTCTCTAGGTGGAGGATTGGATCATTCTTTTTGTTCAAATAAATAAAATCAGACAAAAACCCTAAAATGCATGCACATTTCATGTCATGTTTATGTAGGCATACTTTAGTAACCTTACACCAATCTGACTACAATAACTTTTTAGATATGTTGTCATGGTCTGTACAAAAACATCTTTGCTACTAGGCCCCTTGCTATTGGTTGCATAATTTGCCTTCTACATAAAGGGTACCCTAATGCATTGCATACAGCCAGAAAGTTGCTGTCACTCACTACATTGTTCACTGATAAATCTGTGGGTGGAGCTTGAGGGGTTGCATTCTCCAGGAGGCACTTGCAGCCTCCCTGTCGCATAACATTTTACACCCAGAGTCAGCAAACTGTCGAACGCAGGCAGGTAAAAGGCACAATAAGTCCCTTCCTTACCAAACCTGGAACCTGGACAGGAGCTGGTGAGGTGTTTACTGGAATTGATCCCCTTTGCCTATTGCAGCAGCTGAAAGCTGGCTTCTCCTCCTCTCCCTCCCACCAACATTCAGCTGTTGCAGGAGAAAAAGGGATAATTTCCAGTAAATGCCACCAGATGACCATAACCTCTCTGAAAAGAGTATGCTTTTCCCACAAGGGGTTAATACATCTAAGGCAACAGCTTTTTTCACTTCAGGATAATTATCATCCTAAAACAGAGGAGAGAGAAATATGATAGTGTAAAACCTATTTTTTATTTTAATATATTCTCAAAACTAGGGTTGTCCCGATACCGATACTAGTATCAGTATCGGGACCGATACCAAGCATTTCCCCGAGTACTTGTACTTGGGGGAAATGCTCTGATGTCTTCTCCCCCCGTGCTGTTTTTCCCCACGCTCCGTACTGTCTTTCCCTGTGCTCCGTGCTGTCCTCCCTCCCCCCCGTAATCCGTGCTGTCCTCTCTCCCCCGTGTTCCGTGCTGTCCTCTCTCCCCCCGTGTTCCGTGCTGTCCTCTCTCTCCCCCGTGTTCCGTGCTGTCCTCTACCCCCCCCCGTGTTCCGTGCTGTCCTCTCTCCCCCCGTGTTCCGTGCTGTCCTCTCTCCCCCCGTGTTCCGTGCTGTCCTCTCTCCCCCCCATGTTCCGTGCTGTCCTCTCTCCCCCCCGTGTTCCGTGCTGTCCTCTCTCCCCCCCCCGTGTTCCGTGCTGTCCTCTCTCCCCCCCCCCCGTGTTCCGTGCTGTCCTCTCTCCCCCCCATGTTCCATGCTGTCCTCTCTCCCCCTCGTGTTTCGTGCTGTCCTCTCTCTCCCCCTCGTGTTTCGTGCTGTCCTCTCTTCCCCTTGTGTTCCGTGCTGTCCTCTCTCCCCCTCGTGTTCCGTGCTGTCCTCTCTCCCCCCGTGTTCCGTCCTGTCCTCTCTCCCCCCTCAATTTGTCAGGATGGAGAGAGGAGGTAGGAGCCACTAAACCCGGCTCCTACCTTTTCTGAATGAACAGTGTCAGTGATCACTGACACTGTCCATTCACATAACTGAGCATCGTAACCTGTGATAACGATGCTTCAGTTTATGAATGGAGAGGAGCTTCTCTCCATTCTTAGCTGAAGCTGCTGAGAAAGGGACTGGGACATGTATGTCCTTAGTCCCTTTCTCTGTCTTAAAGGGGAGATGTCAGAGGTCTGTTAAGACCCCTGATATCTCTCCAAAGACCCCCAACAGGGCTGATTAAAAAAAAAATTCCAATAAATATTTTTTTTTATAAATAAACAAAAAAAAAATGTAAAAAAATAAATAAAAAAAATAAAAAACACTGACAGTCCACCCCCCCCTAAAAAACACAAAAACAAACAAAAAAACACTGTAAAAAAATAAAAATAAAAAATGTAAAATAAAATCACTGTAAAAAAAAAATATATAAAATACTGTCACATGACATTAAAAAAAGTATCGGTATTCGGTATCGGCGAAAAGGATCGTTACTTGTACTCGGTCTCAAAAAAGTGGTATCGGGACAACCCTACTCAATACCATCAATAAACGTGCTCATATTATATAGTGCATTCCCCATGATAATGCTGATGGGCTTCACTATCTATCTGTGCAAGCACAGTTGGTTTTTAGTATCACACCACTATCAGGTGTCAGGCTCTTGTTCAGCACAATTAGCTTCCTGTATCCCCACCCCGACGTACATTTTCATTACATGACATCTTCGCTGCTTAGCTCTGCTCAACCATGCACTTGGACACAAGGTGGGGGAAGACAGGCCACACTCTGAGCTGACAGATGACAGCAGTGAACTTGGAATGAGCACTGCGGAAGTCCACATGTTTGGCACTTTTATGAGCACAAGTGTGAGCACATTATATAAAAAAAAATAATACCAGTAGAGTTTTAAATATACTGCATTATGGAAAGAGAAATTGTGAAGAGGTTTAAGGAAGACACAGAGACATTGCAGTGGAAAAAAAAAAAGCTTTAATAGACCCATTGATTGGTGTATTTGTTAAAAAAATCTGCTAAGAACCATTGAGACTGAATTCAAGGAATATACTTACCTGTTGATTGATTGAAGAAACAGCTGCATATATTAAAAGCACTTGACTTTAAATTACCCTGGGCTTGAAGGGGGTTTAACATGCCCATCATTCTTAATATACTATGGCCCAGATTCACAGAGCGATTACGCGTGCGCAACTGCTGTTGCGCGTGCGTAAGTCTAAATGTGCGCGTGCGTATAGTTGCACGCGATTCACAAAACAATATACGCCAGAAATCTACGTTTTTTGGTCCGGCGTAATTGAGTTAGACATTCGCTTCCCTTCGCGCAAAACTGCGCTAGACACACCATTGATTTGCTAGTCAAATATGCTAATGAGGGAGTTACGGGGATTCACAAAAAAACGCAGTTGCTGCGCAGGCTACGCGATGTGCGCAACAGCAAAATGTCCTGTCTAAAGTTAGAGGGGCAGATTCACGTAGATCGGCGCATTATCATTCCGGCGTAGCGCACCACTTTTCCGTTAGACTTGCGCAATCTAGCCGCGTAATCCGGCGATTCACGTAGCTTTTACGCAAGAGCTTGCGCAAACGTAAGGTTTTTTCCTGAGGCGTAAGGAGGAGTAATACAAATTGGGAAGGACGTGGGCGTGTTACATTGAAATGAGCCGTGACCCCATGCAAATGAAGGGCCGGCCGACTCGCGCATGCGCGCGTGAAGGAAACCATGTCAGCTCCGTTGTGCGCATGCTCACAACTCGGGAGCGGCGCAATCAGTGAAATTGGAAATGGACTAGGGCAACTTTATGAACTACGCAGACAGCATAAATAGACAGACACAAATGCACTTCCTTTGCAAAAGTACATCCCTTTGTATCCCTCCCTATACAGCAAGGTGCTTTTGTTTGTTTGTGACGTGTCTTTGAGATATTTGGGGACTGTTTTGCAGAGTGATTTTTGTCTTTTATGTCTTTGTTGTTATTTTGTTTAAATTATATTTTTGCTGGGCATTTTTTATTTTTGCTCGTCATTTATTTAATTTTTTTGGTTCTGTTTGTGTATGATTTTGGAATGTGGGGGTGATATTCCTGCGGGAAAAGGGGTGTCACCCTCATTTGTGGTGGAGAAGTGATCGCCAGGTCTGTGTGAATGGTGTATGAATGTACAGTGACATAATTGGAGCCGTGGCATGGCGTTGCAGCTCACAAGTCCTGCATGGTGGACTGGTGCCAATCCAATGTGATGAGGATGTGGGGTGTGTGTGCTAGGGACCACAGTGGTGTGCATGCATGCATTCTCATTGTGCCATGATTAATGTGTGTGTTTAACGTGCAAAGATGCATAATGTGAGCTGGCATGAGATGGGGTCATGAGATGGGGTACCAGTGCATATGCAGAGTCACCTTGAAGGGAAAAGACAGGAGGATGTTAGTCATGCATGTGCCACTTGTGAGGTGTGCATCACGGGAGGGGATAGTCATGCCTGCCACCCATGTCACTCACCAACCAGCCAGCTGTCCCCATACATGTTCTGTTGGAAATCTGTGGGGATGGGGCTCTGATTGTATATGTAGCTGTCATGGGTGTCATGGGTGGTGCCATGTGTTGGGCTGGTGATGTCCTCCTGCAGGGTTGTGGTAATTCCATGATGGCATGAGGGGTGAATCTGAAGATGCGAGACACCTCAGAATCACTCATGCCATAGATGTCTATGCGTGTGTGATATATCAAGTGAAGAGTGAGGGGCTTGTATCAGATAAGAATATTGTATTAGATTAATTTAAATTGTAAATTTTATATAAGCAAATAAAAAAATTAAAAAAAACATCTCCCGTGCCCTCCTTAGTGCCATCCTCCGTGCCCTCCTCCTTCTTTGTTCATCTAAAGTCAGTAGTATAGCTATGCGCGACGATGCCCCTGGCATGTTGGCATACAGATTGTTGGGCAACACGTGTGACTGCTGAACTCCTCACTAACAGTGTTGCTTTATCTGACAATTAGACTTTTTTTCAAAATTTAGACCAGCTTTTAGGTCCTCTAACTTTAGACAGAACATTTTGCTGTTGCGCACATCGCGTAGCCTGCGCAGCAACTGCGTTTTTTTGTGGATCCCCGTAACTCCCTCATTAGCATATTTGACTAGCAAATCAATGGTGTGTCTAGCGCAGTTTTGCACGAAGGGAAGCGAATGTCTAATTCAATTACGCCGGACCAAAAAACGTAGATTTCTGGCGTATATTGTTTTGTGAATCGCGTCCAACTATACGCACGCGCACATTTAGACTTACGCACGCGCAACAGCAGTTGCGCAGGCGTAATCGCTCTGTGAATCTGGGCCAGAGGACCTAAAAGCTGGTCTAAATTTTGAAAAAAAGTCTAATTGTCAGATAAAGCAACACTGTTAGTGAGGAGTTCAGCAGTCACACGTGTTGCCCAACAATCTGTATGCCAACATGCCAGGGGCATCGTCGCGCATAGCTATACTACTGACTTTAGATGAACAAAGAAGGATGAGGGCACGGAGGATGGCACTAAGGAGGGCACGGGAGATGTTTTTTTTTTTTGCTTATATAAAATTTACAATTTAATCTAATCTAATACAATATTCTTATCTGATACAAGCCCCTCACTCTTCACTTGATATATCACACACGCATAGACATCTTTGGCATGAGAGATTCTGAGGTGTCTCGCATCTTCAGATTCACCCCTCATGCCATCATGGAATTACCACAACCTTGCAGGAGGACATCAGCAGCCCAACACATGGCACCACCCATGACACCCATGACAGCTACATATACAATCAGAGCCCCATCCCCACAGATTTCAAACAGAACATGTATGGGGACAGCTGGCTGGTTGGTGAGTGACATGGGAGTCAGGCATGACTATCCCCTCCCGTGATGCACACCTCACAAGTGGCACATGCATGACTAACATCCTCCTGTCTTTTCCCTTCAAGGTGACTCTGCATATGCACTGGTACCCCATCTCATGACCCCATCTCATGCCAGCTCACATTATGCATCTTTGCACGTTAAACACACACATTAATCATGGCACAATGAGAATGCATGCATGCACACCACTGTGGTCCCTAGCACACACACCCCACATCCTCATCAAATTGGATTGGCACCAGTCCACCATGCAAGACTGGTGAGCAGTAACGCCACGTCAAGGCTCCAATTATGTCACTGTACATTCATACACCATTCACACGGACATGGGAATCACTTCTCCCTGGTCCTGGGGAACCCTTCTCCACCCAAATTGAGGATGACACCCCTTTTCCAGCAGGAATGTCACCCCCACATTCAAACATCATTCACAACCCAAAATATGCCAAAAATGTCAGCCAAAAAAAAAAAATGCATAGAAAAAAAAAATGCAGAGAACAAAAATAAAAATGCTTTCAAACCAAAAAAAGGGGGAAAAAAAAATTAATGCCCTCTGCCTGAGCCACGCCTGGGGCGCCCCCGGCCACGGCCCCGGACCCTCAGGGGAGACGCATGGGGGAGGGGAAAAGCCGGGGAAGGAGGAGCAGCCCCTGAGATCTGCCCACCTGGCGGCCTGCCCTCCAAGGCCACGGCTATTCTGTCCAGGGCAGCACCAAGTGTTGCCGTGTTGCCCTGGATAGCCTGGGTAAGGGCCCTCACATCCTGCCCAACGCCTGCTGCTGTAGTTTGCAGGTCATTTAGGCAGGTTGTGGAGGCCCGGGAGTGGGAGTCCAGGTTACCCAGCCTATCGTTGATGGAGGACAGGCTCTGATCCACCCGCCCCATAGTCTGGCAGAGCTGTCTCAGAAGGCGGGTCTGGGTGGCCAGGTTCCTTCTCAGACAGGCGGGCAGGAGATTGGGCGCCCCCCTGGTGCTCTGGGATGACCTCCTGGCTCCAGCTGATGGTTGTGGCCGGGGAGAAGGGGAGGCCCTTGTGAGGGGAGCCATGTTGGGGGAGGAGGGGGGGGGGGCTCACCCTTAGGGAGGGCAGGCTTCTTGCAGCCAGAGGGGAAGAGTCCGCAGAAACCAAACGGCCAGTGCCTGCCATGGACTCCTCCTCCTCATGATTCTCCTCCTCCTCATGATCGTCCTCCGCATGATCCTCCTCCTCCTCTTGTTCCTCCTCCGCGGACTCTGGCCTTGTTGGGGGGGCCTCATTAGGCTGCTGTCCTGGCGTTGGAGCGGTCAGGCCAGATGGCCCTGCACCCTCCTGCACATCTGTGGATGACACAAACCATTCACAGGTTGGAGGATCCACACACTTGCCACATATTCCCTTTCACCCCCTCCCCCACACATGCTACACACCTGAGAGAAATAAAAACCTTACCTGGCACCGCGGGGACCGGACTTGTGTCAAAGCCTGGCAGGCCCTCCACTTCATGCCGGTGAAAGGTCAGGGCCACCACACGCTCCGTCGCTGTAAATCTAACCCGGCATGGTGGGCCCCCTCCTGTGCCCCTGGCATGGGCATTTATTGCGGCCAGTTTTTTTTTCACCTCACGCCGGAGGTCATTTATTTTCTTTTCAATCCCAGACCGGGTCCGTGTCTCCCCCTCCCCCGATGAATTGACCTGCTCCGTGATCATATCCAATATCTCCCTCCTCCTGGCCGGGGTGGTGGTGGCACTCTGCGGGCCGTGGAGGTAACGCCCATAGTCGGTAATGGCCCGGGCAAGAATTCTTTTTTCCCCCACTGTAAAATTAAGCTTTCTTTTTCTCTCAGTCATACTTCCAAACAAACTCACTAGCAGTCACCAAAAATCTGTCACAAATACAAGCACAACCAATCAGACAAGAACACACACAAAGAGAAAAAGAACACCCAAAAATCACACTAGCACTCAGCAAGAAACAGACACAAAAAAATCAGATGAAAAAATAAAGCAAGAAAACAAACGCTCAGAAATCTATCAATCAAACAAACAGTCTCAAACACTTATCAAAACTCACTTTCACAAAACTACCAACAAGCACTAGATCACACAGAACACTAATCTGACAACTACAAAACACACTCTAACGAACAACAGAGCAAAAGCACTTGATTCAATGGGAAGGGACACAAAGGGATGTACTTTTGCAATGGAAGTGCGTTTGTGTGTGTCTATTTATGCTGTCTGCGTAGTTCACAACGTTGCCCTAGTCCATTTCCAATTTCACTGATTGCGCCGCTCCCGAGTTGTGAGCATGCGCACAACGGAGCTGACATGGTTTCCTTCACGCGCGCATGCGCGAGTCGGCCGGCCCTTCATTTGCATGGGGTCACGGCTCATTTCAATGTAACACGCCCACGTCCCTCCCAATTTGTATTACTCCTCCTTACGCCTCCGGAAAAAACCTTACGCTTGCGCAATCTCTTGCGCAAAAGCTACGTGAATCGCGGGATTACGCGGCTAGATTGCGCAAGTCTAACGGAAAAGTGGTGCGCTACGCCGGACCGATAATGCGCCGATCTACGTGAATCTGGGCCTATATTTGCGATTACAAAACAGTGAGGGCCAGATTCACGTAGATCGGCGCATTTTTGGACCGGCGTAGTGCAACTCCTTTAAGTTAGACCGGCTTAATTTCGAGGCGCAAGTACCGTATCCTCATAGTATTTTCGGCCAAATTTGCACCGGTGCAATGTAAATTCCGAGGCGTAAGGCGGTGTAATTCAAAGTGGGAAGGACGTGGGCGTGTTCGATTGAAATAAGCCGTGACCCCATGCAAATGAAGGGCCGGCCAGACTGGGCATGTGCACATGAAGCCGACTATGGTCAGCACCTCTCTGAGCATGCTCAGAAGACGGCGCAATCAGTTGGATAGGAACTAGGCCCGTCAGACTTATTGAGCTATGCACAGTGCTTAAATAGACCAAGAGAAATGCCCTTCCATTGCAAAAGTACATCCAATTTTTTTCCCTTCCTGAAGCAAGGTGCTTTTATTCCGTTGTCTGTTGCTGTTTGGAGGTTTGTGTCGTGTCGGTGTATATATATATATATATATATATATATATACATATATATATATATATATATATATAAAATATTAAATAAGATAATTATAATAATATTAAAATTAGTAAATTTATATTAGTTAAAAAAATAAAACTATATATTTATTATATAAATTATTATAAAATATATACTAAACAGGAAAAAATGTATATAAAATATATATTTAGCCATTAGGGTGAAAAGAGCCACTGGCAAGGAAATGGAGTGTTGCCAGTACCTTGCCCAGTGGCGGTCGGCAGATCCTCTCCCGTGTAAGAACAGGGGAGTCCGCGCTATGGTTGCCTTCCAGTAGGATCCCTATGTGGGGAGCTAATATAAATATGAATAGTAGAAAGGGAAATGGCGCTGCTAAATTAATACCTTTGTCGGGTATATCAATGGGGTGCCAGTTGTGACCGATGCACCCTAAACCATATAAAACAAAGAAAAAAATGTGTCTCTAGAGTCTAATAAGTAATGAGTAATCAACCACACTAGTAGGGATTCCTACCTATTAGACTCTAGAGTCATATTATGATAAGAGCAGCCGGAGTTGAAAGTCTCTACCTATGTGTAGATGGGATGTGTGCTTTCCCTCCAATCAGCTGTCTTGGCTGTGTCCAGGCTTCTCTGCAACAATAACCAGGAAGAGAATTCTAACACAAAGGGCACATTCTAAACAGTATCTATAGCTGAAGACAGCAGATATGGATGTAAAACTTATATAGGGAGGTTTGTTCGCTTTGAATCTAATGTACCGGCCGGAACACAAATTCACAGACACCCGTTCACTGGGAAAGTTTGGAGCTTGTTTGGGTGACGACAGTGCACCGCTCTGCCCTACGTCCGTTTCGTAAAAAAACATACTTCAAGGACCCCTGGAATGTCTATACTCCCTAAGCTATTGTATTTCTTTGAAACTCTCCCCCGGTACTGATCCCAATGACTCAGCTGAAAGCACTTTATAGGAACTTTCTAAACTTTATCTGGAATAACGCCTCCCAGCTCAGTCCTCATGGAACCCCCGCTCACAAGGTGGTTTGGGGGCTCCCGATATATTTAAATATTATTATGCTACCCACTTAAAAGCTGTAACCTCCTGGATGTCTAGACTTGCCCCAAACAGATGGTCTGAGATAGAGATGGTAATTACAGCCCCTGCTCATCCATGCTCTATGTTATGGCCCTTGCCTGATAAATTCATTGCTCACTTACGAAAGATTTGTCTGAAACCTATGCTATTTACTCTTTTAATCTGGAGACGTTGTTCTAGTAAATATTCTTTGTCGTCTCCTTGCCCACCCCTAATAAAGGTTCTCTTTAACCCAGAAATCCCTAATAGCTTACCCTATGATTCAATGCTACCCTGGACCCAAGCACACATATTCCAACTACGCCACCTAGTGCACCCAGTGACACGTAAACTATTATTTTTCACGGACCTACAGTCAAAGCATAGAATTCCGAAAACTCAGCATCCCTACTGACTTTGAAGTGATGTGTTCTAGAGGCCCTCACTAACTTCACCAGATTTCCACTATCTACAAAATCCTACATTCAGCTTCCCCCCTCTCTGAAAAAAAAAAACATTTATACATGAGAAAGTGGTCCCACATATTGAATAAGCCCATCCTATTGGGAGACTGGAGGCGAATTTGGGACGCTGCCTCTAGGGTTTCTAGATGTGTAGCCCAGAAAGAAACTACATACAAAATCCTTATGTTCTGGTACAGAACTCCCAAATTTCTAGCAGCGCACAATTTGACCCCACATAGCCAATGTTGGAGATGTGGCTCCTCTGTGGGTACCCATTTTTACATCTTCTGGGAGTGTCCTGTAATAACCCCCTTTCGGTCACAGGTCCATGATTTCCTGGTGAAGACCCCGGAGATAACCGTACCCCTTTCAACCTCTATACATGTTATTGGGCCTACCTCTTCCAAAGATATCCAAAAATCTTTGCAAATTACTGGCTTTTCTTTTATTGACAGCCAAATGTGTCATTCCCCAATGCTGGAGAACTATCTCTCCTCCCACTTTTGCATAATTTTTATCAACAATTGCTGATATTCGAAGGATGGAACATCTTACAGCTGTTATAGACGATTCTCTTCCCAAGTTCGAACCTATTTGGGAGAGGTGGGACTTTAACACAGAACCTCACTTTACCCCACCATAACTTCTTATCCATTGACCATGTCCCTACAGACGTGTACAGTTTGATTCCCTTCCTATAGGTAATAGAATGTTGTTATATGCTTATGCTCAGCAGAGCCATGATAAGTTGTTCTTGTTCAACCCACTACTTATTCTTACGGTATAATTTTCTTGTATGCGACCAGACATGTATGTTCCCTGCTAAAAAAATGATTATAATTTTTTTCCCCCATTATCATTTAAATATCTGGCTTATATAACTACTTTGTCTGACTTAAAAATCTATAAATAAACAATTAAAAAAAATCATCCAACAGATAATATGTGTATAAAAATAGGATTTTTTTTTAATATAGCTTACTGTACCTGTCAAATCCTTTTCTTGGGAATACATTATGGGACACAGAGCCTTAATTACTTAATGGGTTATGTAGTCACCAAAGGGGATTGGACATTGGCAAACCCAATTAAAATTGAGTTCTTCCACTATACAGTATAACCCCTCCCAAATGGAGAGTACCTAAGTGTTGTAGCAAAGCAACAAGTGTTCCACAAAGAGGGGTGGGAGCTCTGTGTCCTGTGATGTATTCCCAAGAAAAGAATTTTACAAGTAAGCTGTATTGAAAAATCCTATTTTCTTGATCATACATCACGGGACACAGATAATTAATTCATTAATGGGATGTCCCATAGCAATGCTAAAAATTGAGGGGTGGGAGATACAAATCAGAATATGACTGCCATCGAGCCAGAAGATCTATACTGCTGCCTGCAGCACACTACGCCCGAAGGCAGCATCCTCATAACCTCTCACATCTCCCTGGT
This sequence comes from Rana kukunoris, assembly GCA_029574335.1. NCBI lineage: Eukaryota > Metazoa > Chordata > Amphibia > Anura > Ranidae > Rana > Rana kukunoris. The sequence continues at coordinate 391,284,995 of CM056050.1, read as the reverse complement.
AGAATTTAGTAAATGTATGGACCGAAGACCAAGTAGCAGCCTTGCAGAGCTGAGCCATGGAGACCTGGTGATGCACTGCCCATGAAGCACCAACTGCTCTAGTCAAGTGTGCTTTCACCTGAAAAGGAGGGATCTTCTTTTCTAAACCATAGGCCTGAATAGTGACTTGTGGAATCCACCTTGCAATGGTGGATTTTGACGCTGCCTGGCCCTTCCTTGGGCCTTGTGGCAGAATAAACAATCAGTCTTCCCTATCTGAGCCATAGCTTTCAGATAAACATTTACCGTTCTAACCACATCTAGAGAGTGTAAACTCTATTCCTCCGCAGACTGCGGATCTGGAAAAAAAGACGGTAGGGCTATATCTTGATTCAGATGAAAACCTGAAACCACCTTAGGTAAGAAAGTTGGGTGAGGACGCAGCACCACCCTGTCTTCATGAATAATCATATATGGTTCTTTACACGAAAGACCCGCCAATTCCGATAACCTCCTTGCTGAGATTATGGCTACAAGAAAAAACTGTTTCTGTGTCAACAGACTTAGAGAAACCTAGTGTAAAGGTTCAAAAGGTAGCTTCTATAAAACAGATAATACTAAATTCAAATCCCATGGGAGGCAAGTGGTTTTTGAAAAAAATACAGACAAAGCTTTGGCCCTTGATAGTGCTCAAGGCCAACTTCATATTTAGGCCAACCGAAGAAAGGCAAGAACCCTATTAATGGCAAATTTCCTAGGATGCCACTTTCTGGGTTCACACCAGGAAACATATGCCTTCCAGATTCTGTAGTAGATGAGCCTGGAGGTCGGCTTCCTTGCATTAACCAGAGTGGATAGGACTGTCCCTGAGAGTCCACGTTTCCTCAGAACGTGGGTCTCAACAGCCAAACCGTCAAATTTAGACTTTGTAATGCAGGATGGAATATTGGACCCTGCGATAGTAGGTCTGGGCGTAATGGAAGAGCCCAAGGTCTTCCTTCTGCCATCCTTACGACTTCTGCATACCAGGGTCTCCTGGACCAAGCCGGGACAACCAAAATCACAGACTTTCCTTCCTTCTTGACTTTCTGAAGGAATCGTGGGAGAAGCGGAACTGGTGGGAACGCATAAATCAGGGAATACTGATCCCATGAGATTGTCAGGGCATCTTACCCTTGAGCACAGGGATCTCTTGTTCTTAACACAAATCTGTCCAGCTTTGCGTTGAACCTGGAAGTCAGCAGGTCCACATCTGGGGTTTCCCATTTCTGACATATGATTTGAAACATGTCTGGGTGTAGAGACCATTCTACTGGACTCAGTTGCTGGCGGCCTAAAAAATCAGCCTGCCAATTTTCTACCCCTGGAATGATGACTGCAGATAGGCGAGGAATATGCCTTTCTGCCCAGGCCAAGATATGATTCACCTCCTTTTGGGCATCCAGACTTCTGGTGCCTCCTTGGTGATTGATATAGGCCACAGCCGTAGCATTGTCGGATTGAATCCGAACCGGCCAACCTTGCAGTCCGTGAGACCAAACTTTGAGGGCTAGATGAATTGCCCGAATCTCCATAATGTTTATAGGTAGGAGCTTTACGCCCCCGGACCACTTGCCCTGGGCAGATGAAAAAAGTGGTGATGTCTGCACTGTGTGACAAGGGGAAGGGGACAATGTGACTGACAGGCACACTAAATGTGTAAAACACAGAAAACTGTGTAAATCACACTAAAAGCAATGAGTGATCCAAATACATCAAATCTTCAGCAAACATAGATACGTGAAACAAATATCATAAATCAAACGTAAGTCAAATAAAAAAAAAAAAATGTCAATATATATATATAGGAACCAAAGCATTGGCATAAAGCACTAGACATGTGCACAACAAAACATTTTGTATTTTTTTGTTCCGTTTCGTCTCGTTCCGTAGATTCGTAAAGATTCGTAATTTCATAAGATTCAAGTTTTCCTATTCGGACCCGTTCGTATTTCGTAAGACGCAAGTTTTCCTATTCGGATCTGTTCGTATTTTCGTAACAGTTTTATTTTCGTTAATACGGAATGATTCGTAATTCAGTCTAATTTATATTCGTTGAATCGAAATTCGTAATTTTGTTAGATAATAATTTTCGTTTAATGGATTCGTAATTTTGTACTTTCGTAAATACATAGCAACACGCGGCTAATCCATATTAAGATATGCTTTCTCTTAAGCCCCGTACACACGGTCGGACTTTTTGCCAACAATGTGACTCAGCACAAAAGAGATAAGCTGATTGGCTAAGATATTAAGTAAGATACATCACTCACTAACTACACTGCCCATTCGAAAGAACGTTACAACTTACAAGTACACAAATTTACGAACAGACAAAGAAATGGATTTACAAAACACACAAATGAAAATACGAACATACGAATGAAAATACTAACAGACAAAGGATTTAAAATGCGGAATGCAAATCGTTCGTTATAGATGTAATTTTCGTTCTTTTGCTTTTTTGGTGTTTCGTATTTTAGTAAGATTGTCCTATCGTACGTTCGTATTTTCGTTTGTTCGTTATTTTGCTTATTCGTAATTCCGTAATTGTTCGTATTTTGGGTCTTTCAGCTGTTCGGATGTTCGAATTGATACGAATGTACGAATACCAACAAATTTGTATGAAAATCCATTCGTTACGAACGGGAACGCACATATCTATAAAGCACACACAAAGTGGTATTGAATAAGCAAAGAGTCTCTATATGGTGATCCCAAAGCCAGGCAAAAGTGTTGAAAGGTAGAAAACTTCAGTGTAAAACACCTCTTGTGACTCCTAGCAGCTCACCTCACAGCTGTTGCTCTAACAGCCTGACAATCCTCAGGTGTACACACAGTGGGTGCTAAGAAAAAGCCTGTATACAGCTAGGGGAGTACCAGATTATCACATGTGGAAAGACAACAGAATGATATATAGCGTAACTCTGTAAACCAATGGTGTTGTACAAATGGGTCGCACAATAATGCATTTACTCAGATCAACAAAATATTGGGCATATCTCCAGGAACGCAGAGCTCGCAACACCTCCTACGTGCCCCCTCTAATTCCTCCTTGCCTCACAGTTGCAACGAATGGTTACTCAGAGGATGGCAATAAAGTGAAGAAAAGAAGGGAAACACATTGCTTAATCCTGTAAAACAAGGAACACATTTATTGATAAGAACACACTTGAAAAACTCACATTTACAACAAATCTGCGGTGAGTGACATCCACATAATAAAGTAGCAATAAGAGAAGCTTATTAATTAACCCGACCTGTCGGTGAGTCGGTGCCCCCCACGGAGGCGGAGCACTGATTCATCGACCCTCCACACAGACGCCAGGCGCAACCTGGTGTAAATCTCTATTAACATTAACATCAATATTCACCAAGTGTAGGATGTGACGTCCAGAATCAGTCCTCAACCAGTTCAAGTTGTACTTGAGTCTAAGACTAAATGACTTAAAAGTTATATATGTTGCATTGCATTAAAAAAATATAGTTAAGTAGTGCCTTCAGAGTAGCTAAACATAGCAGTTATCACTTCTATACTAAAATGTAAGACATATAATTAAAACTAGAAACACAAAAACAGGCAGTCTACAGTATAGATAAGGCACCGTTTCATCTTTTTGGATTGCCTCTTTTCTGACAAAGAGTGAGTCGGACTCCTGTCACGAGGGGGCAAAGCAAGGTCCGCATACCAATCCGCAAGATCAATTGGATTCAAGCCCAGACCATCACAGAAATCAGGGAAGTCAGCCAGAGTTCTCAGCACATGTTGGTGACTATTTGCTTACACGATTAGCGCAAAAGGAAAGCGCTGAGTGTACTTGTTTTTTTTCTCTTTTAGTTTATCCAAAAGGGGATGCAGGGCCCTGTGATTTTTTAAGGTGATTTAAGAGAAGTCCTGAAACAGCATTATAGATTCCCCATTGAAGATAATGTGATCATTCCTCCTGGCTTTTCTCATTATCTCTTCCTTTAGCTGGAAGTTCTGGAAACAACAAATAATATCTCTCAGGGGTGCTGTATCTGGAGGGCTCTGTGCGCGCGACCAAATTCTATTTCCATGTCCTCTTGTCTATCAAGCAGGCTATTAAAGACTCTTTGGAGAGCAGAAGTGATCTGATCTGAGCCCACAGATTCAGGGATACCTCTCACCCTGATGTTATTTCTCCTTCCTCTGTTATCAAGGTCCTCCAAATGTCTATTCATCTCTATAAAATTATGTGCATGAGAGACCATGATCCCATCTAGCCTATGTATGGCTTTATCCCTCTGCCTTCCTGCATGTTCTGTTGCTGCCAGTTCTCAGTGAGAACCACAAGGTTGGTCTTTAAATCTGTAATGGCAGCAGGGAAAGGTGGACTTCATGTCAGCTGTGAAGCCGGTCATATCTGCATAGGTCAGGGGTTTATTAGAACAAGATTTGCTCCTATCTGAGTCCTTTGTGGTGGATTCAGAGTCTCTACTGAAGTCCTCCTCACGTTGCTGTGTCGGCACCATCTTAGAGCGGACCACGCTGTGTTGAGCTGCTGGCTTCTGAGGGAAGTGAGGCATCAATGCCTCGGTGGTCGGGAATCAGGCTGAAAGACTGTGTGTTAACCCGGAGTTCTTCTAATGTGCTGCCATCCAAGCCGCACACCAAGACACACCCCTCATTTTTTTGTTATTTATTAACTCCATACATGTTAAGCTTTTATATTTAGTAGGGATTTAACAGGGATTTTGTCAAATTAGCTGTGTTTTTATCTGCTAATAATGGTTTTAGTGTATTTTTTGCCAATATACTGGTTTGAGAAACATTTGCGCAAATACCGCAGGGTCTAAAAAATCATTAGAACCTTCTTTTTATTCTGGAGGTCACATGCTTTGAGAATATATATATATATATTGGGGGTCTTTCACAAATTTTGAAAGCTGTAAGGGAAAAATTAAAACCTTATGATTTTTTGAGAAATTTAAATATTTACATTTTTGTGTCTGTTCAATATTCACCATTTCGCTAAAGGGCGCAATTTAAAAGTTAAAAATATTTGTTATTTATTAACTCAATACAGGCTAAGCTTTTATGTTTAGTAAGAATTTTGTCAAATTTGCTGTGTTTTTATCTGCTAATAATGATTTTAGTGTATTTTTTGCAAATATATTGGTTTGATAACCATTTGCGCAAATACAGCAAGGTCTAAAAAATCAGTAGCACCTTCTTTTTATTCTACTGAGCATGTAGTTTTAGAAAATATATGGTTTTGGGGGGTCTTTCACAAATTTTGAACGTTATAAGTGAAAAATAAAAAAACAAAGGAAAAAATGCAAAAATGGTCTGGCCACCTGAGTGTACAAAATGGAGCACAGGGCCTGGCAACAAAAGGGTTAAGACAAGGACTGCATCTTCTACTGTAGAGATAGGTTCATAAGTTCACTTACTGTTGTCCCTCTAAAGAGGCCTGATGGATTACAGTCAGCAGCTTGCCTCTTGCGGGTTCACATTTGCTAATAGTTCCTGCATTGTGTTCAATAATAGAAGTCTGTGGGGGAGAGTTAATAAAATTGTTGCTCCAGTTCCTAAAAATGGTGCAGCTGTGCATAGTAACCAATCTTCTAGGTTTTATTGCCAATGCTTAATTAAACAAGTTGAAATCAGAATCTAATCAACCCCTGTCTCTTTGAGCCTAGGTTCACACATATGCAATGCGGGAACCAGCGTGCTTCGGGAGTGCAGACAGTTCACACTGCCCTCTGTGAACCGCTACATGTGTCAATACAATGTTAATGACACCACCTGATCAGTTCAAAGATCGTAGTGCGAAAAGGTAACTGAGCCAGGAATAATATCACATGGGCGAGAACAACCATGTGATCCGATTCCAGTGCAGGGAAAAAAGTCCTTGCACTTTTGTGAATCCAATGTGAGTTCAGCCATATGATCGTATGGCTGAACTCACATTGCACATACATCACATGTGATCGGCACCGGTGTGCGGGTACGAATCACATGTGTTGTCTGTGTTCGCACAAGTGTGATCCCGGGCTTAGGAGCTGCTCGCATCCAAGGACCAAGTTGTAAAGGAAGCAGGCTCAACTGATATTGACAGGAGTAAACTATGCATTAATCAGTGCAGCTAAGAAGAGTCCTGCACCTTTTATCAACAATGCAATGCAGGACTCAGTACTCAAAAAGAGTCAGCTCAAATAAGTCATTTGATTGTTCCTGGAATAGATTTTTTATTTTTTTGCTTTAATGCAATGATTAATTCTGATTACTTGGTTTTGTTCCAGTATGAGGATTGAATAAACTGAGCTGTAATTAGCACAGAACAGTTTGTCTGGGAACAATGTTGTCATAGCAAAAAATTTGTAATCTCTAATTTACCACTGCATCTAAGTGAAGTTTGGCATGTCTATGTATTTCACTCATTGTTTTAAAACGTGCACATGAAATGATTAGGATTGATGTGGTGAATAAGGATATATCCAATTACATCCTACAGCAATAATGTGCTTGTTTAAAGAACTAAGTTTACATTTCTGGATAGTTATTTATGTGTCATTTATGTAGACAGAATATAATGTACTTTGAAACTATGTCTGATTTGACTACATCATAAAATGCTTGAGTTTTGAAAGAGAATTGAGTATACAGTAGCTGTCTGAATTAATTTTACAATCTAATTAAAATGTTCAAGAGTTTACTTTCTATCCCTCACAACCCACTAATGTCATCTTGCCACTAAAACATTTGCTATGGGATATCATTTTTTTAAATAATTCCATTTCCAAGATGTAATGTATTTGGCAATGACTGTGAAGGTGGCTATCCAATAAATATGATAAATGCTTACCACATATTTTTCAGGAGTGGATAATCAGACAGAAATCTAAAGGTTATACTTACTATATAAAATGTAAATAGTAAGTGCATCCATATATCAAAGAGGCATAGTTCTTGCTGCTCTTCTAATGTTCACCCATTTACAGGTATTTGGGGGTTGCATGAGCCTCTACAAGCTGTGCCTGTGACTGTCAGTCATGGGAAATATGCACAATTGTTTAAGGTTTCACATCCAATGATGTCTGTGTGAATGAAGCTAATAAGTGTATGGAATCACTCATCAGTCTCCTAAACTCTACTTAACTCTGGCATACAGCTTTTAGCAGAGGTTTTTTTTTTCTTTCTTTTGAAGCTGAGGCCACCGGTGACCCTAACAGCCACTTAGTAGCTGGTTGTTAAGGATGCAGCGGCCGACCCACTCCTTCACAACCAGCTATTCACTGGTTGTTAAAGATGCCAGGAGAAGCACCACTCACTAACGCTGAAGCGACTAAATGTAGCTTACAGTCTAAACTCTGTTAAACGTTGGCAAACAACACTAAAACTTCAGTGTTTTTTGTTCAGCGTTTCTAGAGCAGTTTTTAGCTTTCTAGTGTGCATGAACCCTGAATAATACCCTAAATAAAAGATGGCATAGTGCATTATCATCAAAACATAATGTATTATACTGATGTGGGATCATGTATTATCATATGAAAGTAATACACTCACAGGTATCTAAGAAAAAACTTGGAATGTAAGTAGTGCAGAAAAAAAGGTAATCTTGTGGAGCTAATACACACCATGGTCAGATTTTTATGTGAATTGTTTTATCCGGCAAAGCCTAAGTTAAGTTAAAAATCTTTGTTTAGTAAAAAATATCCTCTTCTGATAACCCTTCACCCCGTCACTGCACTTGCCTGGTCTGGTTATTGTTAATAGAACTAAGGGGGCTGTGACAGGCACACATTAAAAATGTGTGACTATGCCTTCCCTTTACTTCCAGCTACAATTATTAGAAGCTGGTACTACAGCCTCTATAAATTAAACAAAATTAATCTATGAATGGGGGGGCACACTCTTCATTCATGGATTATGTTAACCACTTAAAGCGGTATTTCACCCTAAACATAAGATCTCCCATGCGATCCAGCATACTGGCGTCAGCGCCAGTATGCTGGGTTTTTTTTTTTTTAATAGCACACTTACTGTATTATTGTAGAATTCCTTTTCTGTCCCCCGTGGTGGACGGCGCCAGTATAGCGCGTCACATCTTCCTAAAATACCCGATATGGACTCGGGTAATCTCTGCGAAAATGCGGCGCCTGCGCACAGACCTAGGAGCTGACTGCGCAGGCGCCGTATTTCTCCGAGTCCTACGGCTATGGCGCGTTACGCCCTCCGAAATAGGACTCGGAGAAATACGGCGCCTGCGCAGTCAGCTCCTAGGTCTGTGCGCAGGCGCCACATTTTCGCCGAGATTACCCGAGTCCATATCGGGTATTTTAGGAAGATGTGACGCGCTATACTACAGCCGTCCACCGCGGGGGACAGAAAAGGAATTCTACAATAATACAGTAAGTGTGCTAATAAAAAAAAAAAAAAACAGCATACTGGCGCTGACGCCAGTATGCTGGATCGCATGGGAGATCTTATATTTAGGGTGAACCTCCGCTTTAAGACCCGGACCAATATGCAGGTTAAGGACCTGGCCTCTTTTTGCGATTCGGCACTGCGTAGTTTTAACTGACAATTGCGCGGTCGTGCGATGTGGCTCCCAAACAAAATTGGCATCCTTTTTTTCCCCACAAATAGAGCTTTCTTTTGGTGGTATTTGATCACCTCTGCATTTTTGTTTTTTTTGCGCTATAAAAACAAAAATAGAGCAAAATTCAATATTTTTTATTTTTTGCTATAATAAATATCCCCCCCCCCAAAAAAAAAAATATATATATATATATATAAAAAAAATCCTCAGTTTAGGCCGATACATATTCTTCTACTTATTTTTGGTAAAAAATTCCGATAAGCATTTATTGATTGGTTTGTAAAATAGGGGATAGTTTTATGGCATTTTTATTAATATGTTTTTTTACTAGTAATGGCAGCGATCAGCATTTTTTTTCATGACTGCGACATTATGGCGACACTTCGGACACTTTTGACACATTTTGGACGTGTCATGTCACTGATCGTCGTTCCGTATAACAGGGAACAGACGATCAATGACACTGCCACAGAGAAGAATGGGGAAGGTGTATTTACACTCACCTCTCCCTGTTCTTCAGCTCCTGTGACTGATCGCGGGACACCAGAGGTGATTGGGTCCACGGGTCCCACGGGTCAAGGAGCTTCGGACCGGGCTTGCGAGCGTGCGCGGGCTCTTAAAGGCAATGTACCTGCACGTGCCTGTGCCCAGCTGTGCCATTCTGCTGACATATATCGGCGTTAGATGATCCTAAGTGGTTAAATGCACTTTAGATGGATAATGCTCCACCACAATAGCGTTTCAGGAGCCAGCTCTCTGCCTTCAACAGCCATGGGCTGTTTTGGCACCAGATAGACTGTTAGTGCATTGCTTTGCTATTAAAAATGAGTTTTATGATGAGCAGCTCTCCATTTCTTTTCCCGAAGTATCAAAACTATACATTCATAGATAATTTTTCTTTCATAGAAGCTGTAGCACAGGCTTCTTTGAATGGCAGAGCTGGGCAGAAAGGGCGGGTATAGTACATTACATTTGATGAGTTTTTAATAGCAAATGGATTAGCAGTAACACCAGAGATTTTACACAAAAAAAAATACAAAGAGATCAGGATACTTTCTAATACAAGTACATGATATAGCAAACACCTATCAGGAATATGAAGTGTTGGGGTAACAAACGCTTTAAAGTGATATTAAAGTCTTTTTTTTTAATGAAAAAACTTGACTCCCGATTCCTCTGCCAAACTGCTGGGTGCAGCAGTCCCACTCAGTACACCATGTTGGTGACAGCGTATTCAGGAATGGGGATAGGAGAAAGTGCCTGAACCCAGCCTACCTCAGCTGTTTATATCACAGAGCAGAGAGGCAGGGCCCAAAAAGCCCTAGAATAGAGGTGCAGAAGAATAACCCCTTCCCCAGAGACATAATTTTGCCCCTGTGCAAATCATTAATAAGACCTCATTTGGAATGCAGTTACATTTTTGGCACCATTTCACAAAATAAATATCAGACAATTGCAGATATTGCAGAGGAGTGTAACCAAACTGATAATCCCCATTTTAATAGGCTTGTACGGCTACATGGCCATCCACTTCAACACACATTGACGTCTGGAGCCAGGATGAAATCCTTCTCCAGCCAGTACTCACAGCAGTGGTATCGCGTACCTGGTAGCAGAGCTTCAAATAATGGGCCCTTAGTAGTGTGAACAGAAGGTGCAAGAGTGGCACGATTACCTGTAGATCTTGTCAGTACCAAAGCGGGTATCCACACCAGACAGGAGAGGTCATCAGTAGTCTTCAGTAAAGCACTCAGGCTGGTAGACAGCTGGAGGATGCCAGACTAAAGCAGGTTGGTACTGGTGACAGAGTAGCAAGTGAGGTATGCACTGGTAGCAGACCGTAGAACAGCATGCACCCCAGGATGTGTCAGGAAGCAGAGTCAGGCAAGCAGGGTCATATACTGGCAGGATATATCAGGTACAGTGGAGCAGGCAATAGCCTGGCATGGTTATAAGCCCAGTCAGGAGCTAATCGGTGCAATAGAAGCAAATGGAGCAGACAGCAGCTGAGGTCAAGGACAAGCCCAGGTCAGTGCAAGTTCAGAGAGTGGTCAGACAAGCTGGATCAGCAACTGGAATCAGGATACACTGGGTGGAGTCAGAGTTGCGACGTCACTACGCCTGCACCTGTTGGTGTATCCTGCAGCCGGATTACCTGTGTTATGTACGAACGTACCTGGTAATCAGAGCCTAGTTTGCAGGAGAAGGCCTCTCTTACAGCCCTGGCTCGTGAGTCACTGAATTGGGGACAGCAAGCTCAGGAGCGCAGTGAGGTAGGAGTGCCGGAGTGGTAGCTGTAGTCAGGCACTGGATAATGATCCTTCAGGAATGGCTGAAACCGAGGACAGTTTGAGCGGAAGCGGTGGATCAGCGATCCAGGAGCTGGCAATACTGGAACAGCGGTAGCAGGAGCTGTGAGGTAAGCTGGGTTAAGAATAATCAACAGGAAATAGCGGGGTCAGACAGGCCGATCACAACAGGCAATCAGGCAGCGGATGCGAAGGGCTTAAGCGTGGTCACAGGTTTAGGCAAGGGTCTGGCAGCAGATAGGCAAATCAGGTGAGCAAAGTCAAAACAAGCCAAGGGTCAAGGATCGAAGAGGTTCGGATTGTCAGGCAGAGCCGGGTCGGTAACCAGTTAGACAGGGATGCAGGATACTGATACAGAGCTTCAGATCAGACAGCACTGTGTTGGTGCAGCTAGTGGATTTTTAAAATGGGCCAAACCGTATTAACGTGCACGTGCGCCCTCCTGGTGCGCGCACCCGTCGTGCACGCGCATGCGCAATTGCCGCACGCGCGCATTCGGCGCAACTGCGAGCAGTTACAAATGGCTGCTGTTGCCTAATTTGTGCAGAAGCATGCCAACCTGTTACTGCAAAAGTTTTCAGTTTTTTAATAAACAATCCTAAACATAATGTAGTATGAACCGTCTTCTTCTTTTTTGTGTGTAAACCATATTCCCCAGAGAAAGGAGGGACTGATCTGTAGTTTTCAGCGGGGATGCTGATAATTGTGCATGGATATATCCAGACCAGCATTATTGTGAGGACGAGACTGATCACTAAGGCCTTGTACACACGATCAGTCCAAACTGATGAAAACGGACTGAAATTCATTTTCATCGGTTCACAGACTGATGGTCTGATGGTCTGATGTGCGTACACACCATCACTTCAAAAACCGATCGTGTCAGAATACAGAGACATAAAACACAATGACGTGCTGAAAAAAACGAAGTTCCATGCTTCCAAGCATGCGTCGACTTGATTCTGAGCATGCGCGAGTTTTGAACCGATGCTTTTGCGTACTAACCATCGGTTTTGACCAATGGTCAGGCGTCCATCAGTCCGATTTTAAAGCAAGTTGTAAAACTTTGGACTGAAGGACAAAAGACTGATGGGCCATACACATGGTTGGTTTGGACCGATGAAACTAAACTTCAGTCCATTTTCATCGGTTTGGACTGATCGTGTGTACGCGGCCTTAAGGATACATCTCAATCTTATGCTTATTGTTATATATCTGGCAAGAGGATAATACTTCTCTTTGCACTGGTGGAGCACAGGTGCACTTTATGAATTTTTGAGCACTCAGCAGCAAACTCAAAGTATTTCTCTAATTATTTCTATGCAATTTTTTTAGATTTCTATATTTGATATACAGTATATTCACTCATATATTTGCACATTTTTGGCTGCTTGATATGCATAATTATTGTGTTTAAACGCACATGTAAATTTGATTAATACCTTTATTGATATGCTTGATCTTTGGATAAATAATGTTTTATTAGCTATCAGACAGCTCAACCTTTTTCTTTTATTCATAGTTTGTTGTGTCCTGTATTCAGGATTGTAAAAAGTGCAGCAGTCTGTGTGGATTTTTCCAGCACAAGTTTTATTATACATTTTCTTTTTGTACTAGCTCACTGTTGACTTAACGATGTAATCAAATTAATGTCCAAAACCTGGCCAATGTCTCTGTCTAAAAACAAATGTCTCTATATTTATAGAACTAATACGAAGAATCCACATACAGTAAGATAAATTGGTATTTAATGTACCAGAACAACATTACAGTGGATGAGAGACAGTCATTTATTGCACTATGATCTTAAAAGAGCATCATAATTAAGCCAAGTGAAAAAAGATAATATAGCTCAGAGAATTATGAAAGTGTTCACTCTCCAAAGCATAACATGAGCAAATTTATAAAATAATAGAAATAAGGTACAAGAAAGAATGTTTTTTATGAAGAGAAAAAAAATGAAAGAAAATTTCACGTTTACTTAAATAATGACACAACTGGTCATTTATAATGCAATTATATTTCAATTTATTCTCCATCACAGTATTATAAAATGATTGTAATATAATTTAGTTGTCTCTAACTTGCAACGTGGTAGCATGGATGGGTCTCTATACCACTGGAGTGTTGCATGTCCTAAGGGATTTTATATCCTGCCTGTCAAATTACAGACATCTCCTGTTATTAGAGATTCATTCTAGAGAGAAACTGTGCAAGACTCATCCACTTTCAAATTAATGTAGATGACCCTGCAGCATTTTGCATCATAATACTGAGGGTACAGCAGTTGGTTATGATAAAGGCCAACCATACCATTTAGAAATCAGCTTGAGACAAGACATGTTGAAATGAACATGTCTTCAGAAGAGAGACTGGTAACTATAATTATGAAAAGAATCCTTGCAATGCACATTCTGAATGCTGTTGTGTAAATTCTCTACTCTACAATGCCCCATTCCAAGCTGTGCTGTCCCATTCTCTCTTCTATACTGTCCCCAGCCGTACAATGTGCTGTACATTGCCTTTCCTGCACTACCCCATTCTGTATGTGCTGTATTTTCAAAATTTCTCATTCTGTATGCGTGCTAAACATGCTCTATTGCTTTCATCTAAACACTGTGCTTTGAATTTCCTTTTCCATACAATCTATATTCCTATACTGTGCTATACATTTCCTATGTCACTTGCCCTTATATTGTAGGTTGTGCATTTTGCTATTATGCGAGAGGGGTTCAAGTCAAACCGGTATTTGCACAATCATTTTTCAAACACCTTTTTTTGAAAAAAAAAACGGTTCATGGGTTAAAAAATAACAAAACAGTAAAATTAGCCCAATTTTTTTGTATAATGTGAATGATGATTTTACACCGAGTAAATAAATACCTTACTTGTTAAGCTTTAAAATTGCGAACACTCATGGAATGGCACCAAACCTTGGTACTTAAAAATCTCCATAGGCGAGGTTTTACATTTTTTTTTACAGGATACCAGTTTATAGTTGGGCGGGACTTACATGTACCTTCGCTTCTAAACACGAGCTACTGGGGATAGTGACATTTTAATTTATTTTTTATTATTTAGCTAATTTTTTTTTATTTTTACACTTTTTTTTTTACTTTTCTTTTCACTTTTATTCCTATTACAATGTAAACATCCCTTGTAATAGGATAGTGTGCGACAGGTCCTCTTTATGGAGAGATGCAGGATCAATAGAACCCCACATCTCTCCTCCAGGCAGGAAAGCATGAGATTGGGACAAAAAAATTCACTGATCTCATGCTTTCAGCCACAATTGCAGCTTTGTTTATTTGAGCATCTTTTGGGGGGTTCTGTAACTTATTGAAAATGCCAGAAAATGTGCTTTCATAAACTGGAATGTCTTTGGGTACTGATTGTATTTCTGTCTTTAAGACATAAAACCTGAAAAATAATACACAACCATTACAACAACATATTGCCAACATCATTTTCTAAGCCCAGTAGAAGCTAGGTGTTTTGAATTCTAATTGCTACAACAATAGTATTTAGTATGCTTCTCTTTATCCCACTCCTCAGGGACAATGTCTGTAAACTTGTTCAAGTGTATTTCTTTATCTAGGTGTTCGCTTGGAGCTTAACACAGACAACAGTTGTAGGTTTCTAGGATATTGCCTAGATAGGCTTATCAGTCAAATATACTGATAAACTGATTCTAAAAGCTGGCAATCTACTAAAGGTTTTCATTTTGTTTTACAAATAAATATGTAAAGAGTGTGAGGTGCATATGTATTTAGCTCCATCAGTCAATACCTTGTAATACTTACCTTTCGCTGCAATTACAGATGCAAGTCTTTTTGGGGATGTCTCTACCAGCTTTGCACATTTAGAGAGAGACATTTTGCCCATTCTTTGCAAAATAGCTCAAGCTCTGTCAGATTGGATGGAGAGCATTTTTTAACAGCAATTTTGAAGTCTTGCCACAGATTCTCAATTGGATTTAGGCCTGGACTTTGACTGGGCCATTCCATTGTAGCTCTGGCTGTATGTTTAGGGTTGTTTTCCTGCTGGAAGATGAACCTTTCCCCAAGGTCTTTTGTAGACTCGTATGCCGCATACACACAAGCAGAATTTCCAACGGAAAAAGTCAGACGGAAGCTTTTCATCAGATATTCCGTACGTGTGTATGCCCCATCTGACTTTTTCCGTTGGAAATTCTGACGGGATTAGATAGAGAACATGTTCTCAATTTTTCAGAATGAAAAAAAATGTATTTCAATTCGTCTGGATGCAATTCCGACGGACTAAAAACCATGCATGCTCAGAATCAAGTCGACGCATGTTCGGAAGCATTAAACTTAATTTTTCTCGGCTTGTCGTAGTGTTGTACGTCACACGTTCTTGGCGGTCCGAAGATTTGGTGTGACCGTGAGTATGCAGGACAGCTTGAACGGAATTCTGTCAGAACTCTGTCAGAAAAAACTCCAGAGTTTATTCCGACGAGAAAAATGGTGGTGTGTACAGGGCATACAAGGGTTTCTTCTAAGATTGCCCTATATTTGGCTCCACCCACCTTCCCATCAACTCTAACCAGCTTCCCTGTCCCTGCTGAAGAAAACCATCCCCACTACATGATGCTGCCACTACCATGTTTCACAGTGGGGATAGTGTCTTCAGAGTGATGTGTCAGTTTTCCGTCACACAGTGGCCCAGATTCACAAAGCACTTACGCCGACGTATAGCACATTATGGCGTCGTAAGTGCAAATGTGCGCTGGCGTATGTGTGCACCAGACCCACAAACCAACATGCGCCTAAAAACTGCCCACCCTACGCCGACGTAGCTTGCACACGCTGGCGTAGCGTGGGCGCACATATGAGCTGGACGCATGTTGCTGCTCCCATTTATTAGGCACTCAAACATGCAAATGAGGGAAATACGGCAATTTACTAAAGTGAGTGCGACCGACGCATGCTACGCGAGGTGCGCGTAAGTTGTACGTCCGGCGTAAAGTTATTCCCCATAGATGAGGTGCAACCCGGCAACAGACATGCAAAGGTCTGCAACAGGGAACACAAGCCGGCGTATTGTGCGTTGGACGTGTGTCTGGCTGGGCGTACATTAAGTTCACGGCGTACGTGGTGATCCGGCGTAGTTTAGGCAGTTATGCCAGTGTGGTTGTGAGCAGGCGCATAAGGGTGCTGTGCATGCGTCCACGTCACGTCAATGTCACGGCGCATGAGCAGTTCGTGATACGCCGGGCGTAAAACACTGCACCATGCTCAGACCATCATTTGCATGGGGTCACGCCCACTTTCACCTACGCTGGCCTGCGCCTTCAAAACCCACGCCACGCTGGTGCAGCCTTGAGAGCACTGGCTTGCTGAATGCTTTGCTTGCCTCTCCGCGCTACATTGGTGTGGCGTACGGTATTTGCACTACGGCAGCGTAAAGTGCGCCCATCTCTCTGGGAATCTGGGCCATAGTGTTTTGCTTTTAGGCCAAAAAGTAAAATGTTGGTCTCATCTGAGCACAGTACCTTCTCCCACATATTTGCTGTGTCCCCCACATGGCTTCTTGAAATCTGCAAACGGCACTTTTTATGATGTGCGGGTTTACCGTTACATCAGAGGGGGGCGGGGTCACCCATCACATCACTGGGAAAGCCTGGGTCACGAGGTCACGTGATGGGTGGCCCCGCCCTCACCTACATAAGAGCTGTCACTGGCTGAAGACGCGTCATTCCCGGGGTGTCTCTGGCGGAGACATGTAATGTGCTGCGCTGTGGACATCTCATCGCTGGATCCTGGAGTGCAGATCACCTAGATGAAGAGGAGATTTTCTCATTGCTGGACGCTGGAGTGGAGATCACCCATCGCAGGATACCGACAGCATTGGAGCGGAGACTGAGAGTGGATTACCTCCGATGGAATCTTTTTTTTATTTTTATTTTTAATAAAGGACTTTCCCAACGGTGTCTGTTTTTTTTTTTTTTTTTTTTTACAATTGTTACACTTTCTTTGTGAGAAGGGGGTCCCCTTTGTTAAAAGGGTTTTTCGGATTCCGAAAAAAAAACCCGCCCGCAGACCCCCACAACCACCGGGCAAGGTGAGGCCCTTGACCCCATCAACATGGGGACATGGTCCTTTGAGGGGTCACAGACCCACAAAGCATCCTCCCGATGTTGAGGGCATGTGGCCTGGTATGGTTCAGGAGGGGGGCAGTCTCTTGCCCCCCCCCCTCTTTTCATGCGGCCTGCCAGGTTGCGTACTCGCATAAAGGGTCTGGTATGGATTTTTTTGGGGAATCCACGCCATTGTTTTTTTAAATTTGGGGTGGAGTTCCCCTTAAAATCCATACCAGACTTGAAGGGTCTGGAATGGATATTTATGGGGAACCCCACGTCATTTTTTTTTATTTGACGCAGGGTACCCCTTAATATACATACCAGACCTGAAGGGCCTGGTAATTGAATTTGAGGGGACCCCCATGGATTTTTTTTATCAATGACTTTTCTCTGTATTGCTGGGAGCCGACAATTCATTAAAGCTGTGAGTGGTTTTAAATGACTTATTTTCCTTCAGAAATTACACTTTGTGCAGGGACAGTTCTAAGCACGGAAAACAAGCGCTACTTCACAGGCATACTATACACCCCCCATGTATGAAATTTAAAGAAATATTTCACTTTTATTGTTTCACTTTAAATATTATTAAAATCACTGCTCCTGAAAAAACTGTAGTTTCCCCAAACACTTTTAAGGACAATAACTTGCATATTAGTCTTTAAAATTAGCATTTTAGATTTCAAACATTCGAGTCCCACTTTAACAGGGTTCTAAAGTTTACACAAACTTGTGGTCTGTTCGCAGGTTCTGGTGCAAACTAAACGTGGGGGGGTTTCGGTTCATCCCTACTCCTCTCAAGTGTTTTTTCTCCATGGAGTAGTTTAATGCTTGTAGTTGTATAACTGAGTTCACCCAGTCCCCTTATTAGCTTTGTTGTCTTTCTCTAGAATTGTAGTTTTATCTCTTGAGTAAATTTTGGATGCATGCTAATATTCTGCATGATTTGCTTGCTGCAGCTTGCATGCCATTGCTGAGCCTGTGATCTACTAGAACCCCAGTTAATTTTCCATCCTGGATTTCCCCAAAAGTTTTCCCCCTAGCGAGTAACTTGCATTCATATGTTTAGCCCCCAATGGCATTACTTTACAATTTTTACCCATACAAGTTCTCAGTTTACCATGCCCTTTGTTTGACAATTCAATTTATCCTTGAACTGTTTTTTTAGGATTCTCTCTGCATAGACTTCAACGGGATTCACATTAAAGTGTTACTAAACACAGGACCCTGCATGCACTATATCTGGCCTCCCGCAGGACACAGAACATGGATATGCAATTATTTTAGTAAATATAAGCTGCTAAATATATTTTCTCATCAGCAAGCAGTCTTGTGACGTCTATAAGTGTCTGGTTAAAATTTGTAAGAGGAGTTTTCATTCACCTCTGAATGTCCTATGATACTGAAGGACCCCTGACCCTCTGCCTGTACAGTGCAGTTTGGCCCTGTGCTGATAACATGCATCCGCCCAAGACAAAAAAAATCTCTAGCAATACATACCAAACTCAGTCAGCACGTGCAGAATGTCCACAGGGCTCTGTTCTATCAGGAAAGTGGAAGAAGGGGAGGATCAGAGAAGACAAGCTCAGCCTTTTTACACAATGCAGAGTATTAACCTCTTAGGTTCCACAGTGAGTATAACAAGCATGCTTTACTGCATATACAGACTGATTTTACTGCTGTGGGTTTAGTAACACTTTAAAGTTTTCAATTTTCAGATTTTCGGATGTGCTACATGAATAAAAAAAAGAAAAAGAGAACGCCGCTCCAGGCAAATGCAATAAGCAATCAATGTCCTCCTCAAAGACCGTGGGTGCTGGCAATGCACAAGGCAAAAAATCAATAAAAAGCACTACAAAACACAGCACAGCAAGCAGTGGGTTAAAAAACTGATGCGTTTCGCACAAACAATCAGTGCTTAGACATAGCACATAGCTATGACTAGGCACTGATTGTTTGTGCGAAACGCGTCAGCTTTTTTGCCCCCACTGCTTGCTGTGCTGTGTTTTGTAGTGCTTTTTATCCTTTTTACACCAATAAAGGCTACCTTTTTAGGTTTATTTTGGTGTGAGGCTGTCCATGAACTCCTTTCATTGATTTTTTAGGCTACATGAATGACATGCAAACCGAATCCAGGTCAATTCACTCTTCCTTACCTCCCGCCCTCTTCAACTTGTCAATTGCTACTGCATCTCCTGCTCGAAGTGTTGATTTTGGTGATAAAACTAGTGAAAACTAGTGGATAACAGTGAAATAAAACATACTGGGCCAGATTCACAGATCCGTAACTCCTGTCTAACTGGTGTTAGACCGGAGTACTTTCTAATTACGCACGTTTTTTCACTAGTTTGAAACCTCAAACCATGAAAAGACGGCTTTGCGCTTCAATCCGACTGGCTTATGTGTTCGTACGCCTTCGGATCTATGCTGCAGTAAAATTGCGGCCGCTGGGTGGACTTCCCGTCGTTTTCCGCGTCGGGGTATGCAAATGAGCTTTTGCCGTCGATCCCCGAAATTATGATCTTCAATCGCAATCTCTTACGGCATCTTTAGTCATCTTTTCGCTGCGTAATGTTATACCAGCTTTTAGCTGGTCTAATATTAGACAGCCCATGTTAAGTATGGCCGCCGTTCCCGTGTCGAATTTCAACATTTTCCGACGTCTTTTATTATTTTTTACGTAAGTCGTCCGGGAATAGGAATGTCCGTAAACGACGCTACTCAAAAAAAAATGACGTAACGATGTTATTTCGCGCAATGCACAGCGGGAAATTTCTGAACGGAGCATGCGCAGTTCGATCGCCGCGGGGACGCGCCTAATTTAAATGCTTCACGCCCCCTAATCGCGTATTTTGATTACGCGGCGAGAAATAGACTACGCCGCCGTATCGTACGGGCAAAAATCTACCAGAATTCGTTGTAGAGCCTGGTAAAATACGGCTGCGTAGCGTATGTCGGATACGCTGCGCAAATGTACGTGTACCTGAATCTGGCCCACTGTTTATAAATGAAAAATCTCCTTAATAAAATAAATTGCTTCTCTTAGGTCACTTAGCCCCTAAACCTTTGCTTTTCCTCATTACTCACCCCAATAACACTTGGGGGTCTATTTATAAAACATTTGCAGTGTGAATGTCTCAAGCAATCAGTCTAGTTGCCATAATGCAGGAATATTCCTGTATGAAATAAACATATTAGGGAAAAAAAGGGTATTATTCATGTCTGTCATTTCTTATGCTTGAGACATTCACACAGCATTTTTTTTTATGTATATATGGAGTTTTTTACCTAAACTATTTCACAAGATCCTCCAAGACATAATTCCTGAATTAAACTTCTTGACATTGTGCATAAGAAACTATGCTATCCAGAAAACCCCATCTTTTTTAAACCTTTAAGGCTGTAATGTGCATGTTCACGTGCAAAATAGCAACACAGGTTCGACCACCTGATATACAAATTGGGTAGTAGGCTGCAGTAGAGAGAGGGTAAAGAAATGGGCACATTGTGTGTCTTAAACATATTCCTAGCAGATGATAAAGCGATCAGTACTTTCAAAGTATTTTCTTAAAAGCTTTCCCTTATTGATTTGCAACATCACATTTAACAGCAATGCATTTCAATGTTGCAAATCAATAATGAAGTGCTTTTTAAGAGAATACTTTGAATGTGCTGATCAACATTTTAAAAAAGGGCAGCAGGTCATTTTTCAGCTCTGTTTCCCAGCCCTGCTTTCTCTTGTGAATACAGACTGTTGACTGTGGCAGGGATGTCCAATATTGGCTTCAGTGGAAAGGTGCAGGACCTAATATGCCTAAAACACATCTATGGCATTATGGGAATGCCTGCCAAACACTAAAAGCTGAAAAGCCATGAAACCTTGCAAATATGCACCTGTAGTGAAAACATTCCAGACCATCCTTAACCACTTAAGAAATCAGAAGAAGAGGTTTGGACAGCCGCACTTAAAAATGGGTAAAATTCAAAAATAGCCCTTTATTGTGGTAAAATAAATGGATGCACTACAAAGAAAGCATACAGTGGGAACAAATTGATTGCCTGGAGCTCACCTGGAGCGGTTGTCTTTCCCATTTAACCACTTAAGACCCGGACCAAAATGCAGGTAAAGGACCTTGCCCCTTTTTGCGATTCGGCACTGCGTCGTTTTAACTGACAATTGCGCGGTCGTGCGACGTGGCTCCCAAACAAAATTGGCGGAATTTTTTCCCTTCAAATAGAGCTTTCTTTTGGTGGTATTTGATCACCTCTGCGGTTTTTATTTTTTGCGCTATAAACAAAAATAGAGCGTCAATTTAAAAAAAATTCAATATTTTTTACTTTTTGCTATAATAAATATCCCCCAAAAATATATATAAAAACATTTTTTTTCCTCAGTTTAGGCCGATACGTATTCTTCTACATATTTTTGGTAAAAAAAATCGCAATAAGCGTTTATCGGTTGGTTTTCGCAAAATTTATAGCGTTTACAAAATAAGGGATAGTTTTATTGCATTTTTATTAATTTTTTTTTTTTACTACTAATAGCGGCGATCAGCGATTTTTTTCGTGACTGCGACATTATGGCGGACACTTCGGACAATTTTGACACATTTTTGGGACAGTTGTCATTTTCACAGCAAAAAATGCATTTAAATTACATTGTTTACTGTGGAAATGACAGTTGCAGTTTGGGAGTTAACCACAGGGGGCGCTGTGAATTTGAGTGTACCCTGTGTGTGTGTTTACAACTGTAGGGGGGTGTGGCTGTAGGTGTGACGTCATCGATCGCGTCCCCCTATTACAGGGATGACGCGATCGATGCCTCGGCCACAGTGAAGCACGGGGAAGTTTACACACGGCTCTCCCCGTTCTTCAGCTCCAGGGACGGATCGCCGCACTGCAGCGGCGATCGGGTCCGCGAATCCCGCGGTCCCGTTCCTGAAGCTTCGGACCGCGAGCCCGTGACCCACGGCTGGGTACTAAAATCAACGTATATATATATACGTTGATGTGCCCAGCCGTGCCATTCTGCCGACGTAAATGTGCAGTAGGCGGTCCTTAAGTGGTTAATTAAGGTTTTGGCTGATACACTTACCTCTAATTACAAAGAAGATGTTTTCTGATATGACAAAAAAAAGTTATTGTTTTGACCTGCACTAGGCTAGAGCGAATAAGTTACAGAGCAGATGTGATAACCACACCCTGTGTAATTAATCACTAAGAAGGAAACATCTCATGAGTAGGGATGAGCCGAACACCCCTCTGTTCGGTTCGCACCAGAACCTTCGAACGGACCGACCGTTCGCGCGAACATTTAGAACCCCAAATTCAAAAGTGCTCATTTGAAAAAACTAATATGCAAGTTATTGTCGTAAAACGGTTTTGAGAACCCGGGTCTTGCCTCAGGGAACATGTATAAATGGAAAAAAAGTTTTAAAAACGGTCGTTTTTTCTGGAGCAGTGATTTTAATGATGCTTAACGTGAAAAAAAAAATGAAAAATTCCCATAGTATGCCTGTGAAGTGGCACGTGTTTAGAACTGTCCCTGCACAAAATGAGATTACTATAAGAAAAAAGTAATTTAAAACTGCTTGCGGCTTTAATGTAATGTTTGGTCCCTGCATTATGGATGAAAATCATTGAGAAAAATAGCACAGACACAGACAGTAGACACACCACATAGCTTTAAGTGCACACTGCAGAGGACAATGGCAGTAAACACACCACAAAGCTTTAGGTGCACACTGCAGAGGACATGGTCAGTACACACACCACGTAGCTTTAGGTGCACACTGCAGAGGACACAGGCAGTACACGCTAGAAACAAAAAAAGATTTTTGAAAAAAAGCAATATTTTTGACTTTTTGCTATAATAAATATCCCTAAAGGATATATAAAAAAAAACTAAGTTCTTTTTCAGTTTAGGCCGATATGTATTCTTCTACATATTTTTGGTAAAAATCCCAATAACCGTATATTGATTGGTTTGCGCAAAAGTAATAGCGTCTACAAAATAGCGTCAAGCATAGCATCTACAAATTAGGGGATAGATTTATGGCATTTTTATTATTAGAAATGGCGGTGATATGTGATTTTTATTGTGACTGTGACATAATGGCGGACCCATTGGACACTTTTGACACTATATTTGGACCATTGTCATTTATACAGCGATCAGTGCTATATGACAATGAAGTGTATGTGTACAGTATGAAGTGTAAATGACACTTGCAGGGAAGGGGTTAAAGACTAGGAGCCAATCAAGGGGTTAAATATGTCCTAGGGAGTGATTCTAACTGTAGGGGAGATTGTCTCACTAGAACATGACAGAGATCACTGCTCCCAGTGGCTGGGAGCAGTAGATTCCTGTCATGTTGCTAGGCAATACAGGGAAATGCCTTGTTTACATGACACAATCAAGGGGCATCGAGTCTGCGGGACCTGTGGGCATGCTCACGGAGTACGCGGCGGGTGTGCGCACACCCACTATGTCACAATTTAAAGAGGACGTACAGGTACGCCCATTCTCCCATTGTGCCGATGTATATCGGCGTGCTCTGGTTGGCAAGGGGCTAGACGTTCATTAATATAGTCAGCTATTTTATGTTTATTGTTTCAGCTATACGCACCAATCATCATCCACACTGCATTTTCAAGCTCCTCCACCTAAATATTTAATGTATATTCCATTGATTATTTTGGGTGATTGACCTGACTAACCACTAATAAAGTTTTTTTTTTTTTTTTTTACAGAAATAAACTTATTCCCTCATCCACATAAGCAAGGTGGATGGAAGAATACTCTCATCTGTGATATTGTATTCTGACAGTGGAACTTTCCATTGCCAGAATACACTGACCAGTGGCTGTAGCTGCTGATTACTGACATTTTTCCAGTGTGTCCATACAACAAGAGTTGATCTAACGATCAATTTCTGTTGAACAGAGAAGTCCACGCACAGAAATTAGTTTTGTTCTGGTTGAACTGGCCAAATTTCAATCCATCTGTACCTCTGGCCTGCTTGCACTGTTGATTTCAAATTGGTTAATTACACCATTTTACAGCCTTCACTGTAATGGGACGGTATGCAGAACAATTACATTTACAATTATATAATAATAATCAATAATAAACAAATACAATAATATTTTAAAATTGTATTTAAAAAATGT
Source organism: Rana kukunoris (assembly GCA_029574335.1). Lineage (NCBI taxonomy): Eukaryota > Metazoa > Chordata > Amphibia > Anura > Ranidae > Rana > Rana kukunoris. The sequence goes on along the minus strand of CM056050.1, from coordinate 391,260,828 downwards.
TCAATGGATTTGAATGGCCGGGGCCCTTATTATTGGTATTATATTTATTTACCAATTTATAATAAACATGTCTAATTTATATAACACAACTCATTTACTTTTGTACCATAAACTATCACTTTAACTCAGCCAAACTGGTTGAGTTAATACTATGACAAGTTCAATATCTGTATAAAATATTCAAAATAAAATAACGATGGCCCTTCCCAAAAAACCCAGCGCTTTAGGAAGACAGAGAATACTTATAATAAATAAAATAAGTTAAAACACAGTAATAAACCCACAGAGTGAGGGTGTGTAGATCTACAATACACCTCCTTTACTTACAAAGCAAATGATTGCTGGAGCTGCTACTATTACCTGTCCTAGGACAGGTTATAAACACTGACAAACCACATATAAAAACAATATGAAGCAGCGCTCATTAATTGGAATAACACTTGCTATGATATGAAAAGTCCAAAGTTCATATGAATAAATGATGGTAAAAGAAGGTAATCCCAAGGTAATCCGTGAAGAAGAAAGAGGGAATGTATCTCTCAAACACCATAAGGTTCTTTTTAACCACGACCACCACGTGCAATAGCTGAATGAAACTCTTACCAGACAGCGCTGAATATAAAGCGTTGTATTGTAACACACAGCCTGAGAGAAAAATACAAATCCACTCCTCTTATAGGTATCGACTCACATGTGTGGGAAAAAAACAGATGGTGGCACATAGCGTAATTCCATAGGGTTTATTGTTAAAAGCACATAAAATGTAAGAAATACACTTACAATTTTGGTGAAATCGTTAGGCATATATCACACATCAAGATCGTACATCACCGCAGCTGGTCTCTGGCACAGGTATTCAAAGCAGCGCTCGCCGCCTGACTCTGTTAGTTAGATCCCGCTGTGTTCACACACGCCCGTCGCCAAGCAGCGTGATGACGTCACTTAGATTGACAGTTGTCTCAACCAACCCAGACGCGTTTTGTCATAGGAATGACATCATCTGTGGGTGTGGTTGTACAACTGAATATTTAGTATTTATATAGCGTCCTGCCCGTTGCTAATTGATGTGCAGGTGTATGGATTTAGTTTAACATCCGCCCTGATCATTCTTCTCTGTTTAGCATACCATATAGAAGGTAATGTGAATATTCATTTGCTGACCCCTAATGGACACGAGGAATATTACATCCAAAATAATATAGTGGGCATGTTAATGATATCTGAATCAATAAAATTACAAAAATGCACAATAAAATATACAAATCAAACAAAAACTCCAATTAATTTAAAATTAATATAAAATCAATTACTATCTAAAATTATCATTAAATATATCTATGAAATATATAATATATAATTCATCTTCTATATAAAAAGAAAGGTGACCCAACCTAGCATAATACTAAAACTCAAAATCACTGATAAAACAATTTAAATCCAACTCCACATTCATACCCTTAGGAGTCAGAGTATCCATAAAATATATCCATCTTGTTTCTCGTTTAGATATTTATCTTACAAGGTTCGATCCTCTCCAGTTAGGGTGGATAAAGTCAATTCTCCAAAATTTTAAACAAGACGGATCTTTATTGTGGAATTTTTTTAAATGTTAAGAAACACTGTGGTATTTAAATCCAAGTTCAATATTGAGAACATGTTCTGCTATCCGTATTTTCAATTTTCTCTTAGTACGGCCTACATACATAAGATTACACGGACATTGCAGAACATATACAACATGTGTAGAGTTACACGTAATACATTCGTTAATATTACACCTTTTATTTTTTCCAGTTGAGACAAATTCTGACAGGCCTCTAATAGGGTTATTAACCACTAAACAGGAACTACATTTCCTGCAAGAATAAAACCCTGTGATTTGCCAACACATACTTTTCTTTTTGGGTGGATCCAACACCTTTTGTACTACTTTGTCCCCAAAGTTAGGTGCTTTACGATAAATAAAGTGAGGGATAGTGGGTAAAGCTTGATAAAGAACTTTATCCATACATAAAATGTGCCAATGCCGTTTGAATATTGTCTCTATATCTTTATATTGGCCATGAAAGTTTGAGAGAAAACTCCATTCTTGTTTTGAATTTATAGGACGATCTTTATTAGTGAGACACGCCTCTCTCGGCATATCCTCTAGTTCTTTCGCAATTTTATCGAGATTTTCCTTACTATATCCCTATTGCATAAACCTCTCTTTTATAGTTTCAGAATGGGTGACAAAATCATCATTATTAGTACAATTTCGCTTGACCCTCATCAACTGACCTTTTGGTATATTTCTTAACCAATTTGGATGGTGGCCACTGGTCAGTGGAAGATAACTGTTCCTGTCAGTTGGTTTAAAATAAATGCTAGTTATCAGGGTTGAGCCTTGTAATTTGACATCAACATCTAAAAAATGGATATGTTCTTTACTAAATTCATATTCCAACTTGATATTATTTTTGTTGGTGTTTAGTTCATCCAAAAACACTAGTAGAGATGTCTCGCTACCTTCCCAAATGAAGAACAAATCATCAATGTATCTCCTATAAAATAGGAGGCCATCTTTCTTATTTAGAAACACTGATTTGTCTTCCCATTCGCCAGTGTTTCTAAATAAGAAAGATGGCCTCCCTTTTTATAGGAGATACATTGATGATTTGTTCTTCATTTGGGAAGGTAGCGAGACATCTCTACTAGCGTTTTTGGATGAACTAAAACACCAACAAAAAAAATATCAAGTTGGAATATGAATTTAGTAAAGAACATATGCATTTTTTAGATGTCGATGTCAAATTACAAGGCTCAACCCTGATAACTAGCATTTATTTTAAACCAACTGACAGGAACAGTTATCTGCCACTGACCAGTGGCCACCACCCGAATTGGTTAAGAAATATACCAAAAGGTCAGTTGATGAGGGTCAAGCGAAATTGTACTAATAATGATGATTTTGTCACCCATTCTGAAACTATAAAAGAGAGGTTTATGCAAAAGGGATATAGTAAGGAAAATCTCGATAAAATTGCGAAAGAACTAGAGGATATGCCAAGAGAGGCGTGTCTCACTAATAAAGATCGTCCTATAAATTCAAAACAGAATGGAGTTTTCTCTCAAACTTTCATGGCCAATATAAAGATATAGAGACAATATTCAAACGACATTGGCACGTTTTATGTATGGATAAAGTTCTTTATCAAGCTTTACCCACTATCCCTCAGTTTATTTATCGTAAAGCACCTAACTTTGGGGACAAAGTAGTACAAAAGGTGTTGGATCCACCCAAAAAGAAAAGTATGTGTTGGCAAATCACAGGGTTTTATTCTTGCAGGAAATGTAGTTCCTGTTTAGTGGTTAATAACCCTATTAGAGGCCTGTCAGAATTTGTCTCAACTGGAAATAATAAAAGGTGTAATATTACCGAATTTATTACGTGTAACTCTACACATGTTGTATATGTTCTGCAATGTCCGTGTAATCTTATGTATGTAGGCCGTACTAAGAGAAAATTGAAAATACGGATAGCAGAACATGTTCTCAATATTGAACTTGGATTTAAATACCACAGTGTTTCTTTACATTTTAAAAAATTCCACAATAAAGATCCGTCTTGTTTAAAATTTTGGGGAATTGACTGTATCCACCCTAACTGGAGAGGATCGAACCTTGTAAGAGAAATATCTAAACGAGAAACAAGATGGATATATTTTATGGATACTCTGACTCCTAAGGGTATGAATGTGGAGTTGGATGTAAATTGTTTTAATAGTGATTTTTAGTTTTAGTATTATGCTAGGTTGGGTCACCTTTCTTTTTATATAGAAGATGAATTATATATTATATATTTCATAGATATATTTAACTAGCTGAATACCCGGCGTTGCCCGGTCTTCCTATCTTAACCTTTTGGGGAGGAAAATAATAAATAACACAATGTTTAATTTTAGAAATTTGACAGATAAAAATATGAATATTTACTATTTGATTAAAGAGTATTGTATTTCATAACTTTTATAACATTTTCCTTTTCAGTTTGTGAATGTTGAAACAGAGCAAAATATGGTACAATGAAGCAGATTAGTACCAACTCACAGACCTTTAAAAAGTGCGTTTAACTCAACTGACATATTATTGCAATACTTGTTTGTATACTATATTCTTAGTTTCTTCCGCATTTGCTAAAATGAACAAATTATTTGGGGAACCCACCCTGGAGCATGCTACATAAAGTTGCCCATGTGAAAAACATGGTGATCTTAAATCAACTCCGCAGTACCAAATGGACTGCCCTTGTGACTTGTTGATCGTGATGGAAAATGCAAGCCACACTGGGAGTTGTAGTCTCTTGAAACTAAAAGGCAGATCTGTTGGAATAAGAGGTATTCGTGGAATAAAAACTGTTTCTCCCTTTCCTGTCAAAATAGTAGCTTCCAACACATTAGGCAACATGTTTTTCACACACAGCCTTGTTCCATTGCACAGTTTTGGTGGGTCAAGGTTTCGTAATAAAATAATAGGACATCCAACTTTAAGTGATAGGCGATGTTGTGGCAATCCAGCTGGATCAAGGGAATTCAGGAATTCTGGTGGGAAATTCACAGCCTCATCGGCATCTACTACGGTATCAAAAGATTTGTACTCGGTAACTGCTCCTGGTATCATAGAAAGTATTTGATTGTTAATTTCACGGACATCATCATTTTTAGCAGCAAGAATAGCCCTCCCACACAACCAGTTTAGATTGCCTAAGTCAGGGATCTTCAAACTACACCCCTCCAGCTGTTGCAGAACTACACATCCCATGAGGCATTGTAACACACTCACATTCACAGACATGACTAGGCATGATGGTAATTGTAGTTCCTAAACACCTGGAGGGCCGTAGTTTGAAGACCCCTGGCCTAAGTTGTCTGAAATATTATGGTATACTGCATCTATTAGTTCTGCAACTGACGATACCAGTTTGCAAAAATCAGAGGGAAGTTTTACGTTTCCTGGAGATTCAACTGGTAGTCTACCCTCTCCAATTTCAAGAAGTGTGTTTGAAAAAAATTGAGCATTCTCATCCCTTGGAAGTACTCTCATATTTTCTTTTAATTTGATTTTTCCACAAAACTGAATGCTTTAAACAGGCATATATTTCATCTGCTGGTGTTGATTTTGGAATGATAGGCAGGGTTTGTCTAAAGTCTCCACAGAGAAGCACCAGAGCTCCTCCCATAAAGTTATTATTCCCTCTCAAATCTTTAAGGCCGCGTACACACGATCAAATCTGTCTGCTGAAACCCGTCTGCCGGGCCGTTTCAGCAGACAGATTCGATCGTGTGTATGGGCTAGCGGACAGATTTGTCCACCCGACAGATTTCAAAGCATGCTTTGAAATCTGTCTGCTGCAAACCCGTCTGTCCGACATGTTCGATGGTTAGTACACAAAACCATCGGACCAAAATCGCGCGCATGCTCAGACAAAAGGAAGGGACGGGAGCGTTTGTTCAGGTAAACCTCGTGTTTGTTTGTGAGTTGGCACATTCGTCATTTTAACTATCTATAGTGTATCGTTTATTGCCTTTTTTTTTCTTTGTTCTCTTGCTAGAATCAAGCCGTTCTGTTGCTGATGTTATTTAGACTGAGTTGTCCCAATATAGCAAAGTTTGATTGTAGGATTTGGCGTTGTCTTTTTGTAATTATTTTGTTGCCGGATGTACTAATTTTTTGAGCTTTCCTCCACATGAATAGATTTATATTTTTTTACTTAATGTTGTTCTAATTTATTTTTACGTTGTCATCTGCTGTTTATTTTGTGCTTGCATTATTTAGTTTTATTTTTGTTTGTTTTCAAAGCTTATTTTATTTATTTTTTGCACCTTTTTTTTTTACAATGCATTTTTTTATTTTTTTGCACCTTTTTTTTACAATGCATTTTTTTAGTTTTTTTGCACCTTTTTTTTACAATGCATTTTTTTTATTTTTTTGCACCTTTTTTTTACAATGCATTTTTTTATTTTTTTGCACCTTTTTTTACAATGCATTTTTTTATTTTTTTGCACCTTTTTTTAAAAATGCATTTTATTTTTTTTTCCACCTTTTTTTACAATGCATTTTTTTTGCACCTTTTTTTAAAAATGCATTTTATTTTTTTTGCACCTTTTTTTTTACAATGCATTTTTTTAGTTTTTTGCACCTTTTTTTTACAATGCATTTTTTCATTTTTTTGCACCTTTTTTTTACAATGCATTTTTTTTAGTTTTTTGCACCTTTTTTTAAACATGCATTTTATTTATTTTTTGCACCTTTTTTTAAAAATGCATCTTTTTATTTTTTTTGCACCTTTTTTTTACAATGCATTTTTTTATTTTTTTGCACCTTTTTTTTTACAATGCATTTTTTTATTTTTTTGCACCTTTTTTTAAAAATGCATTTTATTTTTTTTTGCACCATTTTTTTACAATGCATTTTTTTATTTTTTTGCACCTTTTTTTAAAAATTCATTTTTTTAGTTTTTTGCACCTTTTTTTTACAATGCATTTTTTTATTTTTTGGCTTTGCAAATGATGTAAACTTTTTGTCTTTTGGGGTTTCCATGGTTTACCAAGTTGTCACTCCAAACCTACCCCCCCACCCAGGAGTTTGTGTCCTTACAAAATTCCACCTTGTATTTGTAGAATGTTTGGGACCTAATCACCACAGTAGAAAACACAATAGACAAGGTTTGAACGTAAATACAAAAAGCCATTTATTTAGGCACTAAACCAAATGATAAAAAAACTGATTTGCACCACTTGATCAGATAGCAACCTACATGCAGACTTGTGCATTCCAAAACATGATGAAGGATAAAATGAACAACCTCAGGAGACACGAAACAAAAAAAATTTGAATCAGCAGCACATGAGCAAACGAACACAAGCTGTGGTACTCCAACAACCTCACATTTTTGGATAATGAACTGGAAGGCAGGTAATCACCTTCTCTTCTTACTTCCAGCCTTCCTTCCTGGCTGCCTTGCAGCGGAACGTCCACGGGCCCATCCATGGCCCCTTGCAGGTGTGGATGATGTGGCAGCAGGAGGCAGAAGATAGGGAGCAGGCTGGGCTGGGTCACTCAGGTCTGTGTCCCTGGTCAGCATGCCCCTGTGCATCCAGAAAATGACCTTGTTGATCAAGTCCTTTGCCAGGTCCCTTTGCTCCTCCTCCGCTTGGCTCAGTTCATGCGCCACGGAGGCACTGAAGGCTTCAGTGGGGTTGAGGGGGGCCCTCATTATTTCTGCAGCCTCCCTCATCATTTGGAGGCTCTCCTCCTCCATCTGCCTTATGCGCCTCCTTTGGCCTGGTCGCCTCATCTGGAGGGGAGGAACCTGGCTTATGGTGCTGAGCCTGGGGACATGCTGACTTCCACTCGGCCCAGCCTCCTCCTGGCTGCCACTCACCCCTTCCGCCTGGCTGACATGGCCCTCAGGAGCTGCCACCTCCTGGCTGGGCTCTTCCTGTGTCAAAAAAAGGGACATGTTGTAATATTTAGCACAATCAAGCACACACACATTTTTTGGCTCTAGACTCTTTTGGTTTTCTTCATTAAAATAGAACTGACTGTCCTTCAGACCCCTCAGTTGGCATCCCTGAGATCACTATGCATACGCCTTTTTTTGTTGGTCCAAACTTTATAATTTTTACAATAGTAACTCAAGAATCAAACCCAAATGAGCAGCTAAGAAATATTTAGGAAACTACTATACCTTTTCACTGAAGACCACCAGATCTGGGTCGATGTCAGCCAGGCCCTCCGCTGGCTCTGCAGGGGCATGGGGATCCTGGGAGGTTCCGCTGCAAGGAAGCGTGGGAGGAAGGCTGGGAGGAAGATTGGAAAGTGATGGCCGGCCCTCCAGTTCATCATCCAAAAATGCAAGCTCGCGGAAGTACCAGAGCCTGGGCTCCTTTTGCGCATGTGCTGCTGATCCAGATCTTTGGCTTTTAAGCTCTTTATATACTTTTCGATAGGTGGTCCTGAGATTGCTCATTTTATCCTTCACCATGGTCGCTGTGCAGGCTGGAACCCACGTCTGCATGTAGGTTGCTATCTGTTGGAGTGAGTCCGCTCTCAGGACCTTATTTGGGTAGCCTGGGTGCCTGCTATCCCAAAGGTTTGGTTTTTCCCGATACATTTCGATTATAATCAAGGTGTTCTCTTGGATCGCTAACTGGTCCATCTTGCCTTGTTTATTTTCGAGATTAATGGTCTAGAATATACAAAAATAAATATCTAAAAACCCACATCAAAAATGGCTCAGCTTTGTCATTGTCTGTGTACAATCATTGTGGAGCTAGTATACAAACACATTGGGGGTTATTTACTAAAGAAAAAATCACTTTAGCACTGTAAAAGCACTTGAAAGTACACTGCCTGAAAGTGCACTTGGAAATGCAATCGCTGTAGACCCGAAGGGGACATGCAAGAAAAAAAAAATTAGTTTTAGCCTCCACCTGATTGAATGATAAAATAAGCAGAGCTTCCCTTCATTTCAGATCTTCCCCTCAGATCTATGGAGAATGCCCTTCCAAGTGCACTTGCATTGCACTTGCAGTGCAAAGTGGATTTCCCTTTAGTAAATAACCCCCAATGTGTCCTGCTGCTACAATGCTGGCCAGCTCCGCTCCATTGTTGTGCAACTCATTTTTGGAACATGCAGACCCTTTGGTATCATGAAAATAAATACATGCCATCTCTAATCATCCACAATTTTTTCTATGTTACCAATCATCAAGGCACTATTTCATGTGTAGATATCATGCCCCTCACACAACATTGATGAGCTAATACACTACCTAATTACCTCTGTCCAACCAATACAGAACAATACATGCATAATGTGAATACACAAGACAAAAATAAAGAGGTAGAGCATTGTCATATATATATGTAGTGATGTGTCCAAGCAGTTTTGGCCAAAACTTGCATTGGGGGCCCCAAGCTACCTAAATAGCGCAAACGGTCCTAACAACATCCCAAACCCCCACCCCCCCATGGGGCTTCAAAGTTTAGAGGCCTCTGCTGATCCCATGTTGTAATTTACCTTCGTCTCTGTAGCTCCTCGCGTACGCTCGAGTAATCTCCGCGTAACCGACGTAATCATGTCGATATCCTTATATAGGCCGCGCAAACATATACCGCCGCCCTCTTCGTTCGCAATGTCTCCGCCCGCTTTTAACTCCCCAATTACATGTTTCAACATCCAGGGCCTCATATTGCAAGTTACCGGCATATGTGTATGTCATCGTTTTACCACGCGAGTAAGCTCCGCGTTAACACAACGTATTCATCCGCGCATGCGTGAAACGCCGCCTTCGTCCACGCCCATGACGGAACTTTTCCTCTTTTCCACGCCCCTTATCACTGTGAAACTAAAAGATGGCGATGTCACACGAGCGAGCATCATCCTCTCATGAGGATCAGGAAGGGACACAGCCAGGAACGTCCCGCTCAAGGAGCAAACGGTACAAGGCCACGAATATGAGTTTTGAGGAGATGGTGGAGATGGTACACATCCTGCGCAGGAAGGATTATGATGGGGATTATGGCCCATACAGCACCCCGAACCGCCGTAAGGCCAAAATTATGGACAAGGTGGCGAAGAGGCTTACTGAGATCTTTGGGGTGAGCAGGTCCAAAGAGCAGCTACGCAAGCGATGGTCCGATTTGAAGTTGCGTGAGCCACACCAGTTTCGGAAGATAAAGAAAATCCTGGATAAAAGTAGGTGTTTTTTTGGGGGGGTGGTTTGCAATTGTGTGATCTCATTGTTTGCTATGTATATTTCTGCATGTGCCTTGTTGGACTGGTTGTACTTTGGAACACCTTTTTTTTTTATATTTCCTGTAAAAACAAAAAATATGAAGTTTTGCACGATCGTTCTTTAGAAACATTGTTCCATCACCTCGTTTCACACAAATACTATGTCCTAGGAACAGCACACCAGGACATGGCTATTTGGCTTTTAAAGAAAAGTTATTACACATTGTGGATAAAATAATGTAGATTTCCTAACTTATTAGAATGTGAAAAGACAAACAGGATTCATTCACACAGTGATAATAAGCAGCTGGATTCACATCTGGACTCAAGAGCACCTCTGTCTCCCCCATAATGAGATTCATTTTTAACAGTCTCTGACACATAATTTTTAGGGAGGGGCATCCATGCAGGGGCAGACTGACCACTGAGGAACTCGGGCACTGCCCGAGGGCCCCATGCCCCTAGGGGGCCCCATCAGAGATGCCAGGCTCATTAAAACCAGGGACAGTATGTAAAAATCTGATTATTTTTCTTAACTGTCCCTGATATGTCCAAAGCCTACATGCTTTTGATGTGAAACCACTGAGATTTTAGCTGCCCCGCCTCTATACTGCCACCTGGCTTAGTGGGCATTTGTAAGCCTGGGGGCCCCTAATATTCTATTGCCCGGGGGACCCATGAGTTGTCAGTCCGCCCCTGCTTCCATGTGTGTCCCTTCGCTAAAAAGGGTCATTATCACAGCTTGGAAGAAGTCATTATAAAAACAAAGGTAAGGTTTGGTGGCTGAAGCCAATAATCAAAAGTTTTTAACACACTTTGACGCAATGATTATGATTTATTAATGCCCTCCTCCAATATCTGTGTGCTGATAAGTATACCTTTTGTTTCCTGATATTTATAGGGGAAAGAACAGGACAGCAATTTGAGGAGGCAAGGAGGCCCAAACTCTCTCATAAGAAAAAATCTCGGCATGTGGAGGAGGAGGACCAGGTAGAAAAAGGAGTGGTGGAAGGGAGAGATGAGGAAGACGAAAATGTGGAAGGAGTATTTAGTGAAGAAAAAAGGAGTTATGGAAGAAGAAGGAGTTGTTGAAGAAGAAGGAGTTGGTGAAGAAGAAGGAGTTGGTGAAGAAGGAGTTGGTGAAGAAGAAGGAGTTGGTGAAGAAGAAGAAGGAGTTGGTGAAGAAGAAGAAGGAGTTGGTGAAGAAGGAGTTGTTGAAGAAGAAGGAGTTGTTGAAGAAGGAGGAGTTGTTGAAGAAGGGGGAGTTGTTGAAGAAGAAGGAGTTGTAGAAGAAGGAGGAGTTGTTGAAGAAGGAGGAGTTATTGAAGAAGGAGGAGTTGTTGAAGAAGGAGGAGTTATTGAAGAAGGAGGAGTTGTTGAAGAAGGAGGAGTTATTGAAGAAGGAGGAGTTGTAGAAGAAGGATTTATTGTGGAAGAAGGCGAAGTTGTGGATGCTGGGGAGGTGGAGATTAGTAGCACAACAGTTCAGTGTCACCGCAGCTTCACAGGGATAAAGAGATGTAGATAGGCCTGCACATTACTAATTTGATTTAATTTTTTTATTTATTTATAGGGGATGAAGAGGCTGCGAGCACATCCAGTAGTCCACTTTTTTCACGTGCAAGTGCACAAATTGTCATACAACAAATTATGGAGTGTAGCACAGAGATGGATAATATGAGGCAAAGAATGGTTGTAATTGAACAAAATTATAAAAATATTATTGATATGATGGGCCGTATCAAAGACTAAATCCCCCTGCCCCGCCCCCCCCATCACCCATCCGTCTTGAAAAGCAAAAAAAAAAAGAAGATGCACACACAGTGTGTCCACATGTGCTATCTGCCATCACAGGTTATCGATTGTCTTTGCTTTGTGGGTACACCCCCTTCCTCCCTTCTCAAGCAGGTGAGAGGGAAGGGTTTGCACCCACAAACCACATACATTGATCACCCATGATGCCAGATAGCACATGTGGACATTTGTCATGGGAGGTCAGGATATAATCCCCATTTGGGCCCTCTCACTCACACACAGAATGTGTGCATCTTCCAAATTTGGCGTGTTCCGGGGTGACATTGGGAGACTGTTGTAGTAATTACAATGTTGTACTTTGTCATTTGTTTTTTTGTACTATTTTTTCTATATTTTTGTAAAAAAAAGTTTTGGATAATCCATAATAGTTTTTATAAAAAAAAACAAAAAAAAAAAACAAGTTTTTTTACTCTAAAAATGTAAAATTTTGGCAAACCCAAAAAGTTTATAGTAAAATATTTAAACGCTAAAATGAGTGGCTTGTTCTTTATATATGCTCAATACACAGTTTGTAGATGAGTGACTTGTAACTACAGGCATAACCCGCTTTTAAGTACACACTAGGGTTTATTTATTACCGCTGCAAATCGCAATATCAGGCTCACTTCTGCATAAAAAACAAGCTTGTTCAGTTAAGCCAGGTTAGAAATCCTGGAAGCTCATTGGTTTGTGTGCAGAAGTGACCCTTCTATTGTGTACTTAAAAGTCGGGTATGCCTGTAATGTACAATTGTGGTTATTTACTAAAACATGACAACTACATTTGGCACTAGAAGTGCACTAGTTCGAGAACCAAGAAGACAGAGAAAAATAGAAAAAGCAATAATGACAAACAACTGTATATAGAGTCCAATGGTCAAATTATTTATTATATTTTGTAATATTTCTTTCTTTTGGGGACCGAATTAGAAAGAAATATGATCTGGCATAGCTATGGCCCCCCGACCCATGAAGTACTCAACATATTTGTCGCGTACCTCACGAGCAGATTGGGTGGCCGAGCCAGCGCGACCAGTGTCCAGCCCAGGAAGGGTATCTGAGGGTAGTCCTGCCTCAGCACCGATGTTGGGTAGGTACGTCTGGGAATGCCTGCGTAAAAAATTGTGCAATATGCAACAGGCAAAAACAACATGGTTCAATTTATATTCCGCCAGGTGTATCGCTGTCTGAAACAGGCGGAACCGGCTGGCGAGTATCCCAAAGGCATTCTCGACTACCCTCCGGGCCCTGGCTAGCCTAAAATTGAACACCCTCCTCTCCGGGGTAAGGGGCCTCTGGGGAAAAGGCCGCATGAGATGAGGTCCAAGCCCGAAAGCTTCGTCCGCCAAAAAACGGAAGTCCTTCCACATTGTCTTCATCCGGTGGCAGTTCAAGACCACCAGTTTGTAGACGGGTGTAAAATTCAGTCCGCGCGAACACTCCCCCATCAGACAGCCGGCCGTTCTTCCCCACGTCCACATACAAAAATTCGTAGTGTGCCGACACCACCGCCATCAACACGATACTATGAAAACCTTTGTAGTTAAAATAGTAGGACCCCGAACGAGGTGGTGGCACTATGCGGACGTGTTTCCCATCTATTGCTCTTCCGCAGTTCGGAAAATCACAACGAAGGGCAAATTGGGAAGCCACAGTCTGCCATTCCTGTGGCGTGGAGGGAAACTGTGGGGACAAAAAAAATAAAAAATTAGTACTTAGGCACATAAACATTGCAAACACAATACAAAAACCATCCTTGTGCAACATCACAGTATTAACAATTTTATATTATTATTGTGGTGGAGTTGTGGCCATAAAAATATCCCACTTATTATCACACTCCCCACCCCTCTGATGGGGCAACATTTTAGGGGTGGTTGGGGTTGAACTACAATGCAGCAAAGAAAAATATGCCACACACACAAAAAAACAAAAAGGCTAGGTGTGTTTGTCCCTAGGATAGCATGCTGGACAGGTTAATAGTGATGCAGGGAAAAAATATGTAGGTAGGCCAACAAAAAGAACATGGAAAGCTTATCAACATGCATGCATGGGGAGAAAAGGGAACATTCAACACACAGCATCGAAAAATCATGGTCATTAGGGAACAAATGCCCAAAAAATAAACAATTGCTACAATTTATAAAGACAGAGATTGTGAGCCTCATAAAAGAGGAAACTTACCTTCAGATACTCCTCCTGCATGACTTGTATGACAGCAGAACACGTCTCCGGTATGATGATCCCAAGCGCCTGGGGAGAGATGCCTGTTGAGAACTTGAGGTCCTGCAGGCTCCTCCCAGTAGCCAGGTATCGCAACGTGGCAATAAGCCTCTGCTCGGCCATGATCGCTTGGCGCATCACAGTGTCCTGCCTCGTGATATAGGGGGACAGAAGATCCAGCAGACGGTTGAAAACGGGGTCCGTCATACGGAGAAAGTTCCTGAAGTCATCAGGATTATTCTCCTGGATTTCCCTAAGCAGAGGCATATGAGAGAATCGGTCACGCTGGTGCAACCAATTCTTGGCCCAGGAACTCCTCCTCCCCCTGTTCCTGGCCAAAGGTCTGGAATAATAATAACATCCAGAAGCAAGCCCATATCCAGCACGAACTCTAGCAAAGTTACGCTGCTGCTCCATAATGGCTTCAAACCGGCCGGCTGGTCAGTCAAGAACACACTCAAACAGAAAGCACCCCCAAATCCAGCAATACCTGCAAAGTACGCTCGACAAACAGATACCCTGCGGACAGGATGCCACTGCAAAGCAGAAACGACCTGACAGCCAGCACTGACTGCCAAATACGCACCCACAAGCACACACTGAACCCGAGAATACGACCTGTAAAGCGCGGAGACCGAAAAGCGCGAATCGGCTCTAACCAAACCTTTGCTAACACGTTACTAGCAAAATAGGAACAGAGGGCGGCGCCGTAAGCTTTGGTCTTCCCCTTTATAGTGACGTCGTACGTGGTTTACGTGCACGCGTCCTGGTCCGGGGAGATTTCTATTCGATCGTGTGTACGCACAGCAGACCAACAGACAGATTTGCCGCGTCTGCTGGAAACGGTCGGGCCGACACATTTGCGCAAATCTGTCTGCTCGTGTGTACGAGGCCTAAGAGTTATGTCAAGGGCCTCGAGAGCTTTCCTGTGGGCCATGGTGCATTCATCCCAGATGATTAATTTGCATGTTTTAAGAACCTGCGCTTGACCACTTGCCTTGCTTATGTTGCATGAAGGATTTTGTTGCCTTGCGATGTCTAATGGCAATTTTAGTGCAGAGTGGGCTGTTCTCCCTCCTTCCATAAGTGTAGCTGCAATTCCTGAGGAGGCAATAGCAAGAGCAACTTCTCCCTGAGCCCGAATTTCAGCCAAAAGTAAATTAGTCAAAAATGTTTTTCCTGTACCACCAGGGGCATCGAGAAAAAAAATCCCACCTTGTTGTCTTGTTATATGATCAATAATGATTTGGTATCCTTTTCTTTGATCTTGATTTAGAAGTGGTTTCTTATCTGCCACATATGCACGCAGCTCTTCCATGTTGTAGTTCTTCTCTCTCATGTAATCTGCATTCAGTACATCTTGTTGATCTCGTACTGGTGCTTGCAGGCCTAACTGCACTAATGTCTTATTGATCATGGCAATACACTTGTCCTCCAAAATTATTAACGCCCTGTTGAAAATCTCGGGACAAAAAGTAATTTCCAATGTTGGGTTTTCCCTCCGAGTTTTGGCAAGTATATCCTCACTTAGTGCTACCTTATACTTCTCCCATAAAGTGTTTGGATTTGAAGGACTGCATGTTGTTAGTATTATAGCAAACAGGTTTCTGATTTGGTCTGGTAAAGAAATTAATTTGGCTTCTCTCAATGTATTATCCCAGTGTTGGTCTCCTTCAAGCAAACCAAGCTTCTGACAGGCTTCTCTGTATGTTTGGCACACCTCGCCATTTATTGTTCTCAGCGCTGAGAAAGAAGTTGGTCCTCGAACTGTGTGAAGAAGCATTCTTAGAAAAAAACATTCAGCATTGTTGGGGTGAACTGTATACACTCTACCTAAAGCATCACTTTCAACTATATTGTGTCTAGGGAGGTGCTGTCCAACTTTTCTTCTACAGAAAACTTTCCTTGGGGCATTCCATATATAGTATCAAGGAACCTCAGGATAAAGCAATGTTCTTGCAAAAGGATCCTCTTTACATAGTTTAAAGAATGCTGTTAAAGTTGTGTTTGGTGGCTGTTCAACTACTCTAGGAGCACTCTCCGTTGTGAAATGAACTCTCTGACCGTTTTCCAAATGAACACTCAGGTGAACAACTGTAGGGTGTCTTTCATGAATTGGAAACCCTAGGATCCACCACACTGCTTCGCTGCTGCTTATGTATCTACCCAACTGATACTGGATGACTTCATTGTTTGTCTTCTCATTGTTTAGGCTGAACACAGCCATATCACTGCCTTTGTTTACATACTTGCACACATACTTGATTGATTTTACACTGTTGCAGTACTCAACGTTAATGTGTGCCTGGAACATTTTAGAAAGCAGGGGTGAAAATGGCACAACCCACCTGTTGTCTATTTCTATTTCTGTGCCATGTAACTTTAATTTCGCCGCGAACCCTCCATCTTGTGGAGCTCGTCGTCTATATCGAGGATAACCGTCATCTCCAGTTTGTGTTTCTTTAATCAATTCCCTTGGGGCTTATATTTCCACAGGGTCCATGGATCATATTTTTTGTTACCACTGTATAAAGATTGGGATACTCTCTTGGGTCTGGGAGTTCAGCAGATATAACCTCATCTATTTGTGTGGGCTGGATTTTGCCTGCCAACCAGATTAAATTGTGTGAGTGTGGTAATCCTCGCTTTTGATATTCAATTGTATACATCCAGCATATTGGTGGTCCAAACACATGGGCCTTTGTTATAAGTTCGATCAATGTAAACTGTTTCTGTCTGAAGACTCTCGCAATTAAGTCGTGGCGTTCACTGGGTACTTGACCGTTTTTGAGCATTTCCTTTATCTCAGTCCAACCTGGATTGCAGGTAAATAAATCTGGTCTACCATATGTCCTCACATATGTCATAGCATCTTGAGTATATTCATGCATGTGTCTGGGACTGCCTGAAAACGTTGCTGGTAGTATAACTAAGGTCCCAATGTCTTCAACGTTAGCGTCATTTGCCACAGCATCTCTCAGGTGAATATATTCTTCTACTCTTAGCTTACTCTGATTTAAACAAATAAATAGAAGACGCTCACTTTCAATTTTTGCATACATGTCAACGATGAACTGATGAAACAACTGCCTACAGTTTAATATGTGGTTCTGTTAATTTTCTCGAACCATTAGCCCAGGGATCCTCAAACTACGGCCCTCCAGATGTTGTAGAACTACACATCCCATGAGGCATTGTAAAACACTGACATTCACAGACATGACTAGGCATTATGGGAATTGTAGTTCCTGAACAACTGGAGGGCCGTAGTTTGAAGACCCATGCATTAGCCTGTATGCATAGAAATCCATTGCTGAAACCTTTTTCCTGGTTGTTTCACCTGTTGCTGGGTTGAGCTGCCTTGTATTAAAGTGATACCCATCTTCCCCTCTGGGAAATATCACTGGGTACTGTAGAGCATCATAAGATCGATGAGTTTCTGAAAAGGGGTGCAATGACTCACCTCGTCGCTGAATTATAATATCTCGTTTATCAAATTCGTTGCCTGATATAACGACTGCTACTTCGTCTACTTGAGGAGCATTGAAGCGTCGCTCATGTTCTCCTGCTGGTATTCGGTCAGCTCTAATGACTACTTTATATTCATCCGTTGGCATACGTTCCAATGCTGTTTTAAATGTTTTAATTAGACAATTGTGCTCATGAAACATCCTTTGTAAGTTTAATACAATCTGACGCCTTGTTCCCAAAATGTAGTCACATCGTTGGTTGGCCTCCAATTGCTCGTCTCCCATAAAATATAGTTGTAGGAATTTCGGGGCTTCGTCAGGCAAGGGAAGCAATGATCCAGCCTTGTGGTAAATCTGACCTTGCACAGTGAATGTTGATGAAAAGCCAGGATGTTATCAGGGCCCAGGAAGTAGGAGCTATGGAAGACTTGGTTCTTTCTGCTCAAAACAGGAGGACACAGTATAAAGAAACCTGGGCAGGATGGAATCAATTTATTAGATCAGAAGAGGGGAAGAGGCTCCTTGAGGAGAATTAGGGGGAGAGACAGGAGGAGATGGGGAATGGGTTCCCCCTTTTTTATTTATTTGTGGGTTTTTTTTTTTTTGGGGGTTGGTGGGGGAGGGGGGGGTAGCATAAGGGAATAAAGGAGTAGGAGGGGAAATGTATGGATCAATATTGGAAGTATGATGTATCATAAGGAATGTATATCTTGGTCTGTAAATGTATGGTATCAGTGATATTTTGTTATATCCTATTTTTGAAAAAATTTAAAATAAAAGATAAGTAAAAAAGAAAAGCCAGGATGTTTAATTATTGATGTGGGACCAAAGGATGTCATTTGAAAACATGAATTGTACCTTCTGATGTTATTGAGAAAATGCTTTGACTTCAATGTATCTCCTGATGTGTAAGACAAAAGTTCATCTGATGGTGATTCCAATTGAGATAGTTTAACTTTCCCATTTTTGCAGCACATTCCAGGTGACTCTGATTTGAATTTCTTGGCTTGACAGAAAAGAACAAATTATGTCCATTTTTCCAATGGTAACACTGGCATGTTGTGAGTAGACCTTTTGTCGGTCGTAGTTAAATCCTTCAAACAGTAAGCCAAAATTCTCTGCAGCCCTTGTCATTTTGGCTTTCCTTCTCTTATTCTGAAGTCGAATCTCACGCTGTTGCTCGGTTTCTGAAGCTCTAGAAGCATTAGCTCTCTCCCTCTTATCGTGAAGTCTAATGTCACGCTGTTGTTCGGTTTCTGAAGCCCTAGAAGCATTAGCTCTCTCCCTCTTATCCTGAAGTCTAATGTCACGCTGTTGTTCGGTTTCTGAAGCTCTAGAAGTAGTAGCTCTCTCCCTCATATCCAGAAGTCTAATGTCACGCTGTTGTTCGGTTTCTGAAGCTCTAGAAGTAGTAGCTTTCTCCCTCATATCCAGAAGTCTAATGTCACGCTGTTGTTCGGTTTCTGAAGCTCTTGAAGCTTGTGCTCTATTTCGCAGTGCTGTGAGTCTTGTACTGCGCTCCTCAGGAGTTTCTAGCCTACGCTGTATTTTTATTTTTTTTGCCTTAGATTGCGCTTTACTTTTTCTTCGAGGCATTTTCACACTTTAAAATAATCCACAAACAAAAATGTTAATAAACTTGCAAGTCACAATTGAAATGTACTGTATCACATTTTTCAACATAAAATTGAAAAAGTTACTGAGGTAGCCCTCATAAAAAAGGGCAGAAATTAGAAGGGGTTTGGCTTGTGGGAGGGGTGTGGAGAGGGCATGGTTAGTGGCATGAGCATGGTTTGCAAGCCAGCCCACATACTGACCTGAAGATGCAGTGCAGAGCTTGTGGAGTAAGGTGTAGCTGAGCTGTGATAAAAAAAAAAACTGTGGTTAAAGGACCTGTGATGACATTAGTAGGTGTGGCTAAGCTGTGATGAAGAGATTGTGGTAAAAGGACCTGTGATGACATCAGTAGGTGTGGCTAAACTGTGATGAAGAGATTGTGGTAAAAGGACCTGTGATGAAATCGGTAGGTGTGTCTGAGCTGTGATGAAGAGATTGTGGTTGAAGGACCTGTGATGACATCAGTAGCTGTGGCTGAGCTGTGATGAAGAGACCACAGTCCCATATACTTGCATGGGACTTGAAACAAAAACCGCCGTTTGGAAGTTATGAAATAACATGTATTTCCCATAGAGTTGAATGGGACTTTAAAGAAAAAACCTTTCCCATAGAGTTGAATGGGACTTTAAAGAAAAACCCCGACCATGGCAAATGGGGGTGGGTAAGGGTTAAACCACCTATCCTATGTTTGTTGTTGACATATAAGTAACATGTGTGCCAAGTTTCATGTTAATATCTTTAGCCGTTTGGACGTGATGCTGGAACATACATACATACACACACACGTTGAGTTTTATATATATAGATGATAATTTTAGATAGTAATTGATTTTATATTAATTTTAAATGAATTGGAGTTTTTGTTTGATTTGTATATTTTATTGTGCATTTTTGTAATTTTATTGATTCAGATATCATTAACATGCCCACTATATTATTTTGGATGCAATTTTCCTCGTGTCCATTAGGGGTCAGCAAATGAATATTCGCATTACCTTCTATTTGGTATGCTAAACAGAGATGAATGATCAGGGCGGATGTTAAACTAAATCCGTACACCTGCACATCAATTAGCAACGGGCAGGACGCTATATAAATACTAAATATTAAGTTGCACAACCACACCCACAGATGAAGTCATTCCTATGATGAAACGCGTCTGGGTTGGTTAAGACAACTGTCAATCTAAGTGACATCATCACGCTGCTTGGCGCCGGCGTGTGTGAACACATCTAACTAACAGAGTCAGGCGGCGAGCGCTGCTTTGAATAGCTGTGCCAGAGACCAGCTGCGGTGATGTACGATCTTGATGTGTGATATATGCCTAACGATTTCACCAAAATTGTAAGTCTATTTCTTACATTTTATGTGCTTTTAACAATAAACCCTATGGAATTACGCTATGTGCCACCATCTGTTTTTTTTCCCACACATGTGAGTTGATACCTATAAGAGGAGTGGATTTGGATTTTTCTCTCAGGCTGTGTGTTACAATACAACACTTTATATCCAGCGCTGTCTGGTAAGAGTTTCATTCAGCTATTGCACATGGTGGTGGTGGTTAAAAAGAACCTTATGGTGTTTCTTCTTCACGGATTACCTTGGGATTACCTTCTTTTACCATCATTTATTTATATGAACTTTGGACTTTTAATATCATAGCAAGTGTTATTCCAATTAAGGAGCGCTGCTTCATATTGTTTTTATATGTGGTTTGTCAGTCAATATCTGTATAACTGTCCCTTTTCATTAAAAAAGGACCAAACCACATAACAAGGGCCTCAACAATGGGAGGGAGGGCGGGATGTTTCTTCTTCTCTGCTGATCCGCCATTGTTTGTTTCTCCTATGCAGTTTTAAATCCTTATATAAGGGCTAGCTTGTGCCATATCGACATGTGACTATCCTTTAGCCAATAAATTGTAAAAAAATTAAATAAATTCAAAACTTTTATACATAACTGTCAATTAACCTGCAGTCTGCCCCGAACCCATAGGTGGGTGGAGCAAATTATTTTGCTCCTTCCCTTTTCCTTAAGTGTCCTACTGGCCCCTGATCAGAAGCTGTGACAGGTTGGTCAGTGTGCTGAGAGCACGCAGTGAGCACAATCTCAGTACACAACCTCCCGCTGTATACATGTGGTAGCTGGGTGTTAAAGCCTACCATTTCTGCTACCACTTCTATGCATTACGCAGTCAACAAGAGGTTAAGTATTGTTCAATAAAACAACAGCTGTGCAAAGTATGTTCTTTTGAAATGAAAACATTTTCTTAGTTTATTGTTATCCATCTGAATCCCTAAGAACATATTTTATCATTTATCCAATTGGATACTTTTTTTTTCTTAATTTCAATTAGTAAGTAATGTTATAAAATAGCATATGACAAATATGAGGCCACCTATGTCAAGCTATAACAACAATGGTTAAAATGAAGTGGAGGCTTCTGACATTACCTGTCACCCGCATATTATGCTGTTGACATCTTTTTTTGAGTGATTTGACAAAAGCTTGTACCTCTCGCAATGTAATTCAAACAATTAACACCTGTCTCAGACTATGTATTCAACAAAAGCCAGAGAGCATTTAGAGGTACAATCAGCTGGCACAAAAGGTGACTATACCAACCTTGTAAAATGAACCAACAGAAAAAGTGCAGTGCTCAATATAATAAACATAAATGAAAAAGTGAACCAAATATTATAAACCATATAGTGAAAAGTCCATTAGGATCAAAAGCCTAATAAATAACGCAAGTGTAGTGTCTTTCAATATCAGAATAAGAACCATCCACTGTGCAGAAGATGAAAAAGGTGCCACTTATCATTCACCCTTTATGCACTCACCACGTGTAGCACTACCCCCTCAGGAGCTGCTGGTTGATTTGGGATCTGCGTATTAAGTTACTTTTAAGCGTTGTCTAGAGGTAAAATTAGCGAGCAGAGCAGTAAACGAATGTCCAGCCAGTAGATAAGGTTTTCCCAAATGCTTTATTTCTTGGGTCCAACACGACCAACATCAACAGGAGGTAGACAGGATAGGTTGATGAAGTGAAGGAAACCTTTCAGTATCAGGCTTGGATGAACAGGAGAGCAAGCCTGCTTTCAGTAACTATATATTTTGTCGCCACTCTAGCCAGAGTGGGTGAAGCGATCCCCGGACAGACTTCTGCCACAAGCCTGGCAGCCGGAGTTCCACTTTAAGATTGCTGAAAGGAACAGGTCCTTGCTATAGACCTGACTCTGATTGGATTTAAGATGCCAGATGAGGCCTCTGCCACAGGCTCTATGCTGACAATGTGAACAGCAGAGCAAATCCTTCCAGTCAATCACAATTAGGTGACCGGTTGACAGTTGAAGTGTACCTGTCAGTGTGTCGGTCACTAGATCCCACCGTGAAGCCAGCGGCCTAGGATCTTTCTCGTAGTGGTGAGGGGACCCAGCAAGTAGGGCCCCTCGGCAGCATCCGCCAGGAATTCCGCTTAACTTTCAACCCATATCACCAGGGTCTGTCCGATGCGCACACCAGAAAGGTGGGTGCTGCACCTGGAACCCGGGAACTCGCGATGAACGACGAAAAATGGCATCTGCCACAGATATACCCCTCCCCAGCATGCCACGTGAGAGAAAACTCCTCCAATTGGCTGCTGGGGAAAAGTGGCTCTGTTAGAACCCCTCTGACGCCATTTGTCGTCCGGGG
Organism: Rana kukunoris; assembly: GCA_029574335.1. Classification (NCBI taxonomy): domain Eukaryota; kingdom Metazoa; phylum Chordata; class Amphibia; order Anura; family Ranidae; genus Rana; species Rana kukunoris. The sequence continues at coordinate 391,238,248 of CM056050.1, read as the reverse complement.
GTGAGATTGACACCCCCGGAGCGCAGACTGACCCACAGGATATTTCTAAAATGACAGCAGCCCAAATTTAACAAAATTAAGAGTGAGAGCAACATAACTCTCCCACTCCCCCACTAACTTTAGTGTAGTGCCCATACTAAAAGTAAGGGGGCGCTACAAACGCATTGAGTGGGGCCAACGTGCTGACGTCACATTGCAGTTTTTGGGACAGCGGCCATCTTAGTATGTCCAGCTAAGTCAAGGAATGTTTTATACTGCTGCTTTTTTATGTGGCTCCTTGTTTTAAAGATTGTATACGGTTCATCACACTGTATTACATATTACACTATAAAAAGTATTTCTTGGCTCAGTGTGGCAAGTTGCTTTTCAAGCAGTTACCTCTTTGATTGGATTGTCCCATGATGGAGATTGTGTGAATCCCTGTGGATTATTCTGGTGGATTGCTTACATGATATGCTGACATTTATTAGCCATCTGGGGAGTGCATAAAGGGTGGAGGATAAGTGGCACCTTTTTCATCTTCATATTATATATTATATGGAGTAAATGTATAAGAATTTCAAGCTACAGGGATTGGTGTAGATATGAATTTGTATTTGTCAAATAAAAGGGTCTTATCGAAAGCTGACAGCCAGCACAATATAGGGGCCGTGCACAACTGCTCACAAAATGTTCAGTTGAATGTGATCAACTAGCTATAACATAACTTGGATATGTGAAAACCTTCACAGATACTGAGGACTTGATTTACTAAAGTAAATTACCAAAACCAGCGGTAAATTGGTATGGAATGCATTCATGTACAATCTCAAACTGTCTAGGTGGATGGTACATAGATGTTAAAATGTAAGGTCCTAATTTTCCAAGCAAGTTGAACATCCAAAAAATGCTGCTGCTGCTGTCAACATTGAGATAAAAAAAAAGTAACTGGCTTGCTTACAATTGATGAGATGTGCAGTCGCTAAGCAAAGTACTTGGTTTAAAAATTCCCATGTGCCCTGCTAATAGGGCATAAAATGAATTGTGCATGTAATGGTATTTATCAATAGAATCAATATTCTGAGTACCGATTCTGGTGTGTGAACTTCTGGCCGTTAGCAAGCTCACTAGATTACTCTTGTATATATTTTTAAAAGAGAAGCGCGAGGAGTGGGACTTATATTTGAAGCACACAGCAGTTAATAAGGAAGTCAAGTGATTGGGAAATTATGTTTATTTATATTGTATAATCTCATATAGGACGTTTCAGGCATAAAACCTCTAAACAATAATGGAAAAAAGGGAGGAGAAAAGGAGATGGGATTTTCTAAACGGTGCTAGGTAACAAAAAATTATTGGCATGAGAAAGAAAATATTGTACGAGCCAGGAGGTACAAAGATAAAAGATTGTTTATTAAATAGACATCAATATAGTAATATTTCCACAAGAAACGACAAAGTCCTATGAATAATATAGGATAAAAAGGTAATCGGTCAGAGGTAGGTAAAATCAGGTTTAAGCCAACAATGGATTGTTGTATCCCAACAGTTTCGCTTGTGATAAGCTTCCTCAGGGGTAGATGGTAACAATCACGGCTAATGGATTGATTAAACTACAGGAGTGTAGAAAAGCATAATTATTAATTTCATACATACAAATAATGTCTGTACAAAATATACATATACATAATACACACAATATTACTGGGCTGCAGAGGCTACATAAAATTGAGCTCACCCTTTGACCACAGGAGACCGAGGGCCGTCTCGTAGTTCACCACCAGGTGGGGTAGGCCCCCCCCTTTTTTTATAAAACACACAGGTGTAGACGGGCCGCTTCAACGAATCGATCGTTTGGATCGGAGAAGGGTCTAATACTAAACTGATAACAAAAAACGGGGGATTAAAACGATGAAGAGAGAGGGAGAGAGGTAAGCAAATGTTGGAAAGAGATATACTATGTTTAGGCCAAGAAAATGGCTTACTTACATGGAATCAGGGGTATGTGGGGGATGGAAACGGTTAATGAGATGACACTGGGCATAAGACAAAAGTGTGCTTGAGTAACACAAATTGGATCTAAACAAGACGGAGAAGTAGAGAAAATAATACTGAGAAACAAAAGAAAAAATGAATGAAAAAAGGAGAATAATAAATTAAATAGGTTCAAAGGAATTTTTTGTTTACATAGAATATTACGGAAAGGACCTAAGTCTCTATTCCATAAGCTTGCAAGGGAACATTTAAGATAGATACGTAGTGAGCCTAATAAAATAAAAGAATGACAAAGTACTAAGGTAAAAAGTGCCCAGTATAAAGTGCTGGAAGAGAGTTGAAAAAGCGTTCAGACCCAGGTGAATCCTTACCATGAGATGGTGTTGACAGCTGCAACCAGTGTCATCTGCACTGGGTTGTAAAACAAGCAGCTATTTAAGGAGATATTCGTCCGACGTAACAAGTGTATGACGTGTAAGGGGCTGGCAAATGAAGCTGGGAAAAGCCAGAAAAGGATGCTAAGTAAAACTACATATCCCAGAAAGCAACGGGATAGTCACGTGTGGGCGTGCGTGACGCCCAGACGAGAGGCTCGAGCGTACTGTGCAGAGGACTCCGCCTCTATGCAAATGATGGAAAGAGTACTGACGCTGGAGTGAGCAAGGGGGCGTATCAGGGGGATGGATAACAGACGGCCCTTAGGAGAAGCGTTGGAAAACATTTAGGACAAATGTGACTATGGCTAGCAAAGCGCCGCCGGATTTTAGAGTTGAACGGCCTGTGTGTGGGGGGGGGGTTTATTGACACCGGGCAGCCAGACAGGGACGGATCAGGTCTACACAAGGGAAAGGGGGGAGCATAGGAAGGAATCGGAAGGTAGACCGTAATACCTCCGATAATTTCCTAGTGCCTCTGCAACCCAGAAAAGAATAAGGAATCAAAACACAAAGGACAAAAAGTTGTAACAAATGGTCAATGATTATTAAGTACAGTACATAAACATTGCATCACTATATAGATTCAAATAATCATCACAAAATATTCATTAACATCAACAATATATTACAAGATCATACACAAAGCATACCTCCGGGTTAACAAGGACCCAGGGGTATAGTATGTTGCCAAGAAAAACGTGGCAGGGGAGGAAACATAAAACGGGTAAGTGGAAAAAACAGGGACTGATGTGGGGATGGGGACCGGGAGGGGGGAGGGTAAAGGGAAGACCAGATACTAGGTGTTGAAGTAATGCGGAGGAAAACACAGGAACTTTAAGACTGACAAAATAACCACAAAATATCACAAAAAAGGCTTAAAACTCAGGCTCTCATTAAACCCAGGGTAAATGGTAGTCCTGAGTTTGTATATCCAGCGTGCTTCAAGTTGGAGCAGCGTTCCATCAATGCTGCCCCCTCTTGAGTCAGGCGGGATGTGTTCAAGGGCAAAAAACGTTATAAAGTTCGGGTCAAAATTGTGGTAAGTTCCCACATGTCTGCTAAAAGCAGTGACTATTTTCTTTTTAAGAATCAGTTTTATATGATCTTGGATTCTTTTAAAGAAAGGTCTTTTAGTTGTTCCTATATAAAAGCCACCGCAGCAGCATTTTGCTAGATAGATCACGCCTACTGTTTGGCAAGTGATAACATCTTTGGTCGAATGCCAGTTGCCATTTGGCAGTTTAAATTGTTGTTGGTGTCCAACAAACATACAAACATCACATTTGCCACACGGAGCAGTGCCACCTTTTGTTCTTACTTTAGTCCCGCCTGACTCAAGAAGGGGCAGCATTGATGGAACGCTGCTCCAACTTGAAGCACGCTGGATATACAAACTCAGGGCCACCATTTACCCTGGGTTTAATGAGAGCCTGAGTTTTAAGCCTTTTTTGTGATATTTTGTGGTTATTTTTTCAGTCTTAAAGTTCCTGTGTTTTCCTCCCCATTACTTCAACACCTAGTATCTGGCCTTCCCTTTCCCCCCCCCCCCTTACCCTCCCCCCTCCCGGTCCCCGTCCCCACATCAGTCCCTGTTTTTTCCACTTACCCGTTTTATGTTTCCTCCCCTGCCACGTTTTTCTTGGCAACATACTATACCCCTGGGTCCTTGTTAACCCGGAGGTATGCTTTGTGTATGATCTTGTAATATATTGTTGATGTTAATGAATATTTTGTGATGATTATTTGAATCTATATAGTGATGCAATGTTTATGTACTGTACTTAATAATCATTGACCATTTGTTACAACTTTTTGTCCTTTGTGTTTTGATTCCTTATTCTTTTCTGGGTTGCAGAGGCACTAGGAAATTATCGAAGGTATTACGGTCTACCTTCCGATTCCTTCCTATGCTCCCCCCTTTCCCTGGTGTAGACCTGATCCGTCCCTGTCTGGCCGCCCGGTGTCAATAAACCCCCCCCCCCACACACACACCGGCCGTTCAACTCTAAAATCCGGCGGCGCTTTGCTAGCCATAGTCACATTTGTCCTAAATGTTTTCCAAGGCTTCTCCTATGGGCCGTCTGTTATCCATCCCCCTGATACGCCCCCTTGCTCACTCCAGCGTCAGTACGCTTTCCATCATTTGCATAGAGGCGGAGTACTCTGCACAGTACGCTCGAGCCTCTCGTCTGGGCGTCACGCACGCCCACACGTGACTATCCCGTTGCTTTCTGGGATATGTAGTTTTACTTAGCATCCTTTTCCGGCTTTTCCCCGCTTCATTTGCCAGCCCCTTACACGTCATACGCTTGTTACGTCGGACGAATATCTCCTTAAATAGCTGCTTGTTTTACAACCCAGTTCAGATGACACTGGTTGCAGCTGTCAACACCATCTCATGGTAAGGATTCACCCGGGTCTGAACGCTTTTTCAACTCTCTTCCAGCACTTTATACTGGGCACTTTTTATCTTAGTACTTTGTCATTCTTTTATTTTATTAGGCTCACTACGTATCTATCTTAAATGTTCCCTTGCAAGCTTATGGAATAGAGACTTAGGTCCTTTCCATAATATTCTATGTAAACAAAAAATTCCTTCGAACCTATTTAATTTATTATTCTCCTTTTTTCATTCATTTTTTCTTTTGTTTCTCAGTATTATTTTCTCTACTTCTCCGTCTTGTTTAGATCCAATTTGTGTTACTCAAGCACACTTTCGTCTTATGCCCAGTGTCATCTCATTAACTGTTTCCATCCCCCACATACCCCTGCTTCCATGTAAGTAAGCCATTTTCTTGGCCCAAACATAGTATATCTCTTTCCAATATTTGCTTACCTCTCTCCCTCTCTCTTCATTGTTTTAATCCCCCGTTTTTTGTTATCAGTTTAGTATTAGACCTTTCTCCGATCCAAACGATCGATTCATTGAAGCGGCCCGTCTACACCTGTGTGTTTTATAAAAAAAAGGGGGGCTACCCCACCTGGTGGTGAACTATGAGACGGCCCTCGGTCTCCTGTGGTCAAAGGGTGAGCTCAATTTTATGTAGCCTCTGCAGCCCAGTAATATTGTGTGTATTATGTATATGTATATTTTGTACAGACATTATTTGTATGTATGAAATTAATAATTATGCTTTTCTACACTCCTGTAGTTTAATCAATCCAAAAGCCGTGATTGTTACCATCTACCCCTGAGGAAGCTTATCACAAGCGAAACTGTTGGGATACAACAATCCATTGTTGGCTTAAACCTGATTTTACCTACCTCTGACCGATTACCTTTTTATCCTATATTATTCATAGGACTTTGTCGTTTCTTGTGGATATATTACTATATTGATGTATATTTAATAAACAATCTTTTATCTTTGTACCTCCTGGCTCGTACAATATTTTCTTTCTCATGCCAATAATTTTGTGTTACCTAGCACCGTTTAGAAAATCCCATCTCCTTTTCTCCTCCCTTTTTTCCATTTTCTAAATGTCTGGGATGTGGTGCCTATTCAATATGGTGTGCTTTCTGTGATTGGACCAAAACATACACTTCTCTAAACAATAAACTTTTGATAATTTTAATTCCATTTCCACTCCCATTCCCTCTCCCCATACCCATTCCCTTCCCACACTTCCATCCACATTTTTTATTTTTTCACCCACATAGCCATATCTCCCAACATTTTGAGATGGGAATGAGGGACACCTACTAGAAAATGTATGTAGGCATAAGACATGCTCCCTGCCACACCCCCTTAAAGGAGAATCAACCCCAAAAAAGGTTAGATAAACCCACAAGTGTTTTTTTTTTTTTACCACTACTATTCCTTTATATTGGCTTTTAAAATTTACAAATGCATTGTATATACAGGTTTATAGATCAGACCAAAATAAGGGACAAATGAGGAGAAATGATGGACAGAGAGACTTTGTTCCAAATCAGGGACAGTCCCCCAAAATCAGGGACAGTTGGGAGCTATGCACTCCATACACCTTACATATATACAAATATACAATGATATATATATATATATATATATATATATATATATATATATATATATATAATATAAAAAAAAATCTTCACATAGGTTCCCCATTGTGGTCATCACTTCCACCCTTATTAGGGTAACTCACCCACACTCAAGTGCCTGGATCTGTCTGTGCCAGTCATTATCGCCATTGCCAGCTACCACAGCTACTCCGGAGGTGAGGCTTTGCGGTTTATTAGCGATTCTCGATGCCGCATCGCCGCTGCATGGATGCAGATGTGAGTTGGACACACAACCCTTTAGAATCCTTACCATATATATATATGTAGCACTGGTATTTTTGCCATATAATGCTAAAGATGGCATACCACTAGAGGGAGCCAAATACCAATGTGAGCGAGATATGTTTTAACTTGCATATGCAGAGCAGAAAAATGTTTAACTTGTGAAAAGACTCACTTACCCATGAACACTAGGTGGCTGAACTGCATGCTGGGTGGATATAAAAGGCAGAGTGGAGCCATTTCCTCCCTCTTTTTTGGGCGCATGGCCTGCCTGCAAGGATCTGTGAAGGAGTGTTCAGAAGAGGGCCTACATCGTGCAGAGCAGAACAACATCTATTGACTCTGCCTTACCACAGTGTGCTGGAGAAGCAGTGTGATCGGGTCTGAGGATCCAGGACCCTTGACGGAGCCAAGTGGATGTCCAGTATGCTTGAGGAGCGTGGCAGCGTGGCAGTGCTGACTGGCAGCAGGATTGACACAACTGGAGTGGAGGTTCACAACTTTCCAGGCCTGGTGTGGTGAGAGGGCTGTCGCCCAGAAGTTCTTTAACACCCTTAACACACTTAGACTAATTTCACAAAGTTGCTGGGACCTGTAGTCCTACAGGGAGGTCTCATTCAAATAGACTGAGTTCAATCATGCCTAAAAGCCTATGCTTCATTGAGGACTGACTGACAGTTAAGGTATACCTACACCGAAGGCATCTACAAGTGTGTTTTACAGCAGGAACTGTATTAACTCTTCAGTTGTGTTACTTCATTACTTGCTAAACCATTGGATTACAAACACTGCAGTATAATAGCTAGCTGAAGAAAGAAGACCAGAGACTACACTTCTTCACAGGGAGGGTTTGTGCTTTGGATGCAGTAAGACAAAAGGCTGCCTTATACCTCAGGGGAAGCTCTTGAGAAATTGTATTGTGCTGTGTTGATATCTTTGCATTGGTATGTTTGGTGCGGCCGTACTGGAAGTGGAAAGGTGGTCAGTGTCAAGGCATTGTCACTCTGAGCACTAGTCCCACTTGGAGACGCGCCGCAGTAGAGGCTCAAGGGACCTTTAAGTGTTATTAGTTTGTGTACACTCATTGCACTATTATAGTAAGTTTGTATGTTGATACAGTTATTATAAATACTGTCTTTATACCAGTTCCAGTAAACTTACATCCTGGTTGATCACAATTGGTGTGAAGCTTGTTCATTATTCTAACAGGTGGAACAACGGATGCCCAGATAACGGTAAAGGTACACTATATACACATTGTTATGGTGGGATTGTTCCGTTTAGTGAAAGTTTCATATCAGCACTGCACCACAGCTGTGTCAAGGGGAGCGAGACCAAATCATTGGGGGGTTGTTAAAGCAGAGTACAGGCCCAATCAATTACCAGCAGCTTCTTCGGGGGTAAGTGCTACATATATATTTATAATTATTCTGTCCCTTTTGCAGCGTGCAGTGGGAGCGAGTGTGCACGCCTGACCGCAACTAAGCCTGCACAAGCTGCCGAACAGCTACGCACAGGAGAGCCACTGTGCCTTCAAACGACGTGGGTCGGTTTTCAAGTGGTTAAAGCACTGATATTTTTTTTTAAAGGTAAATGGTTTAAATTGTCAAAGCATTACATTACCCTTCTGGGTTCTAAGGGAAGGTCTGTGTGCCATTTTTTTTATTATTTAAAAAGAAGGCAGCAATGCAGTGTTATTTTCCAGCAATTTAAACTCTATCATATAACTTTTACCACATCTTACAGCAAGAATAAATAAAATACCTTTGCAGTCTGGTATGGATTTAAAGGGGGATCATCATGCAAATAAAAACAAAAAAATGAGTGTACCCCCCTTAAAAACTCATATACAAAATATAATCTGAGCTTGTGGCATGGCTGGCCAGGAAAAGGGAGGTGACTACCCTCGACATAATGGGTGCCTTGCCATGGGGAGCGTCCTTGGCACAACACCTTTTACCCATGTTGATGAGGACAAAGTATTTCTCCACAACCCTGGAAGGTGGTGCCTCCCCCATGATGAAGGGTATATAGTACCCCTGCTCACTCACAAAAAAATGTAACAAAGAAATAAATGAAAAATAAATTAAATTAAAAAGTATTTTATTAAACAATACAAATTTACCAAAAATGTCACTTTAAGCATCATTAAAATACCCTTTTTCTGGCCAATAACTTGCACATAAGCCTTCAAAATGGGGACTTTTGATTTTTCAAGTTCAGGTCCCATAGACTTTAGAGTTTGCAGTTCGGGTCTGAACCTTTGGGATGTTCAAGAGTTATGCTGCAAATCAAACCAGGGAATGTTCAGCGGCAGCGCTTTCCTAATCATTATAACCAACTTGCCAAATTTAAAAAACTGACAGATGGACCATGGTTTGGCACGGAAGAAAGATGGCCACCAAACTCAGGAGCCCTGTGCCCGTGGGCTTCTCACTGCTCTACACTGAGCAATGGGCAAGTTTACTAAACCACCCCCCAAAACCCCCCACTCACAACTGTGGCACAACTTACCGATGATCTTCAGAACTCAGCCAGAAGACACTTCAGACCTTTCTCCCTCCAGTTCCTCCCCAACTCCAGCACACCTAGCGGTAACCCAAGGGGACAGCACTCATATATGATGAGACCAGACCTCTAGAAGTAGCAATACCATGATCGCCTTCTTGAGCAGCTTCAATCGCATACTGGCCATCAGCATATTTAAAGAAATTAAATATCTCTTGCTGAGATAATTGCTTGTGAGAGTGTATATTTATCTGTATATTGATCACATTTGCTCCTGCTAAGCTGAAGGAAGGTATGGGCTTCCTTCAATTATTTTTTGGTATACAGATACTAGGGTTGGGGCACTTGTGACTGATAATTGCTTGTAAAATTCCAATGTATACAGGGGTCCAGGGCTTTACCAGTGGCTAGCAAAGAAATTTTGTTGGTGACGAGATTGAAGTGTTCAGCTGGGCCAAGTGTACCCGATCTATCTGGGGGAGAGGGATCTGGTCAAGGAAGGTCTCCGCTGCGGTCACGTCAATGGGGTCTGGGCCATTAGGTTTTGCATAGTAGTTCTAAAGCAGGGATCCTCAAACTACGGCCCTCCAGCTGTGTCGGAACTACAAGTCCCATGAGGCATTGTAAAACTCTGACATTCACAGACATGACTAGGGCATGATGGGAATTGTAGTTCCTTAACAGCTGGAGGGCCGTAGTTTGAGGACCCATGCTCTAAAGTGATGTTGTCCTTAGAGGACGAGTTTAGCCTACCTCGGGCATTCCTCATGGCAGTGATGTGGGTGGGGGTATGTTGACCCATACACAATTGGGCCAGAAGCTTTCTTGGGTATTGGAGGTCTAGATATAACTGGTGGATCTGCTCCTGTGTGTTAATCCACAGATCAAATTTGACTCTTAGCCTCTCGCCAAGCTTTTCTGTGTTCTGGGGATTTCTGCTGTGCTAGACGCATTTGGGAAATGCGTAGAAATTTTTTTTGTAACTAGTGGAAACAGAAATGTTTCTACCATGCAACACAGCTTTCCCAGCCTCCCAGAAAAGATTGGGGTCATCCCTGTGTCCTGAGTTGGTAGCTGTGTATTTCCGACCATGCTCTACTTATGACCTTTTGGAGATCTTGATTGTGAGTCAAATAGGATGGGAAATGGCAGGTCTTGGTTGAATTCCTGTGGGACAAGGTCCGCTAAATCTACCGAGATCGGGTCATGGTCAGATATTGCAACCTCATGTAGGTGAGAGTCAGGAGTGGGATTTAGCATGATGGAGTTGGGAAAGATATAGTCTATTCTGGACAGTGTGTTGTGTGGAGGGGAGAAAAACATGTATTAGTTGCCTTCTGGGTGAGCAAGTCTCCCAAGATCCATCACTTTTAGACCGACTGCGAAGTGTGTCAGGTTGGTAGTAATTAGTGAGAGGGAGGGGGCGTGTCTGACTGTGCTGTAAGACAGATGTGTTTCTGTTGAGCTCCGTCTCCTCTGGCTACAATCCTCAGCCATCCTCACGGGAACGGGGCCCTGGAGTTACATAAACCTGCCCTAGACGTACCTGGGCATCTCCTGCGCTGACTCGGACCAAAATCCGACAGTTTGGACGTCTCCACGAGGACCGTAGCTGTCCCAGCAAAGCCGCGACCCGCCGCCATCTTGGGCCTGCGAGATCCCCTACATCCTCCATACCCGGGCTCTCGATTGTCAGCGGCAAGGGGGATCATCCCCTGAGAGGGGGGTAGTGGAGCGTCGGCCGGAGCGGATCGTCACTCGGGAGAGGCCGCGGGAGGTCCCCTATCACTCGGCTCTTCATCCTCATCCAGATGCCAGCTTGAAGCCCACGAGGCTCCCCGCTCCAGGTACGGCACCTTCCCTGGCTCCCTTCCTCACTTCCTTCCTCGGGCGGCCGTATTGTGGCCTTATACAGCGGCAGAGGCCTGTTCCCTGGCCCGGGGGAGATCAGAAAAGGTCCCGGTCAGTGCCGCGCCCATCCACGGGTCTCCAGCATAGAAAACACTGCGGCTTCGGCCTAGTCCCGGAGGTCAGCGGCCATCTTGGGACTCCCATCCACAGCACTGTCCCTCCAGGCACCCAATTCTCTGCTTTTTTTTAATTTTTTCCCTGCCTGGAGGCCTGCATTGCATACCATCACCCTGCAGTCATCCTTTTTATCTTTATTGATGCGTCTCTCCCACACTGAACTGCTTCCTTTACTAAAATTACTTTGCATGCATTAATCCTGTCGCAATATTTCTCTCCATGTAACGCTATGAGATGACGATGCCATCTGAGGGCTCTACCCCCGGGGGGGCTCGGCGCATGGAACCGTAGGGCGTGCTCTCCTGGCTCCCGGAACCCCCAGCTTCACGGACATAATCACCGCCGCCATCCGACTTAAAACCGCTTCAGATTGAGCACATGGGTAAAGACAGGTCCCGGACACAGAAAGGTACTGGTGGGGATAGAAAAGGAGGCGATCTGGAGGACTTTTTCACCCGATCTCGAGCTGCATCACAGCGCCGTTCTGAAGCCAAGATGGCGCAGGCTCCTCCGTCCCCAGCGCGATCTGAATCATCCCTACAGTCACAGATGAGCACACATGGCCCCCTCTCGCTCCCTGGGGAATCCGATTTTGTGCTCACCAGGAGCCGCTCTAATGCCTCCCTGGGCTCAGGGGAAGGCTGGGACATGGAAGCTCAATTCCGCTCCCTGCCCTGCCCTACCTCAGATCCCTGCCAACCAAAGCTGATTTTGAGCACTGTGTCAATAGGATCGAAAAAGCATACAAGAAAGAGATTTCTGATCTTAAAAAGGATGTGGGTGCACGTTTTGAGGACTTGGATGCCACCACTGATGGCCTCAGCCATGCAGTGCAGACACATGACAAAATCCTGAACTCCCATACTGTCATGTTGCAGCAGTTGGCGTATCAGCAAGACGACATTGAGAACCGTAATCGTCGCAATAACATACGCATTTGCGGTATTCCAGAATCTGTGGACGCCAAGGCCCTGCCTGCCGATGTGACTGCCATCTTTAACCAACCACTGCAATGCCCTAAAGATGACCCTATAGAACTGGACCAGGTTCACAGGACCTCGGGTCCCAGGACCCAGGACCCCTCCTTTGTCCGTGACACACTATGCCGAGTCCACTTTTACAAGGTCAAAGAGTCCATTATGAGGGCTGCTAGCTCACAGGACACTATACTGTTCAATGACATCCCCGTGATGCTCCTTCCCGACCTATCCCGCCAGACCTTGGTGATGAGGAAAGCCCTGAAACCGCTCACTCTGCTATTGCAATCCAAACAGATGAAATATGAGTGGAGATTCCCGTTCCACCTACGAGTGCACCACGCGGGCAAGACCCCCATCTTTCGCACCCTCGGAGACCTGCCTAACTTCCTCAGCACGTTAGAGCTTCCACAGGTGGCCCTCCCGGACTGGCCGTTCACACCATCTACTCCTGGCTTGCCCTTCGCCTCCCCGTGGCAAACTCAAGGCCGTCGACGCACTCCTAAATCTCAGCATCGCCAGGACTCAGAGGATTGAACTGGTTTCATTTGTCTCGCACACCACACTTAACTTGCCTTCCCAGGGGCTGCCGCAATCCCAATTCTGTTCTCCCGTTTTTTTTTTTTTTTTCATATATTGCCTCTTTGCGGCCTGTTTATCCCCTGTGTCAGGATTGTTTCCCTGATCATCATGCTGTCTGGGTTACTATATATTTTTTCCTGTTGTTTTTACCTTTCCCGGAACCAATAGACTGCCATCTTTCCCAGTGACTGTTCATGTTTTGGGTTCCCCTTCCAATGGGCCCTGGCCTGCTACGTTGTTTTTGCTTTAACCATACGGTTCTTTTTCCTCAGGTCGCTCAGTCTCTGTATTCCAGCTCAAGAGTTGCCAGCAGAATGTTCCGGAGTGTCTTTTACGTAACCTCAGACAGCTCACCTGTTCTTTTGTAGCTTCATCATTGCTCTTTTATTTTTTCCTCTCTTTTTTGTGTCTCGTACCAGAGTTACATTTGATTGTACACTATACCTGTCTGCCCAGTTTCACCCTACATATGTTTGATCCTGTATGCTCTGTTCCCATGTCATTGTTTTTTTTTTTTTTTAGAAGTGTCCTACAGGTAATATTCAGGTTTTGTCTCAGGTCGTTTTTTTTTTTTTTTTTCGTGGAGCTGGGGTCCGGGGACCAGCCCTGCCTGGCGGACCCCCTCTGTGCCCCCCCCCCCCGGGGTTTTAGCCTTTAGCCCTTTTTTTTTTTTTGTTTTGCAGTGTCACCATGGATACTGCCCAACTTTTGGCTATATGCCTTACTGTGAGGTTTTTTTCCTCTACCCTCGCAGCTTTTTGGAGCCACCTAGTGGCCTTTTTTGTTATTGCTCTTTTTTTTCTTTTCTCCTATTTTTTACTTTTTTCTCCCTCTTCCGTTGATCGGTTGCACTGGCTGCCCTCCCCACCCTCTATTTTTGTGTATTTTTTACTCTATCTATCCTGTGATAAGGGTGTTAGGGATGGTGGTCATGCTCAGATTTTACCCCTACTTATTCTCTGGACCCCTTTGTGCTGTGTTTCTTCTTACATTTTCTGTATTTGTCTATACCCCCCTTTTTCTTCCCCCTCCCCCCTCTCCTCCCTTTCCCCCCTCTCTGACTCTGTTCTGGCTGTTCCTCTTTATGTGTGGGTTGCTGACAAGACATGATCCTATCTCCTGTACCCCTTCTCTCCTTCCCTTCATCCCTCCTCTACTTCCGTCATGGCTTCTGTTTGCCCTTTAACCTTGGCATCCTTTAACTGTAGGGGGTTCAACACGCCAGAGAAACGGAGCCAGATTCTCTACCATTTCCACAAAACACGTTCTAATATCTTACTCTTGCAGGAAACCCACTTTCGGTCTGATTGTGTCCCAACCCTGCGTAATAAGCATTACACGAGGTGGTTCCACAGTACCAATCCCTGGGCTAAATCGAAGGGAGTATCCGTAGCGTTTCATAAGTCTTTTACTCCGGAGGCTAGACCACTTTCTAATCTCTCAAACTTTGTTAGATACTCCCACTCAGGCTTCCATGGGTCAGCTACTTTGGTCCGACCACGCACCCGTCTACTTGACCCTTGCACGTCCCCCAACATCTCGGAGGGGTTCACACTGGAGGTTGAATGATAATTTGTTGCGAGACCCCGAGTGTGTTGCAGATGTCTCTACCACCATCCTACACTTTATCTCTGATCATCTATCTGATACCACCTCGCCTCCTACTCAGTGGGAGGCTCTGAAATGTGTCATTAGGGGGGTTCTCATTAAACATGGCTCTCGTCTCAAAAAGATGCGATCGAGTGACATACGCCGTCTCCTTTCCACTATAGCAGAGCTTGAACCCCAGCATAAACGAGATCTGGACCCTTCGGTCTCACATTCGCTGATAGCTCGGGATAGGGCACGCAATTTTCACTACTCATTGGCCAATAAATGCGGTAAACAGCTAGCACGGGTCCTACACCCTAGATCTCCACGTTGCACCATTCCCTATATTTCCCGTCCTGATCATACCAAATCGTTTAATACGACGGGTATTTCATCCGCCTTTCGGGAATACTATTCTAGACTCTATAATCTCACGCCCACTGTCTCGACCGAGCGTTCTGCACCTCCTGGTGGCGATATGCGGGATTTTATCGTTGAGACGGCTCTCCCTACCATTTCCGCCTCTGATGTGGCTGAACTGGATAATCCCTTAAGCTCGTTTGAGTTTCTCAGCGCCATCAAGGGCTTAAAAGTAGGCAAGACGGCTACACCCCTCGCTTCTACAAAACATTTGCTTCCCTGTTGGCACCTTTGATGGCTAAGGCGTTCAATGCCATGGATGATTCCCTCCCTCCACCCAAGGCTCTGTTGGCTGCTAACATCTCCGTTATACCCAAGCCGGGCAAAGACCCCTCTCAATGCAGTAGCTACCGGCCTATTTCCCTGCTCAATGTCGATCTAAAATTGTTTGCTAAGGTGCTGGCTAACCGTCTGTCCCCTCTACTCCCTGGTGTGATACACAACGACCAAGTGGGCTTTGTCCCGGGCCGAGAAGCCAGGGACAATACCACCAAGACGATTCACTTAATTTCCCTTATCCAACGCAGGGGTCTGAAGGCTTGCCTCCTTTCCTTTGACGCTGAAAAAGCGTTTGATCGCGTAAACTGGAGATTCCTTCGGCTTTCGCTGGAACAATTAGGACTGGGTGCGCCCTTCATCTCCAAAGTGATGTCTCTTTATTCTCATCCTTCGGCCTCGGTAATGGTCAATGGCTCTACCTCGGACTCCTTTGCCATCTCCAACGGCACTCGGCAGGGCTGTCCCCTGTCCCCCCTCCTATTCGTTATTGTCATAGAACATCTGGCCTGTGCCATCAGACAAAACTCTTCCATACATGGGATCCAAACGCCTTCCTCGCATCACAAACTATCTCTCTACGCGGACGATCTCCTGGTGTATATTCAGGACCCCTTCTTCTCCCTACCTTCCCTTTTCGTTGAATTCCGTCGCTTTAACTCGTTCAGCAACTTTAAACTTAACGTTTCAAAGACTGAGGCCCTCAACGTATCCCTCCCCCTGCCACTATGACTATGCTTAAAGCCAACTTTCTCTACCGTGGTTTGGACTTATCAACACCCTGAAAATGGACACCCTCCCCAAGCTTCTATACCTTCTTCAAACAATCCCCATTATAGTCCCCAAATCCTTTTTTGTCTCCCTACGTTCCCTAGCCATTAGATTCTTGTGGAGCCGAGGGCCGTCCAGGGTGAAATATAACCTGCTCACCCGTCCTAAATTGCGGGGTGGGGTTGGTCTTCCCGATTTTGAATTGTATTACAAGGCCACCCATATGGCGAGAGTCCTAGAGTGGTTCCCGCGTCCATTTTTGAAGGCCTCTGTTGCCATAGAGCAGGACCTGGCACACGTGGACCTTAGAGCTCTGCTGTGGGGATAAGTCAGAGTTTATGCGCATGCCCCCTCCCTCCCCACTAACTCTGGCATCTCTCAGGATCTGGTATAACAGGGGGTTACGCTCCCTACTGTCCTCTGATCCTTCTCCATTGACCTCTATGTTTGATAATCCTTCCTTTCCTCAGGGTCTCGGGGCCCAGTCTTTAGGTCCCTTCAAACGGGCTGCATGGCCACAGGCGCACTCCTTTGTACACCCGCAGCGGGGGTCATCTGTGATACCAGCGGGATCACACGATTGGCTAACTGCCATCCACCTCTCTACATTCACTAGACACCTACACTCCTCCTCCCAGATACACCGCCCCTGCACTGAATTTGAACGGCTGTGTTCACTCTCAGAGACACCTAGACACCTTTTGTCAGTCATATATAGTCTCCTTCAGGCACTCACACATACCGAGCTACCCTCTTACACCAGGGCGTGGTCGGCAGATTTGGGTGAGGATGTCACAGATCGTGAATGGCAGACTTCATTCCATTTCACTCATAAGTCCACAATTTCCTGTTACTCTCAAGAAAAAAACTACAAGATTCTCTCAAGATGGTACAGGGTCCCCTCTACGCTACACAAAATATTTCCGTTCACTCCAGCGTCCTGTTGGCGGTGCTCTTCAGCTGCTGGGACCTATCTGCATGTCTGGTGGGAATGTGAGAGGATCCGCCCCTTCTGGACCCAGGTATTTGACTGTTATAATAAGACTTATTGTGAATCGCTGGTCCCCTCCTCTAAGATTGCCCTCCTTTCTGTACTTCCTGGCTCGATAACATCGCAGAAGCGGAGTTTCCTCCGCTTCTTTATGTCCTCAGTGAGGCAGCTTATACCTTCCTACTGGAAGTCGACCTCTACTCCCCCACTATCTCACTGGGTTTCGATTATGAATGATACTATGAGAATGGAGGAAATGCTGGCTCTTGACAATGATACCTATGATAAGTACAGACAGTTGTGGCTCATCTGGCTCGATTTCTCTTCCTCTGATACCCTGACTAGCATGTTGTCCCCTTCGACGTGATCGTCACCACCACATTTCCTTCTGCTCTACGGCCTGTTAGACTCGTGCTCCTGGGTCTCTCCCCCCACGCCTACTCTATTTTTTCTTTTCCCACCTGTCTTGTCAGCGGCCCACGCCCCCCTTTTCCCACGTTCCCCCTCTCCTCCACCCTGACCTGTCTCCCCTTCTCCCCCCTCCATCCTTCCCCTCCTCTCCCTCCCCTTCTTTCTCCCCGCATCTCCCTGTTTTCACCCCCTGTCCCCTCATCTTCTCGATGTCTTTCTTTCTAATTTCACTTTGTCTTCAGCTCTGTCTGTCCTTACCTTTCCTTTTCTTCTGGTTTTTCTTTTATTGTGTTATTAGTTCTATATTACTGGTTACTGTTACAGTTCTACCAAGAGGAAGAGCCCCTAACGTTTGCACATGCTTTTAGTTTGCAGTTCCGGTTGTGAAGGCTCATTTTGATATGTGTTGTGGGGGAGAGTTCTGCTGTGGGCGATAGCCATCAGGCTGACTCCCCCCCCTCGATTATACTTCTAGATGTGTGTAGACTGTACCGCCTCTTGTTAATCGTCTTTTTTTTTATGTTTTGTATTATCTAAATACCAATAAATATATTTTCAACTCTAATTAGTGAGAGGGAGATGGTTATAGAACTGTTAGCTAAGGACTTGTTTCACTTAAATGAATCTGAAACTAGTAGGGGGAGGTTAATGTAGGGGGCAAGGCAGGAGGTTAATTTGTGGATGAAATGTTTTGATGGGGAGTTCTGGGCATAGATAGCCCATTCCTGGGATGAAATTCTCAATTTGACTGTCAGATTACAGCCCTCATCGTCCCCCTCCACCAAGAGCACCTCACAGGGGAGGTTTTTGTGGATAAAAGGGAGTACCCCAGCTTTCCCCTTAACTGCTGATCACCCAAAACCTGTCCCACCCAAAGTATATGCATATGACTAAAGTTATTATCAGTCCAATTAATTTCCTGGAGCATCGCTAGGTCTGTTTTAAGATGCTTGAGGTGACGTAGAATTGCCATATGCTTATGGGGTGAATGGAGCCCCTTGACATTCCAAGCAACAACTTTTATAGTACCATATAATAAGAATTAGAATGGGTCTACTGGTCACATGTGCCTGAACAGGCAACACCTAGCAACATTCAACATGTACCCCTCATACATATGAACATCATTACTGGACATTCCCCAATCACTGGCCCACAGACTGTGCTGAGGCCATTTCCCCTAGGGAGGTCCCACGGTAGGAGGGGGTAGGAGGGGGGGTTAGGTATGGCACCAGCATGCATCCAAAACATGTGAATAAACATTTTGTCTGACAGTGTAGTGGAGAGAGGAGCTAATATTTCAAAACCAAACAGTCCATACTGCTCAAAAACTGGGCGAAGTCCCTAAAAAAAGAGAAGCAGTGTGATTGCATAAACAATACTCATTATGGGATACTTTTAGGTAGGCTAAACAAGTCTTTGGACACTTCCGGCCAGTTGCAGCTATTGTGTCTGGAATCTGAAAGTCGGTAAAGTTCACTCTAAGTCAGATTGGATGCCCACCACAAGGGTGAGACATGGAAAATCTCGCGCCACATAAAAGAAAATCAGATAAATAAAACAGCTGCTCCAAAAAAAAAAAAATCAGATGACTATAAACAGTGAAAAATGGAAGAAAGGGGGCCCTAAATTAATAAACAAATTGATTATAATAATACCATCACAATAAGTTAATAAACGATTAGTAAAGAAACACCACCCATTCCAACAATAGATATATAGTGTAAATAAATATAAGTGAATAAACCCACAATAAATAAATACAATAAAGTAAATAACATAAGTAAATCAATCAGCCATTTAAATATAGTATCAGATGATAAACGTTTAAATAACCAGTAGTGCAGAAAAAAAAGTTCATAAAGCAAAGTCCTTGAGAAAATTTCCGTGCAATCTGATTGTGAAATCTGATCGGATAAACAATGTGATATTCCACCTTCACTAAAACATATTACCGTTTTTTTCGCCATATAAGACGCACTTTTTCCCACCCCAGAAACGGTGTGAAATGTCCCTGCATCTCTATGGTGAATACTGACCAGGCACTGACACCCCCCCCGTCGCCGCCGGCACTGTGTCAAAATCCCTCTCTCCTTCTCTGTGAAGGAGAGAGGACAGAATGCGAGGCATATCCTAGCAGGGGCATACCAAGAGGGAGCGGGGGAGAGATTTTGCCCCGGGTGTCATAACATGGGTGATGTCAGTAGCGGTGCTATGGGGGTAGACAGAGATGACACCATTCTGAAGGCAGTGAGAGCCTTTGCTGGGGTTTTTTTTTTCAGCCGCATCACCCCCCCCCCCGCCTTTCTGCACCGTGGTCTAGTCCTGTCTGACTTCCTGCTCCTTCCCCCACAGCTTCTGCTGTAAACGTTGTCCCCAGTCCTCATTTCTAGCTGCTTCCTGGGTACATCTGATCCAGCTAGCCAGAGGGGATTATAATGGCAGTGTCCTCCACTGCCTGAGGTGAGACCTTGATAAGGGGATGGGAGGTGTGAGCTTAAGGGGTGTTTGTGTCTGCCCTGCTACCCTGAGCTGATCTGGGAAGGGGGGGGGGCTGCTGTGTCCACCACCACCACCAGATATAGTGTAGCTCAGCTGATTTGATAGGTGGGATGGTATTGCTGTGTGTCCACCAACCATCTATAGTAGTAGTATAATATACAATATTTTAGTACACCATTTGATTCAGAATTTTTTTTCTTGTTTTCCTTCTCTAAAACCTAGATCAGGTGGGTCTTATACGGCGAAAAATACGGTAGATCCACCCGAAGTGATAAGTAGCAGATGTCTCCTTACCAAATGGAGTTGACCCCTGTTTGATACCAAAGAGGGAATCAATAAAGCACTTGATCTATTAATGGATGATGGAGGCTTGCACCTATGTCTTTCAATAGCAGTGATCTCCGTTCATGTGTGCAAAAAACAAGATAAATTCCGACATAGCGTAAAAACGTTTAATAGAGTAGAGACAATAAAACAAAGCCAAATGACTGCTTACTTGGTAAAGTGCCCCGAACCTGGCACTGAGGCTTGGTCGCATATAGGGATAAACAGTCCTAGCTCTAACCTATGGTGGCATGCGTGCGTTCCACACATCGGATGCCGTGAACCAAAGAAACCGGAAGTGATGACACCGTGCGTGGTCAGGTCCCGCCTCGACGTACATTTCGTATTACGTATTACGTCCTCAGTGTCTTCACATGGCAAGTTGTACCTTCCTCACCTCACCACTGCCCTTCGCTTTGCCTTTGGTTGGTCCGGTGCTTTTTACAGTCAGTGTAAGGAGACTGACGCAGTTAAAGAACACACAGCAGGGAGGTCCAACCATATCAATGTGTACTTCTGGGTACACATGAAATCTGAATCGTGGGCCTGGAGCTTCACAGTGATGTTGAGACAAGTGTGCTGGCAGCTGGGAGTGAGATCCCAGCTGCAAGAGATGATCAGGAGGTTAAACCTTTACCCTCGGTGCCAAATGACCTTGCGTTGGTAAAATGTGCAGCATTATGGCAACTGTCAATCTAAATGCAGGTTAAGATGGCGCTGTCTTTGGCAGGTAAAAGGACAGGAGGATTTAGTACCACTTAACATCTACTGCCTCAGGGGCTCAAACACATAGCTCAAAATGACTTTATTTTAGAAAACAGGGCACACTGCCATAATGTGAATATCGTGTTGTGTTGTTTACTGCAGTTTATAAAAAGTACATTTAAAATGCATTGTTTTAGGTCAAGATATTTAACAAGAAAAATCTTAAAGTGAAGTCTTTTTTTGTAATGCCATTAGTTTAAAATGCAGTATTTAAAATCACTTTCACTTAGCCAAAGTTGTGCATGAATGCCAGGTTTGCTTTATTACTTACTCTATGTGATAGAATGTCTTTGTAACTTTCATCTTAAAAATAGACTTGACACCTTGCAGACATGTTTTAAAGCAGTCTGGGAGTTGACATAATGAAGTGATATCTGCTGATGAGTACAGAGTTCAAATCTATCTTAACACTTTTCCTTCACGGCACCATCTGCTTCTCTACTTAGAGATTCTGTGTCGCATTTGAAAGACGACAGAACAGTTTGCTACCAAAAGCTTTGCAGACTTCTTTTTTGTCCAGGATGATGAGTTTACACCCTGACTGATGAACAGACCACTATCATCTACCATTAATAGACTGACCCTTAAGCTAGGGCATGCATTCATTACAGAAAGCATTGTGCTTACACTGGTAAAATACATTTATCACATCAGTATGAATACGCACTTAGAATGTTGATCTATTAGATATTACTGCAGTAAAGGTGCAATGTTGTACCCCTAAAAATATGTATTTATAGCACCAAGGAAGTGTTTCTGATTTAGTGCTGGTACTGGCATTCTAATTTATGTGTATATATACATTTTTAAATACATTTTGACTTGACATACAAGCGATGTCTTGATATGCATGTAGCGTCATGTCACAACTAAGTATAAAAGAGAAGAGAGGAGCCTCTAAGTGCCTACTTTCACACGAGCGGACGAACGGTCCGCCTTTCATAAGACTCACAATGCTCGCCTATAGGATTGCCGACTTTAGCGGATAAGCATACGCTAACGTCCGTAATCATCTGCCTCCGTCAAGATCCGTTTTTTTGGACGGAAGAAAATCCTATTTTTCTTCCGTCTGGCGGATCGGATCGGATGAATATGGACACACGGTCCGTATTCATCTGATTCCCCATAAGGGACCGCCCTGTCAGCCGAAAGCTCAGCGGGGATTTTACGGAGGAATCCCCACTGAGCAAACGAGCTAACGGAGCGGATCAATATGGATCCGCTCCGTGTGAAAGAGCCCTAAGTTTAGCAATATGGTTACATTTAATGAAGGTACATCATTTGGCAACATATAGCTACACTAATGCCACGTACACACGATCGGTTTGTCTGATGAAAACGGTCTGATGGACCATTTTCATCAGACCAAACCGATCGTGTGTGGGCCCCATCAGTTATTTATCCATCGGTTAAAACAATTGGAACTTGTTTTAAAATTATCTGATAGATACCTGACCGCTAGAAAAAAAACGATCATCTGAAGGCACGTCCATCGGTTAAAAATCCACGCATGCTCAGAATTAAGTTGACGCATGCTTGGAAGCATTGAACTTTATTTTTTTCAGAACGTTGTTGTATTTTACTTCACCGCGTTCTGACACGATCGTTTTTTTAACCGATGGTGTGTAGGCACGACTGACCATCAGTCAGTTTAATGGGATAACTGATGGAAAAATCCATCAGACGTTTTCATCGGATTGACCGATCGTGTGTACAGGGCATTAGAGGCGCCTCTCTTCTCTTTTATACTCTGTAGCTCATGCTGGATTTTTCTTCTAATCCCCCTGTGGGGGCTTCCATTTGTAGATGGACATTTTATGGTTACACAATCTGGTTACATTGCTATAATCTTTTAATGGACTATAAACAGAAGGATTTATGAATGAATAAATGGTTGTGGAACGAATCATCTGAGTTTCCATTATTTCTTATGGAGAAATTTGTTTTGCTATACAAGTGTTTTGGATTACAAGCATTGCTCTGGAACAAATTATGCTCTCAATCCAAGGTTTTATTGTATATACCGTGTAGGTGCCACTGGTGACGATGGGTTCTCTGCTCTACACGACTCTCTCAACTGCTCGATCCCCACTGATACACCTGGTTATAAACTCAAGGCCTGTGTGATTTACCCACTGGTAAACTACAGAGCATTAGTAATGTACAGATATTAAGCCACAAGCAACTTGGTGGTAGATAAATTAGATTTATTAAGGCAACAAAGTTAAACAATGTGTAAATCAATGAAAAGACCATTAGACCTAGGGAAACTGTACTAAATAAATGATCAGGGACCCATAACTGGCAATAGATTGAACTGTGGCAATGTTAAACCAAAGTATAATTGATGCAAACAGGGTTAAAGCACTGGAATCAACCAATGCAAGAAAATAAAGGTCCTTGTGTGTAACCGCATAAAGCCCCAATAGTGGGTGGGCGTATGCATTCTTAACCAAGTGGTACCCCTAGAAGTGACCCCCTTTTACCCTCTTTTTCTCCTATTTTGTTTTGATACACAATCCCGCGTGTATGTTTATGATTTTAAACCTATAGGGGCCTTCTCTGTTCTTTGATCTTTTTATTGGCTTATATATTTATGCATCTGGTTTTTATGCGACATGTATAGTCTGGTTGATTACACCTTATAATATCATATACTATTGAATAAGAGTGCAATTTTTAAGTTCCAGATTTCTATTTTTTATTTCCTCATTTTTTTTTTCATTGGTATTTTTCCATTTATTGTAATTTTTTCATTCCGATTTGTTTATTTTATTATGTTATAAAACATAATTAAATAGATTTTTTATATAATGTTGAACTCCCTTTTCCACATTCGGATGGAAGGGGGGAGTTTTTCCATTTTATGGACTTTTTTTTTATATTTTTATATTCCTTTGGACTGTTTATTGCACATTTTTTCCTTCATTCTTTTATTTTAACACAATTCCAGCACAGGTTTTTGAATGTTTTTATATCTTTAGGATGTTTTGTAACCTTTGGACAGCTTTCTGAATTATTACGAGCTACTGTAGATCTCTGTGTTTCATGGCTCCCATGGGTGGCAGACAACTAAGCAGCAGCTGGTGAAATATTTATCTCCATCTGCCTGTGGAATCTTTATTCCAATTTTTTTAGGCACTCTGTATTAATAGTTTGCTGTATTATTTTGTATTTGTTGTATGTATGTATGTATGTATGTATGTATGTATGTATGTATGTATGTATGAATGTATGTATTTTTAGTTTGCTGTATTATTTTGGTTCCTAATATTGATTTTTTTTGGTCTTTAAATTTTATTGTGTGGTTAATTTGAGGTTGTTTTTAACTGCTGTCCTGTCCATAGCTAACCTTTTTTTGCCTTGCTGCTACAGGTAGGTTACCTTAAAAAAAAAAAAAAAAAACTTTTAGTTCAGGTAATAACATTTTAGGTTAAATGTATTATCACTGCTAAAACCACTGGAGGAAAGACTTATTTTCAATGAAAATGAATTTGTTTGGGTGCTGCTTCTGTAAGCCATGTCAGCCAATCTAATAAAAACAAGTCAGCTCCCCTGCCAACTACTGTATGAGCTGACAATTTACATTGATGCTGTATTGTCGGTGAATGTCATTTTAGAAATGTTTATGTTTCCCTGGAAGCTGCATAAAAATAATCTCTCACTACTGTACAATATTTTAGAAACAAAAAATGCATTAGTAACTGTCCACCATGGCATTACCCATCTTGACAAAATTTGCATATTAGCTCTTAAAATGGAAAGAATTTATTAACAGCATCCCCCCCCCCAGACTTTTGATTAGTTGCTAAGTACTGTTTTACCAACTTTCACAGAACGCAAAGGCAAATAAAAGCTGGGCAGAGGTTTATATCAAGTTTGTGAACATCCTCCATGCAGCTCTTCAACAGCAGATCACTTCAAATAGCCTGCAATTAACCAACAGTAGATCATTATCACAGTGATGTATTACTTCAGGGTAGAGACAGGAAAGAGCTGCAAATGTCTGGACTTTACCAAACAAAATTAATTTGTGTGTGGAAAACTTTTCATCCTGCTCCTCTTTCCTCTTCACTGTGATCGAAAGTAAACATCAATTTGACCCACTAATGATGAAAAAAAATAACTGTCTTAGAACATTCTTTCTCTAAGAAATGTCAAACAAAATTTGACCTATCCATTGCCAGCTTAATGCCTCCATTTCTAACGATAGTTTTACCAGAACGAGCGCTCCTGTCTCATACTTGATTCTTAGCATGCATGGTTTTTCCCCCCTTGGAAAAGCATACACGCGACCGGTTTTCCAGACAGGAAAAAGTCAGCCGGAATCCCAGCGGGAAAAAAGAGAACAAGTTCTCTTTTTTCCCCGCAGTTTTCCTGTTGGGAAAACTGTGATGGAGCATACCCACGGCCAGGCCCGGATTTACTCCCTGTGCCGCCCCAAGGCCGGGTCCTTTAATGCCGCCCCCCCACACACACACACAGGGGCCAAGTGATACAGTCAGCAGCTATAACCGCCGACTGTATCACAGGAGCGTGCCTGCAAGAAATAACCCATATGTGAGAGATCTCGCATGAAAGGGGTTAGTTCTTGCAAGGAGGAGCCGAAACAGCCGCCGATCCCCCATCACAGATTCCCCCCATCAAAAAGCCCCCATATAAGGTCATCTATCACAAAGCCCCCCATAAAAGATCCCTCATCACAGACTCATCTATTATTACAATGTAATATAAAGTTAAATAGTTCAACTCACCATAATGCAGAATGAGTGTGAGCCCTGATGTCACTGTCCCCAGCCAGCGGAGTGCTTCCTTACATCTCAGGTGTCACTTTCCCCAGCCAGCAGAGTGCTCCCTTACATCTCAGGTGTCACTGTCCCCAGCGGAGTGCTTCCTTACATCTTAGAAGTCCCCAGCAGAGTGATTCCTTACATCTCAGGAGTCCCCAGCGGAGTGCTTCCTTACATCTCAGGTGTCCCCATTGGAGTGCTTCCTTACATCTCAGGTGTCCACAGCCAGGGGAGTGCCTCCTTACATCTCAGGTGTCCCCAGTGGAGTGCCTCCCTACATCTCAGGAGTCCCCAGCGGAGTGCTTCCTTACATCTCAGGTGTCCCCAGTGGAGTGCTTCCTTACATCTCAGGTGTCCCCAGCCAGTGGAGTGCCTCCTTACATCTCAGGTGTCCCCAGCGGAGTGCTTCCTTATATCTCAGGAGTCCCCAGCGGAGTGCCTCCTTACATCTCAGGTGTCACCAGTGGAGTGCCTCCTTACATCTCAGGTGTCACTGTCCCCAGCGGAGTGCTTCCTTACATCTCAGGTGTCACTGTCCCCAGCGGAGTGCTTCCTTACATCTCAGGTGTCACTGTCCCCAGCGGAGTGCTTCCTTACATCTCAGGTGTCCCTATCCCCAGCGGAGTGCCTTCTTACATCTCAGGTGTCACTGTCCCCAGCGGAGTGCCTCCTTACATATCAGGTGTCACTGTCCCCAGCGGAGTGCCTCCTTACATCTCAGGTGTCCACAGCCAGCAGAGTGCTTCCTTACGTCTCAGGTGTCACTGTCCCCAGCGGAGTGTTTCCTTACATCTCAGGTGTCACTGTCCCCAGCGGAGTGCCTCCTTACATCTCAGGTGTCACTGTCCCCAGCAGAGTGCTTCCTTACATCTCAGGTATCACTGTCCCCAGCGGAGTGCTTCCTTACATCTCAGGTGTCACTGTCCCCAGCGGAGTGCTTCCTTACATCTCAGGTGGCACTGTCCCCAGCGGAGTGCTTCCTTACATCTCAGGTGTCACTGTCCCCAGCGGAGTGCTTCCTTACATCTCAGGTGTCACTTTCCCCAGCCAGCAGAGTGCTCCCTTACATCTCAGGTGTCACTGTCCCCAGCGGAGTGCTTCCTTACATCTCAGGTGTCACTGTCTCCAGCAGAGTGTTTCCTTACATCTCAGGTGTCATTGTCCCCAGCGGAGTGCGCCTTACATCTCAGGTGTCCCCAGCCAGCAGAGTGATTCCTTACATCTCAGGTGTCACTGTCCCCAGAGGAGTGCTTACTTACATCTCAGGTGTCACTGTTCCCAGCCAGCAGAGTGCTTCCTTACATCTCAGGTGTCACTGTCCCCAGCCAGCAGAGTGCTTCCTTACATCTCAGGTGTCACTGTCCCCAGCGGAGTGCCTCCTTACATCTCAGGTGTCACTGTTCCCAGCGGAGTGCTTCCTTACATCTCAGGTGTCACTGTCCCCAGTGGAGTGCTTCCTTACATCTCAGGTGTCACTGTCCCCAGCGGAGTGCTCCTTACATCTCAGGTATCACTGTCCCCAGCGGAGTGCTTCCTTACATCTCAGGTGTCACTGTTCCCAGCGGAGTGCTTCCTTACATCTCAGGTGTCACTGTCCCCAGTGGAGTGCTTCCTTACATCTCAGGTATCACTGTCCCCAGCGGAGTGCTTCCTTACATCTCAGGTGTCACTGTGCTCAGGTGTCACTCAGGTGTCACTCAGGTGTCACTGTCCCTCTTCTCCGCTCTCACATTATAACCTCCACATTTCTCTTCTCCTCTCTGTAATCATAACTTCCACAGTGCCCTCTTCTCCTTTCTCACATCATACCCTCCACAGTGCTCTCCTCTTCTCCTCTCTCTCTCATCATAACCTCGGCAGGCTCCCTTCTCGTTTGTGGTCTTCTGGAAAATGGCTGCTGGCGGAGACAGCGGAAAATAGTACATTACACTGTGTCGCTGCCCACAGGGGGGCTATGTTAGTGTGAGGGCGGCCGCGAAAACCGAAAAGTCGCCACGGGAGCGGCGCCGCCCCTTCACCCACTGCTGCCCCAAGGCCTGGCCTCGGTGGCCTTGTGGGAAATCCGGCCCTGCACACGGCTGGTTTACCCGGCCAAAAGCTGTCATGGCAGTTTTCCCGACGGGAAAACCGGTCGTGTGTATGAGGCATAAGGGTTTGTGCTACCTTCCAGGAACACAGTAGTGCTCTATAGCAGATCGATCCAGCTCCTGTGCTTAACACTGGATCCTGGACCAACAGTAGATGCTTAGTCTTAAGGCTCTTTTAACACATTGCTGAGATTAACAGCCAACGTCCCAGTGATTTTTTAGATGGCATTTAAAAAAGCAGTATCTGGGCAGTGCAGTAATAGATTTTTTGGGGAAGGCTTTGGCTTTTATAATTGCATATTGCCAAATAGTTGCCACAATCTACACATAAACCAGTTGGTAAAACACTTTTATGAAAAACAGTTCAAACTGTTAATCTGACAAATAATATAACATATAATAACATTTTCAGAGAGAATTTCACATGATTCTTTGACATTTTTGGGTTGACCCACAGTGTAACTTCACATTCTCCTCTGGGTGAGCTATGTACATTACAAGGATTTTAACCACGTTAGCCCCGGACCATTTGGTTGCCAAATGACCGGGCCACTTTTTGCAATTCGGCACTGCGTCGCTTTAACTGACAATTGCGCTGTTGTGCGACGTGGCTCCCAAACAAAATTGACATCCTTTTTTCCCGCTATAGAGCGACAAAAATAGAGCGACAATTTAAAAAAAAAAAGCAATATTTAGTACTTTTTGCTATAATAAATATCCCCATTTTTTTTTTTAAAACAATTTTTTTCTCAGGCTAGGTCAATATGTATTCTACTACAAACTTTTGGTAGAATAAAAAAAATCGCAATAAGCATATATTGATTGGTTTGCGCAAAAGTTATAGGTTCTACAAAATAGGGGATAGTTTTATGACATTTTTATTATTTTTTTTACTAGTAATGATGGCGATCTGTGATTTTTATCATGACTGTGACTTTATGGCGGACACATCGGACATTTTTGACCAATTTTTGGGACCATTGTCATTTAACCACTTCAGCCCCGGACCATTTTGCTGGTCAATGACCGGGCCACTTTTTGCGATTCAGCACAGCGTTGATTTAGCTGACAATTGCACGGTCATGCAACATGGCGTTCTTTTTTCCCCACAAATAGAGCTTTCTTTTGGTGGTATTTGATCACCTCTGCGGTTTTTATTTTTTGCGTTCTAAACAAACATCAAGCGTCAATTTTGAAAAAAAATAATAATATTTTTTACTTTTTGCTGTAATAAATATCCCCCAAAAATATATAAAAAAAACATTTTTTTCCTCAGTTTAGGCCGATACGTATTCTTCTACAAATTTTTCATTAAAAAAATCGCAATAAGTGTTTATTGATTGTTTTGCGCAAATGTTATAGCGTCTACAAAATAGGGGATAGTTTTATGGCATTTTTATTAATATATATTTTTTTACTAGTAATGGCAGCAATCTGCGATTTTTATTGGTACTGCGACCTTATGGTGGACACTTCTGACTCATTTTTGGGACCATTGTTATAGCGATCAGTGCTATAAAAATGCATTGATTACTGTAAAAATGTCACTGGCAGGGAAGGGGTTACCACTAGGGGGCGAGGAAGGGGTCAATTATGTTCCCTCATTGTGTTCTAACTGAAGGGGGGTGGGACTGACTAGGGGAAATGACAGATCACTGTTCATACATTGTATGAACATGCAATCAGTCATTGCTCCCCCTGAAAGGACCGGGAGCTGTGTGTTTACACACACAGCTCCCGGTTCTCGCTCTTTAATGAGCGATCGCGGGTGCCCGGCGGCGATCGCAGCTGCCGGGCACGCGTGTCGGCACCAGAGGTGAGCAGGTGGCGCACGCATGCCCCTAGTTTCTGAAATGCAAAATCACGTTATATTATGTGATTTTGCACAGCCAAATAGACCTGCCCCCGTAAAACTACGGTGGGCGGTCGGCAAGCGTTTATACAGTGATCAGTGCTATACAAATGCACTGATTACTGTAAACATGACACTGGCAGTGAAAGGGGTTAATCACTAGGGGGTGCTGAAGGGGTTAAGTGTGTCCTATGGAGTGATTCTAACTGTTAGAGGAGCTATCAGCGATTACTGTTTACAATCACAGGGAACAGTAGATCCCTGACATGTCACTAGGCAGAAATGGGGAATGCCTTGTTTACAAAGGCATCCCCCTGTTCTGCCTTTGCTGACCGCAATCGCGGGCCACCCGGGAACATCGAGTTCCTAGGACCCGTGGGCGCACTCACTAGGAACACAGCGACAAATTTAAAGGGATGTACAGGTATGCCCATTTGTCTGCCTGTGCCATCCCAACGTATATTGGCGTGCGGCGGTCGGCAAGTGGTTAACAAACTTTGTTGTAGATTCTTACCTTTTGTTCTGAGGAAAAAATGGTTTGTTGTGCAAAGTGAATGTAAATGTGAATAGGAGTGATTTTATAATTATCCATCAGCTGCTGCACTTGCAGGGTTCTAATGGGGAAAGTGGCAGAAGGTTTTGTATTCCTTTAGACATGATTTCCCTTTGGGAGTATTTCACCAAAAAAGTTGCTTGTGTTGCAGCAGATGCCCAAAATCTTACTTGTATCTTAGTGCAGACTTCTGGGAAAATAAGTAAGCCAATCACAGAAGCAGAAAATTGCATATCTCTGGGAGGGACTATCTGTGTACAAAATGCCTCCAGGTTGCCATATTGCATAGCATTGTATAGAAAATGACAGTGCTGTAGATTGAAAAGGGAATGTAATTACAGTATGACTTCCATAGCAATTAAATATGCTATATTATAATTTTTTTATTTACAATTTTTTTTCTCATGAAAGTGAAGTTACTCTATAAAGTTAGAAGCTTGAATATCAAAAATCATATGTAATTAAACTATTCGTTATTTAAACTAAGAATAATAATATTTGGATAATATTGCTATCAAAGTATTAATTCTTTCTTTCACCTGTACTGCTAGCACTCTTTTGTAAGCGTAATAACTGCCATGCTTGTTCAAAGTTAGATTTTTGTTATTTTTGAAGAAGATTATCTGCTTCGGGGTTCTCTTAAATAATTATTGAAACTTCCTTTCCTTCCTTGTCCTTTAGTTGCTCTGTTGGAGCATTACTCAGAAGAAATGTCTCAGACTTCTAACAACCCTAGACGCCTTGATACATTTACACACTGACTATGATTTGAAAAATAGCCTTCTGCTTCACATTAAAAAGATACGTATTTTGTTTAACTGAACCAGCTGCTTTACTATTTTGCTTTTAAAATGGCTCATAGTGTTTTAAAAAAGTGCTATAACAAAGGATCCCTATGCAGTAGAGACTGTTTTGTTTAAAGTAAACCTGTCAGGACTGAAATATGATAGCTACCATTACTGAGTCTGACTTGAAGTGCATGCTGCTTCACTAATTAGTGAGTCATTTATCTAGAACAAGTAAGTGTATATCAGGTGTCCCTACACCTTATTTGTACATGCTTGTTTCAATTTGGTAATTCATCCTGCAGTGAAAGAAAAAATTGAAATTAACAGCAGGGCTTGTAACTTTAACCACTTCAACAAATAGAGCTCTCTTTTGGTGGTATTTGATCACCTCTACGATATATTTTTTTTGCGCTATAAACAAAAAATATATATACAATTTTGAAAAAAACACAAATTGTTTTTACTTGTTGCTATAATAAATATCCCAAATAAAAAAAAAAAAAGGCAGATATACTGTAGTCTACATATTTTTGGTATAAAATCGCAATAAGCATATATTGATTGTTTTTTGTTGCAAAAGTTATAGCGTTTACAATATAGGGGATAGATTCATGCCATTTTTATTATTATTATTATTTTACTAGTAATGGCGGCGATCTGCGGCAGATCAGACACTTTGGACACTTTTTTGGGACAATTGACATCTATACAACGATCAGCGCTAAAATAGTCACTGATTCTAAATCTACTTTTAGGTGATTCTAGGAAAAAAATCCCTTTAAAAAAGCCTACCCTGCCTCCACCTAACAACTGCACTTTTATTTTTTTCATCAGCTCATTCCCCACAGTTATTACCCTTTCGTCCCTCCCTCCTAGATCATAAGCTCTAATGAGCAGGGCCCTCTGATTCCTCATGTATCGAACTGAATTGTAATTGTACTGTCTGCCTAATGTTGTAAAACTGTGGGGGGGGGGAATATAAATCCTGTATAATAATAATTTGTATCTTTGCATGGCCAACCTTTAGCTGCACAGTTAGAAAAATACCTTCATATATCTTAATAGAGAAGTGTAGTTTATACCTAAAGTAAAAAAAAAACTGCATGCCGAATGCGCATGCGTGGCAGCTCCCAAAATGGCTGCCGGCTTCTAGAGCTCCGCTCCCCCACGGCCCTGTAACAGCCACCGGAGCTCTCAGGGTGCCCCCCCCAGCACCCTTACCAGGATAATCGAGTGGGGGGAAGCCCCCAGGAACGAGAGAATGTCAACGACGCCGGCCCAGAGGGACTTGTCGCATCAGATGGCCCCCTCAGCTATGCCAAAATTGTGGCGGTGCAGCGAGGCCTGCATTCGGCAGAAAACACTTAGGGTTCCATCGCTGACCAGGACCTGGTTCCTCTGCCATCCCAGGTACTGATTACCCCCCCCCCCCCACACTGCCCCAGGCCACATCACCAGCATCCACGGAATCTCTGCTGGGAAGACTGAGCTCTGGCCCCCCTCTACCCCCATGCTGGATCCACATACAGGCCTACTGCTGGAGGTCAGTGATGCTGCTGAATCTACTCCCATCCCCACTGACTTTCCATCCATGATGGAAGTTTTTGCGCAAATGCTCTCTAAAAGCCTAGCCCTTAATGCAGCCCAGATTACTTCATCCATCCATGCGGATCTGCAGCAAATTGGGATGGGAATGGACACAATTGAGAAAAAGGCTGATCAATCAGTGGTTCGAATTAATCAAAACACAGCCAGGCTGCAAGACGTTCAGGATCAATTAGAAACTGCCTTTGCAAAGATTTATGACCTCGAGAACCGATCGAGACGTTATAACTTTAGGATCAGGGGGATCCCCGAATTGGAGAAGGAGGTGCAGGCAGCTGTGAAATCTTTCATAAAAAGCCTTATCCCAGATATTGCTGAACACCGCCTGGAGCTAGGCAGAGCTCACAGAGCCCTGCAACCCCCCCACTCAGATGGCCTCCCCAGAGACATCATAGTGAAACCTCACTATTATTCAGTAAAGGAAGTGATGAGGAAATCTAGGAACTCGGATAACCCAACTCTGCATGGACACAAAATTCAGATTTTTGCCGATCTTTCCCCATACACGGTGCAGAAAAGACGATCACTTAAACCGTTACTGTAGCTTCTGATGGAGAAGGAAATCACTTATAGATGGTCTTTCCCCCTCCGCCTGAACTTTTCCTACAAGAACAAAAGCTTTGGCTTCTCTTCTCTCCTCTCCTCTGGCTGAGGATGAGCACCTTCTGATACATCTGGGGATTCTATCCCAGGACAACCCCACTCATGAAGACTGGCAGAAGCAAAAGAGAGACCCCCGCCAGTGAGCCTGCTGCAGTACACCTGGCTGAAACAAGGCTCCAAGCGCTCCAAGGAAAATCTCCCGCCTTGATGGTCTATTCCCCTTTATCGGATCAGGGATCTGATCTGTGACATTTCCACCACTCTGTCTACATTTTGCTGTGACTTCTCTGCCCTTTCCCCTTTTGAGGGTCCCCGCTGAATCTGAAATACTGCCTACAGTGACTCGACTAATGTTTTATTTAACCACTTTTATTTTGCAGGTTGCTCTGCTGGGCCTTATTCACTGGTCAGGGGGGGGGGCGGGATTCAGAGGGTGTGTGTCTGGTGTCTTTAGTTTAATACTGTGTGTTTGTTTATTGTTGGGGCGATCTGTTCTTTTGCTCATCGTAGGCTCAAGTTCGAGCCTTCAGTTCAATCGGTTTTTGGGTGGTTGGGCTGTGGTGGACCCAGTGCACCTCACTTTAGGACCGGGAGTGCCTTATGTGCTCCTAGGTTCTTTCACGGATTCCCTATAACCAGGGAATTCCAAGCCTCTCAGGCTGGAGGGTAGGAGATGGCTAGTACATCCCGATCCCTGGGCAGGAGGGGGTTCATTGTTCTTATGTATTCATTTTGATAGTTTTCACACCTTTTCTCCTTCCTCTTCTTGTGACTGTTCATCTGAGTCTCCACGGATTCCGCAGCTGTCACCGCCTCACATCCCAAGGCCTGGGTATCTGCCATCTTAGCACTTTAGGCATCCTGGTGAGTATAGCTCTCTAGATCAAGGTGAGCCTCAATTTTTTGTTCTACCCACTCTGATCCATGTCTAATGCACATCCTTCTGCACCCTCCCTCAAGATTATCTCCCATAATGCTTGGGGTCTTAACTCTCCCGTTAAACGCAGGAAACTTTTCCAGCAATACCACTCCATGCATGCAGATACTCTCCTGTTACAGGAAACCCACTTCCCAGCCACGTTTAAACCCACATTTCTCCATCAGCGTTACCCTCAATTTTTCTTAGCTTCGGCGGATAACAAGACAAAAGGGGTAGCCATCTGCTTTGCTTAACACATTAATCTCTCTTAACCAAAAACTGTGGTTGATCCGCAAGGGCACTACATCCTAGTTTCTGGTCACATTGATGGAGAGCTTTACACCTTTGTCTCATACTACACCCCCAATAAAAGTCAGAAACTCTTTTTTTACTGTTTACTACATAAATTGCTAGTGCATCTCAAGGGGACAGTGTTCATTGGCGGAGACTCTAACACAGCCTACTGTTAAGACCTGCAGTGGTTAGGGTACTGCGGCCTTCTTTCCATCTCCCAATCGCCAAGCATAAGGGAGTATCGCTACCCTAGATGGTAGAGGGAAAGTGGAGATGAATGCAGTTCCCAAGATGATTCTTCCGAATGGTTAGAGTATTCCTCCTCCCCAAGCATGAGCCAAGACTTCATGAAGGGTGTCCAGATATAGAATGGCTTTATTGAGAGACAGGTTACTTATAAACAGCAAAAGAAATACTTGATGTAATCAGATATACAATTACATCCTCCTCCCACATCAGGTTGTTACTAGCCAGCCCCCCTTCAAGAGACCTCTTTTAGGAGACAGGCGGCTGTCTCCGGTAGAATTACTGGTTCTTTGCCCAGACAAGGTGATTTAGAACTTCGCACCTGCTAAACAATAGAAATTCACACAATGAACATTTCTTGAGAGACAGACTAAAGATTATTTACATGACACAGCAGACAATAATACCACAACAGGCTCTGCCTGGGAGATATTGAGGTCAGTTTAAGGAATAAACCAATTATCCAGGCAGAGAGCACCCTGCTAGTACATATCTCCTGATAGCCCCGATCTGGGGGACCAACATATCCAAATTTCACCCAGATCGGTCCAGGGGTTCTTAAAAGACAAGTCTATGAGAAAATCCAGAATAAAGTCTATTTTCTTCACACCTACAAATTTTCGCTTGAAAAATCAAGGGATAGGAAACCGATACCCAAGCGTCCCTCCAAACAAAGCATTAAAATTGCTAAACTGTTCAACTCTGCAGGGTTGATTGATGTTTGGAGAGAGGCAAACCCTCACACAAAGAACTATACACATTTCTCTGCCCCACACAACTCATTTGCCAGAATAGACCACATTTTCACACGCTCCTCAACTAGGGATGAGCTTCGCGTTCGAAACGAACGTATGTTCGACTCGAATATCGTCCGTTCAATCGCTTGTCAAATTTCGAACAAAAACGATTGTTCGCGGCAAATTCGAGTGAAACGAAACGACCGTTTTTAAAACTTTTTCCAATTGATACTACTATCAATGGGAAAAAAAAAGTTTTAAAAACGGTCGTTTTTTCAGGAGTCCTGCTTCTGAAAAAACGACCGTTTTTAACACTTTTTTCCATTGATACATGTTCCCTGGGGCAAGACCCGGGTTCTGAAAGACGTTTTCCAACAATAACTTGAAAATTGGTCTTTCAAATTATCGTTTTTGAATTCGAACGTTCGAGTCCCATAGACTTCAATGGGGTTCTAAATGTGAACGATCTGACTTTTCGACGGTTCTGGTGCGAACCGAACGCGGGGGTGTTCGGCTCATCCCTATCCTCAACAATACCTTTGATCAGATCATAGAAACTCCCCTCTTGGTTCACTCAATGGTCACTTTGACCACGTTACGATCTTCTAGAGTTCGAGTTCCCCCTCGTTGGCGTTTGCAGGAGTCCCTATTTAGTGACCCAATACAGTGTACCCTTCTGGAGGAAGCAATTAAGGAATATTTCCTTATCAATGCGACGAGCAAAGTCTCAGATGCTACCGTCTGGGCGGTGCACAAGTCAGTTCTTCAGAGAAAAAGCATTCAAATTGTTTCGAAATTCAGGGTGGAACACAGGGTGGACACACTGAAGCTTACGGAGGACTTTCATTCTCTTGCTAAAGCACACAAGCGACATCCCACGGCCGAGTCTCTTGGGAAACTAGACAGGGCCAGAGCCCTACTTAACTTGAAACTGATGACGGATGCTGAAAGGCACCTTAGATGGAGCGGGGCAAAATTTTATTTCCCAGAGAGACAGGATTGGGTCTAAATTAGCGGTAAATCTGAGACCTAAACCACGCGCTCTAACATTCCTTAAAATTCGGGCGACCTCAGGGGACCTTACGCAGAACCCGACCAAGATTATGGATACTTTTTTTAAAGTTCTACTCTGATCTATACAAACCAAACCAACCTCCCCGGGGGGTTCACTGAGAAACACATTTTTAGACAATCTCCCTTTGCCTACTCTGTACACAGAGCATAGAAATCTCCTTGGGAGTCCATTTATCAAAGAGGAAATACTGGATACCATTAAATGCCTTAAGCTAGGTTCCTCACCTGGACCGGATGGTTTTTCCACTGGTTATTACAAAAAATTTGGACCCTGTCTGGCTCTGAATGTTCAACTCTCTCAGGGAGAGAAACCCCTTGAATATGGACCTGAATTCTGCATATATCTCAGTGAGTAATTATCTCGCTCATCAATAATGATATTAAAATTATGACCAAGATCCTGGCCAATAAGTGCATAGTCAGCCCAGTCGTGTCCTGTCCCCAGGAGGATGTACCTGGAGGATGCTACATCTCCATGCATTCCCATAATCCCCTGTTATAATATAACTGGCTGGATGACTAAATAACGGCGTTCCTGGACTGCTTCTCTGCCAAGCTCCAAATGATCTTTAATACACCCTGGCAACAGCTGCTCCACTGTTTTTTTTTAATCAAGGCTTCCTCTCCTATGCGATATCTATCTGGCTTCTGGTAAGCCTTCAATTTATTTGGTGACACGGTGGTGGTGTTATTTCAAGTCACTATCTAGGACATCCTTATATATTATTTTTTATTGTTCAATGTGCTGGTTTGACGTACTTCACTATGTTTATTTAATAACTTTTTTTGGCAATTAACTGCTGATACACCTGGAGCTACCCACAACCTCTCAACCCTCTTTTCTGCTGTATCAACCTACTGTGGACTCCTAAAGGCCCTGGCTGGGTTGTAGCCGCAAGCACGTTATGCTTGCCTTCTGGTAAGCCTCCATTGTTTATCATATTTACAGTTTTGTAGCAGAGTAAACAACTTTTTTTCACACAACTGCCCATCAAGGACTCTTTAACGTTTTTTTTGGTCTTCCCTTATACTCTTTTGATTTTCATCCAATTTTTTGAGTACACCTGGACTTTAGATTCACATAATATTTTTCTTGCACATGGTATTATAACCATTTGAGTCATCACTCCAAATACTTTTGTTTACATTTATTTATTTTTTTTAGCGCAACTCCATCTTTTCTTTCTTGTACTATTTAGTGTGTGTGTAACACCTAGTGGTTGCTGCTGTATTTATTGGTCATTTCTGTTGTTAAGCGCGGTATAATTTTCTTTGATATATTTTCCGGCAATAGGGTTTCGGGGTTTTATTGCTGCATACATTCATAAAGATTAGGTGGGTTTCATCCATGGTAGACAGGGTCCGGACCAGATCGATGGCGATGGGCTATTGAACATAATTTTGCTTCTCAAATCACAGTGGGAGGGGACCCTGCAAAAAGTTTTTTTACTCTCCATAGACCTCCTTAATTCTATAGACTGGGCATACCTGTCTGATATCTTGGGAGGTGGGGCTTCGGCCCGTATTTCTTAAACTTGATCCAAGCACTTTACTCGAACCCCACTGCCCAGGTACGCCTAATGGGCCAGATACTCGGACTCCTTTACCATTGGCGGAGTACCATACAGGATTGCCCGCTCTCCCCCTCCTCTTTGTGATGGCCATAAGAGACCTAGCCGTAGCTCTTAGATCGACCCTGACTTTTAAGGGAGTGACTTGTGGAAAACTGGAGCATAAGTGTGTGCTGTAAGCAGGTGACCCATCTCCTCTTTATCACCTCCCTTTCTGACCTCCACTCCTGTGATTCTTAAGACGCTGTGGGCTTTTTAGTGAGGTTACGGGGCTGAAAGTTAATATGAATAAGTCGACAGCTTTGAACATTACTGTCCCCAAACCGGGATCTTCTTAATCAGCTTTCCAATAATTTTGATTTCAGTTGGGCTTCTGGTGCAATCCCATACCTAGGCATTAAACTGATGTCAGACGTCAATAGTCTTTTTAAAGCCAAATATTCCCCTATGATACACAAAATGTAGGGGGCGATATGGATATGTGGTCGAAGTGTGGTTTGTCCTGGTTAGGCAGGATCCATGCAGTGAAAATTACCCTTCTCCCCCGTCTGTTATACTTATTCCGCTCCCTCCCAGTCTCGATTAAGAAACATTTCCTCAGTAAACTGCAGTCACAAATAGTTTGCTTTGTTTTTTTTGGGTAGTAAGGGGTATAGATGTCCCTCTGGAATTATTTTCCGCGCCTGAAATCGCAGGGCGGACTGGACTCCTCCCCAAATCTATGGGGTTACTACCAGGCAGTTCACTTACACAAATCTCAAAGTTTTTTTTAGGGGTCCGAAACCTGATTGGCTCTCAATGGAAAGACAGGCTACCTCTTGAATTCCATTGATTACCTTGTTTGGTGTGACCCCAGGGTTAGGCCTGCGATAATGTCCCCTACTCTCTCGCACTCCATAGCCTAAAGTTCCAAGCTCTTTGGACTACACACCCTGACATCCTCCCTGAAGCCTCTACCACATTTATTCCATAATGCAGCTTTCCCTCCGGGAATGAACATCGAGGCCTTTCGGTGGTGATAGATAAGGGTCTCTACCGTATTGGCCACTTCCTATCTCTGGCGGGTTCGATTTCCTTGTCGCATTGTAGAAAGAAGCTGGATATGCCCGATTCGGAACTATTCAGATTTTCCCAAATCTCCCATTTTTTACACTCAATCTATAATAATAAATAGAAAGGTACTCCCCACCATAACACCCTATGAGCATTGGTGCTCTAATACAGAGGATCAGAGGGGAGGTATATCCTTGATCTATACAGCACTTGTGACTAAAGTGGACAAGCCAACCTATGCCCGGGCCTGGGAGGAGGACATGAACAGCTCGTGGGACACTGTGGTCTGGTTCTGTGCTACACAGAGAGCGTATAAAGGTATTGTCAACATTTCTCTCATAGAGGCTAGTTTAACCACTTAGCAACCACCTGCCGAAAAATAACGGCGGCAAGGTGGTTGCTTAACTCTGGGATCACGTTATATAACGTGATTCCAGAGTCGCGCTCCCCCGCGCGCCCCCTGGGGCGCGCACACGGGAATGTCGCGGCGGTTTACCACGTGATCGCGCCGTCCAATGACGGCGCGATCAGATGTAAAACAGACCGGCGTCATTTGATGACGCCGGTTCCTCCCTCCTCTCTCTGTGCCGATCGGTACAGTGTGAGAGGAGAAGGGAGGGAGCGGATGGCAGCGCCAGTGCTGCGGGATGGATCTGTGACAAATGTAGTCACAGATCCATCCATCCATCCCTCCCTGCTCAGCCATCCCTGCTGCATATACTCTGCAATGCTGGGCAATACTCTGGGGGGGGGGGCAATACTCTGGGGGGGGGGGGCAATACTCTGGGGGGGGGGGGGCAATACTCTGGGGGGGGGGCACTCTGGGCATACTCTGGCATACTCCGCATACTCTGGTGGGCATACTCCGCACTCTGGGCATACTCTGGTGGGCATACTCCGCAATACTCTGGTGGGCATACTCTGGGCATACTCTGGTGGGCATACTCCGCAATACTCTGGGCATACTCTGGTGGGCATACTCCGCAATACTCTGGGCATACTCCGCAATACTCTGGGCATACTCCGCAATACTCTGGGCATACTCCGCAATACTCTGGGCATACTCCGCAATACTCTGGGCATACTCCGCAATACTCTGGGCATACTTACGCAATACTCTGGGCATACTTACGCAATACTCTGGGCATACTTACGCAATACTCTGGGCATACTTACGCAATACTCTGGGCATACTTACGCAATACTCTGGGCATACTTACGCAATACTCTGGGCATACTCCGCAATACTCTGGGCATACTCCGCAATACTCTGGGCATACTCCGCAATACTCTGGGCATACTCCGCAATACTCTGGGCATACTCCGCAATACTCTGGGCATACTTCGCAATACTCTGGGCATACTCTGCAATACTCTGGGCATACTCTGCAATACTCTGGGCATACTCTGCAATACTCTGGGCATACTCCGCAATACTCTGGGCATACTCTGCAATACTCTGGGCATACTCTGCAATACTCTGGGCATACTCCGCAATACTCTGGGCATACTTACGCAATACTCTGGGCATACTTACGCAATACTCTGGGCATACTTACGCAATACTCTGGGCATACTTACGCAATACTCTGGGCATACTCCGCAATACTCTGGGCATACTCCGCAATACTCTGGGCATACTCCGCAATACTCTGGGCATACTCCGCAATACTCTGGGCATACTCCGCAATACTCTGGGCATACTCTGCAATACTCTGGGCATACTCTGCAATACTC
The DNA here is from genome assembly GCA_029574335.1 of Rana kukunoris. NCBI lineage: Eukaryota > Metazoa > Chordata > Amphibia > Anura > Ranidae > Rana > Rana kukunoris. Next base: position 391,197,513 of record CM056050.1, on the reverse strand, counting down.
TGGGCATACTCTGCAATACTCTGGGCATACTCTGCAATACTCTGGGCATACTCTGCAATACTCTGGGCATACTCCGCAATACTCTGGGCATACTCCGCAATACTCTGGGCATACAGCGCCCCTGTCCCCGTGAGCTCGCATGCAGAAGCGAACGCATACGCAAGTCCCGCCCACATATGAAAACGGTGTTCAAACCACACATGTGAGGTATCGCTGCGAACGTTAGAGCGAGAGCAATAATTTTGGCCCTAGACCTCTTCTCCAACTAAAATGATGTAACCAGTAAAAATATTTAAAGCGTCACCTATGGGGATTTTTAAGTCGCAAAGTTTGGCGCCATTCCATGTGGCCACGCTGTGTAAAAGTCCCACACATGGGGTATCGCCATACTCGGGAGGAATAGCAGAATGTGTTTTGGGTGTAATTTGTGGTATGCATATGCTGTGTGTGAGAACTAACCCGCTAATATGAAAATTTTGTGGAAAGAAAATAAAAATGAAAAAAATCTTGATTTTGCAAAGAATTATGGGAAAAATTACAACTTCAAAAAACTCACCAGGCCTCTTTCTAAATACCTTGGAATGTCTTCTTTCCAAAAAGGGGTCATTTGGGGGGTATTTGTACTTTTCTGGCATGTTAGGGTCTCAAGAAATGAGAGAGGATGTCAGTACATCAGGTGTGATCAAATTGATCAATTTTCAGTAATTGGTACCATAGCTTTTAGACCCTATAACTTTCACCCAGACTAAATAATATCTAAATTTTTTTTGTTTTGTTACCAAAGATATGTAGCAGTATACATTTTAGGCCAAATTTATGAAGAAAAATTACTTTTTTGCAAAATTTTATAATAGAAATGAAGAAAAATTCATTTTTTTACAAAATTTTCGTTCTTTTTTCATTTATAGTGAAAAAAATAAAAACCGCAGAGGTGATAAAATACCACCAAAAGAAAGCTCTATTTGTGGGAAAAAAAGGACAAAAATTTAATTTGGTTATAGTGTTGTATGACTGAGTTATTGTCATTCAAAATGTGAGAGCACCGAAAGCTGAAAATTGGTCTGGTTATTAAGTGGGTTTAAGTGCCCAGTAGTCAAGTGGTTAAAAGTTTTGCTTAGGTGGTACTATGTTCCTTCCAGGCTGGCAAGTATGTTTCCAGGGACCTTGCCAGTGTGTTTTAGGGGTTGCGAGCTGGAGGGCTCCATGCTCCAGACTTGGTGGTCCTGCCCCCGCATTAGATCCTGCTGGCAGAAGTTTTTCCGTACCATTAGCTCCTTAACCACAGTGGTGGTAACTAGTGTTGAGCAGAATATGCCATATTCGATTTCGCGATATATCTCGAATATATAGTCGAATATTCGAGATATATTCGCTAAATACGAATATTCGTGATATTTTTTGGAAATGAAATGATTGCGAAATTTCGCTATTGCGAATGCGAATTGCGAATGCGAATGAAATTTCGGCAAATGCGGAAGGAGCACTCTGATTGGCTCAGAATATTCGTGATATTTTATAATACAAAATAATTGCGAAATTTCGAGAAATGCGGAATGGAGCACTCTGATTGGCTCAGAATATTCGTGATATATTACAATACAAAATAATTGCGAATATTCGGCAAATGTGGAAGGAGCACTCTGATTGGCTCAGAATATTCGTGATATATTACAATACAAAATAATTGCGAAATTTCGAGAAATGCGGAATGGAGCACTCTGATTGGCTCAGAATATTCGTGATATATTACAATACAAAATAATTGCGAATATTCGGCAAATGTGGAAGGAGCACTCTGATTGGCTCAGAATATTCGTGATAAATTACAATACAAAATAATTGCGAATATTCTGCAAATGCGGAAGGAGCACTCTGATTGGCTCAGAATATTCGTGATATATTACAATACAAAATAATTGCGAATATTTGGCAAATGCGGAAGGAGCACTCTGATTGGCTCAGAATATTCTTGATATTTTATCGTAATTTCGCAAAAATGCGAATGAGAAATTGATTGCGGAATTTCGACAGTAACACTCTGAAATCGAATATATGTGTTATTTTAGCTAAAAACAATATTGCGAATTTCTCGAAAATAATCGCGCGATATCGCTATTGCCGAATAATCGCATTGCGATTTTTCGGCAATATAAAATGATCGCTGCAGCTACTCGGCCCAAGGTCTCTAATCATACCAGCAATGCTTTTAGACGTCGATGGGGATCTCTAGGATGTGATCTGTTCTAAAAAAAAATTGAAAAAATACGAATATTCGAAATAGCGAATATTCACCGCGAAATTCGGAATATATCGTGAATACTCGAATATGCCATATTCGAGCCGAATATTCGCAATACGAATATTCGTGAGCAACACTAGTGGTAACTCCCCACCCCGGCATACCACTTCTAAACCAGTGTATTCCCGATTTACCCAGACATTCCCAGGCTTAATAATTTTTCATCATATTGGGAGACAAAATGTCCATTGCCAAGGCCTGGAAGAAACCTACTGTCTCCTTCCGGGGTTCAGGAGGAAAGTCTCCTGGATTATGATGCAAGAACAGATTATAGCTAAACTTAATGACAAAACAGAGAGATTTATGGCCATTTGGGAAACCTGGGCCAACTTCTGTAGCATTTCTCACATACCGGGAGTGCAGCTCGGAAGCTTGACCGCTCGTGCCACTCCTTGATGGAGCAGGCACGCTTCTTTTCATTCCTTTCCTACACTTTTCTCTCCTTCTTCTTTCTGTCACCTCCCTTGGTGTTTCCATTGAAATTGACTTCTCTCTGTGCCAACATACGTGGCTGAGTTTACGCATCTAGTGCGATTGCCATCCTCACTCATCCACCTAGTGGTACTTTGCTGATGGCCAGGGGTAGGATCGAAGTGATCGCATTTCCCGAGAGTCAGGCTGCGCCTGACCCGTTGGGGTGTTTCCTCAGGATTTTTAGGGTGGCTCACTGTCCTATGGTGGGTCGATTCGACTTGCTTGAGGATGGTTGGGTTATTATACTCACTTATGTCATTGGTGAAAGGTTTATGAGGTTTTATCCTCGATTCCTCAGGATATGGAATGTACTGTCATTATGAATGACATTAACTCTTTGTATATTTCTTTTTGACGTCTGTTATCTTTTAAAACATTTCAATAAAAATTAACTACCATACCTAAAGAATAGATTCCTCCCATGTACTTACCATGCATACAACCCAATATCAAAATCAAAAGGGGTGTCTATTTTAATTTCCAAAAAAATTGCATGGTCCATGCTGGACAAATGGGTAGACGGAGATGGATGCTTTATATTTTTAAAAGGAAGCATATGGGGCATGAAGGTGACATTGGCCACTGTATACGCACCCAAAACGCATCAAGATACCTTCCTGACTAAAACCTTAGCCAAACTCGCCAAATTTGCAGAGGGGAAAATGATTCTGGGAGGAGACCTTAATATACCACTCGATCCTAAATTGGATACATCAACTGGGTCTTCATCTACACTAGTGTGTGCCAGGAGGGGAGTTATGCGGAAGTTGCAAGAGATGCAATTGGTGGATGTATGGAGATTATTACATGAAAGTGAGAAAGATTACACATTTTTTTTTCAATCTGCATCAATCGTTCAACCAGATAGACCTCTTCCTGGTGCCACACTATCTACTGACAGTAGTACATGAGGTAACCATTGGGAATATAACATGGTCAGACCACGCGCCAGTGACACTACATATTTCCATATCAGGCAAGGCTTCCTCCCCGGGGCGCCAGTTTGTTGCAGTTTCCAGAAGTTCGGGAAGATGTAGAAAAAGAAATGGAAGCATACTTTCAGACGAACAACACATCGGGGAGTGACCCAAGCATTGTATGGGAAGCACATAAGGCAGTAATGAGAGGTGTGCTGATAAATCATGGTGCCAGATTATAGAAAGCTTGAGAAGCACAGGAAGTCAAATTGATAGAAGAAATTCAGATACTGGAGGTCCAACATAAAGCAGTACAGACATCACTGATAGGAGAAAAGCTGGGGCATCGGAGGAGACAACTGACAGATCTACTTAGGTAAAAAGCGAAAGCAACAATTCAGGCAGGAAGGAAAGTAACGTATGAACTAGGGATAAGTATAGTAAAGTCCTAGCAGGGAAGTTGAAGGAAAAGGGGAAGACAGTATATGTGCCCCATATGAAGGGGAAAAATGGACAACTAATTTCACTCCCCAGAGATAAAGCACAAAGATTTAGAGAGTACTATTCCTCCCTCTATGACTTGGCTCCGGTGCCTCAACCCCGGATTAAGTTGGAAGAATATCTCTCCTCAGCCCACATCCTTAGGCTATCTTCACCAGAACGGGATAATTTGGAAAGACCTATTTCCATTGAAGAGCTTAAAGTAGTAATGAAATCGGTTAAACAGGGGAAGGCCCCAGGCCCAGATGGGTTTACCATTCAGTATCATAAACTTTTTTTCCATATATTAGGGGCGCATATGAAAAAAGTATTCAATGAGATTGGCCGGTCTACCTCCCTTCCGCCAGACGCACTTACGACACATATTTTGGTTATCCCGTAAGAAGAGAAAGACCCGATGGAGTGCGGGAGTTACCGTCCAATCTCATTGTTGAACATAGACCTAAAACTGTGCACTAAACTTTTAGCTTCCCGACTTCAGCCTTTGCTGAAACAATTAATTCATTTGGACCAGGTTGGCTTTGTCCCTACCCGGGAGGACAGGGATAATACTATTAAGGTTCTCAACCTGGTCCACTGGGCAAATGAAACAAAAACACCCTCTATCTTCCTAAGTATGGATTTGTTTTTAATCAAATTATAAGACTCCTAATCAGAGCTTTTTTTCTCAGAAAATAGGTGCAGGAACTCAACCACGACCCATTCAGATTTCACAAACAGTAGAAGGGTTTAAAGGGGCATTAAATACCAGAATTGCATTACATACAGTGTGCAGAGTTCAGGGGGTTACATAGCAGTCACTTGTAAACACAGAAACCAGACTTCTGTGTTCACAAGTGATTGTGGTGAGCGCGCACCAAAGGGTCTGAGCCAAAGGTGGTGGAACTGAGTTCCACCAAGTTCCCCCAGAAAAAAAGCCCTGCTCCTACTATCGATGACTGGTAAGAAATTGATCACATAATTTATTCCTACAAAATGCAACAATCTTCAGTATGTCCTTATTGTCTGATTTCCTGGTGATTTTGTTTTATACATCTTTTTGCATTCAAACAATTTATGTATGGATGCTTATAATTATAGATATATATTTAGTTCAATAAAAGTTTTATTAGAAATTTTCAGACAGAAATCAGGAAAAAACATGAGCCGGTCCCCCAACATTGGGTGGGCCGGTCCTCCACATAATACAAACTGATTTATTCATAGTACAGAACACAATATGGGTAGGTTCATCATCTCAACGAGGCATTTATATAAAGCTATCCGGCATATAACAGAACATGTCCCACAACCGCATCCCCTAGCCAGAGCGCCCCTTTGGGAGCCTGCTGCGCCCGTGGCCAGGAGGACGCAAGGGGACAATGTCCCCACACAAGGGGTGTCACCAAGAACTAGATAGCGGTGCTTCCATACGCCGGAAGCAACCAGGAGTACATCAAGGGACTGAGCCTCTAACAACATGAAAATAGGGGATTGCCTTGGACGAACCGATCTCTTACGTGGAGGGCAAAATAGGTACCGGAAAAGAATGGAGAAGGATAGATCAAATAAAAGAACTAGTAGAGGAAAAGAGGGAAGGAAGAGAAAAAGGAAAGGGGGGATGCGGTGTGCTCGGTCTCCCCGCGTCTTGGACATAGGTTGTATATTCAAGGTCTCGCATATCTTTTAAGGCAGCGGAGACCTCGGTTCCGATGGGAGCATTTGTTTTAGTTTTTCCGAGGAAGAATGATGCCTCCACAGTCCCCATGTAAAGGAGAACTTAGCGTGGTTATCTAGGGCTTTAGCCTGGAGTTCTTCCATTAACATGACTCCATTCATTTCAGAGACCCATTCAGCTAGTGTCGGGGGCGATGAGGACTTCCAATGTCTGGCTATGAGTTGCCTACTTATACTGAGACAGAACTTGAGAAGGGTGTGTTTTTGGAATTTGAAGGAGCCCGGGAGAATGGATAGGAGGGCCACAGTAGGGGAGGGAGAGAGGGGCTCACCATACATGTCCGAATAAATTTCAAATATCTGGTTCCAGAAGGGGCGAATGATCTCGCAATCCCACCATATGTGGAGGTGCGTACCTATAGCCAAGTTACATCTCCAACAGGAGTCCGATGTCGAGGGGAACATGATCCTGAGGGCGGACGGCACTCTATACCACCGTGACAGCAATTTATAATTTTTTTCCCGAACATAACTCGAGACAGAGGATTTATGAGTGTAATAGAAGGCTTTTAGCCATGCTGCCTCGCTAATATCTTGCCCTAGTTCCCCAGACCAAGCTGCGGTGAATTTGGGAAGGGAGTCACTCGTATGTCCTAGGATAATTTTATATATCATGGAGAGAGTATGTCGGGGGACTTCATGGGGCGTGCACAGTTGCTCAAACTCCGTCGGGGGCCTATGGGTCAGTCCCGTATTGTATAGTTGCTTGCAGTAAGCTGACAGGTGTATGTGGGTAAGCCAGGTTACCTTCGGGAGGGGGGAAAGCTCGTCCGTCACGAAGGATCCCGTGGTAGCGTCGACAAACCGCCGTGCCGTAGGCCAATGGTCTCTCCTGTACCCATTAAGTGAGTGGGCAAGTTTGCCCTCCGGAAGAGCCGGGTTGTCAAACAAGGGAGTCATCGGGCTTGGGTCAGTGGTCAAGGCATAGACCGTTCTCCGTCGGTACCACACTGCTAAGGCGTCTCTGGTCAAGGGCGAGGATTCTGTAAGAGCCCGAAGCGACTCCCCATGGCCCCATAAAAGGGCCCGGAGGTCTACAGGGGAAAGATCTTGTTCGACCGACGTAGAAACCTTATTTAACGGACGAGGGAACCATTCCAAAATTCTCGAAAACACCACCGCTGCGTGATATAGCTCAAAGTCAGGAAGACCTGTCCCCCCTCTAGTGATGGGGGAACAAAGCAGCTTGTGTTTCAATCTGGGGCGATTCCCTCTCCACACAAACCGGATCGCCATCGAGCGCAAAGTCCGAAAGAAGGCAGAGGGTAGGGCTATCGGCAGGGCCTGAAACATATACAAAAATTTAGGTAAGATGTCCATTTTCAGGACGTTCATCCGTCCGAACCATGATACTGGCAAATTCAAGCGGTCCTCAGTTAGTCGCTTGAGTCTGGTCAGCAGCGGGCCATGATTGAGGGAATATATCTCTGCCAGGTTGGCTGGTATCTCCGTCCCCAAGTATGTGACGGACTTCGCCCTCCATTGGAAAGAGAAGTTCGATTTCAGGAGCGATAGGACAGGTTGTGACAGTGAGACATTCAGGGCTTCCGTCTTAGAGAGGTTGAGTTTATAGTTGCTCAGTGTACCAAACCTTACAATCTCAGCCAAAATAGAAGGGATGGTGACATGTGGGTGTGTGACGTAAAGCAAAAGGTCATCTGCATAGAGGGAAAGTTTGCAATGAGATGAGGGGGTCTGTATCCCCTGTATACTCGGATTCGCCCTCAGCGCCTGTGCTAGATGCTCTATAACTAGGGCAAATAAAAGGGGAGAGAGGGGACACCCCTGCCTGGTGCCGTTTGCAATCGGGAATGTCTCCGACAACACTCCGTTGACCAGTACCGATGCGGAAGGGTTACTATATAGGGACATAATACGTGTTAACATTTTTGGGCCTAGGCCTATTTGGGCGAGAGTGGACCTCAGGAAAGGCCAACTGACCCTATCAAAAGCCTTCTCTGCGTCGCAAGAGAGAAGGCATGTCGGGATCCGATTGCGCTTAGCGTAGGCAATCAGGTGGATCGTCTTGGTGGTGTTGTCACGAGCCTCTCGGCCTGGGACGAAGCCCACCTGGTCGCCATGTATGATTCGAGGGAGTAGAGGGGAGAGGCGTTCCGAGAGAATTTTAGTGAATAATTTTAGGTCCACATTCAATAGGGAGATCGGCCTATAATTGGGGCAGTGTGTCTGGTCCTTGCCAGGTTTTGGGATCACAACTATTTGGGCGTGTAAGAGGCCTGGGGAAGGGCAGAGAGTCCCGTCAATGACATTAAAGGCTTTTATAGATATATATTTAAATGTGTTTTTCTCTTAATGCATTTACATGAGCGCTCATATTTCCTATATTTCTCATATGTTTAACAGAGGTGTGTAATTACAATTTCTAGCTGTAAAATTTCATAGCAGGGCTCGTTCCTTCGCTCAACTAGAGTATCTGTGAGGGGTTGCAATATTGTGGCACCTTCACCACTGCCTAAGGCCCAATATTTCTGCCCCTGTTTAACAGGGGTGCGTAATTAAAATGTTTGATCTAATATGTAACAGCAGGCCCGTTCCTGCACTCAACAAGAGTATCTGAAAGGCTTTACAGTGTTGTGTCACCACCACCACCACCCCGCCTAAGGCCCAATTTTTCTGCCCCTGTTCGAAAGGGGCACATAATTACAATTTTTGATCTAATATTTTACAGCAGGGCCCATTCCTGCGCCCACCAAGAGTAACTGTGAGGCTTTACAGTGTTGTGCCACCACCACTGCCTAAGGCCCAATTTTTCCGCCCCTGTTTAACAGTGGCATGTAATTACAATTCTTGATATAATATTTCACAGCAGGGCCCGTTTCAGCGCCCACCAAGAGTAACTGTGAGGGCTTACAGTATTCTGGTGACACCAACACCTAAGGCCCAGTTTTCTGCAGATTATATAGGGCAGGCTGTATAGTATATACAGGCGGTCCCCTACTTTTTAACATCTGACTTACAAATGACTCCAAACGGAGGGAGACAACAGGAAATTAGAAGAAATCTACCCTTAGGATGAACAATTCTCTCCTGTAAGAGTTAATATGGGAAAAAATGTATCTCCACTGATGCTTTATCACCAATCCTTGTGTAACGGAATTGGCCCGTGACAGACTGAGATATTCCTATGTCTAGGGTCACCTTATGTCCACTAGGGCCATAGGGTGACAAAGAATCATAATTCATTCATTACAGAAGATGGGACATTAATAATAATTCATGTTTGCAGGATGTCTTCAAATATCAAAAGCTGTTGGCTATTCAATCTGGGCACACATGCTTTTGAAAGGTGTTAATTCAGGTCTACAAGACCAGAGTGACTCATACCTCTGTATAATAGGCTATTGAAATGTCTTGAGACATGTCTTGAGGTGTTGGCTATTCACTGTGAAAGACACATGCTTTTGAAAAGGTGTTGATTGCACCCACTCTCACAAGACTCTGCCATTGTGTGATAAAGCTGTCTAGATAACTTATTCAACTAGATGTCTGTGTTATGTTAAAGGTTAATTGAACACTATTGATGATGCGGTGCCATCATGTCTAGCTACCAATTAAAGAATTATCCTCAGTGAGTGAATAGGGGGGTGGGGACTGCATTGTCCTGTGATTAACTGTATTATGCTTGAAACTGTATAAGAAGCTGAGAAAATACCAATACATTGTCATATCTTTGAAGCAAGTGCAGAGCTTGAGTCTCGTCTTGTTTATGGGAATTGATATGGATCGTGTATGCAGGATTGTCAGAGTGTGTCAGATAAGCTTGTCGTGGTTGGATGGAAGATCGTAAGCGGTGGTGACCGTTACACCTTCTTTCCCTAAAATACCCACATTTTCAATATCCAATTGTGAAATGGACAGAAATTGAGGTGAAATCTTCTAAGCAGGGGCACACAACAGCAAAACAAATGTTACAGGGGTGATAACCCTTACCTATGTTATCCAAAAAGCTACACTTACAAAAGTCCCTGTTCTTAATCACAAAAAAAATCAACTTAAGAACAAACCTACAGTCCCTATCTTGTTTGTAACCTGGGGACAGCCTGTATACTGCTGTTCAGAGTACATAGGGCATGGGGCCCCATGCCTTTTCTTTTTTTTATTTGGGTGCGGGGTTCCCCTTAATATCCATATAACACCCAAAGGGCCTGGTAATGGGCTGGGGGGGGGGAGTTACACATGCCGGGACCTGGGGTCCCCTTTGTTAAAGGGGGCTTCCAGATTCTGATAAGCCCCCCCCAACTGCAGACCCCCACAACCACTGGGCAAGGGTTGTGGGGATGAGGCCCTTGTCCCCATCAACATGGGGACAGCCTCCCCATGTTGAGGGCATGTGGCCTGGTACGGTTCAGGAGGGGGGGCGCTCTCTCGTCCCCCCTCTTTTCCTGCGGCCTGCCAGGTTGCATATTGTATAAGGCTCTAATATGGATTTTGAGGGGAACCCCAAACCATTTTTTTTAAATTGCATAGGGTTTCCCTTAATATCCATACCAAACCTGAAGGGCCTGGTAATGGACTAATGCCGCGTACACACGATCACTTTTTGTGATGAAAAAAAACGTCATTTTATCTCACGAAACAAAACAAGGTTTTTCAAACTTCATTTTCCAAAACGACGTTGCATACACACCATCGTTTTTCAACAAAGCTCTAGCAAAGCGTGGTGACGTACACCATGTTCGACGGCACTCTGTTCCATTGAAGCTCCGTCTCATAACTTGCTTCTGAGCATGCGCGGGTTTAAAAATGTTGTTTTCAACATCGTTTTGCCCACACACCATCACTTTTTATGACACAAAAAACAACGTTTTGAAAAACGACACAAAAAATTCAAGCATGTTCGAATTTTTTTTTGGTCGTTTTTTTGAAGACATAAAACGACGTTTTGCCCACACACGGTCAATTTAAATGACGTTTTTGAAAGCTTCGTTTTTTTTTCATCACAAAAAGTGATCGTGTGTACGCGGCATAAGGGTGGAAACCATGCTGTTTTTTTCAATGACTTTTATCTGTATTGCCGAGACCCAACATTACATTAAAGTCGCAAGCAGTTTTAAATTACTTTTATTACTTTAGAAATGTCATGTTGTGCAGAGATGTGCAGGCATACTAGGTACGATATTTAAAAGACTTTTATTTTTTCACTTTAAAGGGGTTGCATAGGATTTTTTTTTCCTAAATAGCTCCTTTTACCTTAGTGCAGTCCTCCTTCACTTATCTCATCCTTCAATTTTGCTTTTAAATGTCCTTATTTCTTCTGAGAAATCCTCGCTTTCTGTTCTTCTGTCTGTAACTACACACAGTAATGTGAGGCTTTCTCCCTGGTGTGGAGAAAGCCTCTTAAGGGGAAGGGGGCGATCATGAGGGTCAGGACACTCTCTACTTTGCAGATAGAGAAAGGAGCTGTGTGTTAGTGGGCATCCTGACACTCCTGCTCGCCCCCTCCCCCCTCAATAGGCTCTCTCCACACCAGGGAGAAAGCCTCACATTACTGTGTATAGTTACAGACAGAAGAACAGGAAGTGAGGGTTTCTCAGAAGAAATTAGGACATTTAAAAGCAAAATCGAACAATGAGGTAAGTGAAGGAGGACTGCACTAAGGTAAAGAAAGCTTTTTAGGGAGTTTACTTTTTACCTTTACAACCCCTTTAAGCATTATTAAAATCACTGCTCCTGAAAAAACTGACGTTTTTAAAACATATTTTTGCATTGATACATGTCCCCTGGGGCAGGACCCGGGTCCCCAAACACTTTATGACAATAACTTGCATATTAGCCTTTACAATTATCACTTTTGATTTCTCACGTTTGGGTCCCATAGACTTTAACGGTGTTCGAATGTTCGCACAAACTTTCAGTCCGTTCCCATGTTCTCCTGCGAACCGAACCGGGGGGGTGTTCACTCATCCTTAATCTACACACACACTATATTACCAGAAGTATTGGGATGTCTGCCTTTACAAGCTATGGGGATTCTGGGAGTGCTTTCCATACCATCTGCAGTTCTATAGACACAATATTACAAAAAAGTATTGGGACACCTGCCTTTGCACATATATTAACTTTTAATAGCATCCCAGTCTTAGTCCGTAGAGTTCCATATTGAGTTGGCTCACCCTTTGCAGCTACAACAGCTTTAACTCTTCTGGGAATGCTGCCCACATGGTTTTGGAGTGTGTCTATGGGAATGTTGGACCAGGCCACCAAACTCGCTCATCTGTGTCTTTATGGATCTTGTTTGTGCACTGGTGTGCAGTCATGTTGGAAATTGGGAGCATGACATTTTCCAAAATGTCTTGGTATGCAGGCCCCTTAGTTCCTTCACTGGAACTAAGGGCCAAACCTAACTCCTGAAATAAAAAACCCCACACCATAATCCCCCATCCACTAAATGATTTGGACAAATGCACAATGCAAGGTTCCTAAAGACATAGATGAGCGAGTTTAGGGTGGAGGAACTTGACTGGCCTGCACAGAATTCTGACCCCAATGCTATAGAAACACCTTTGGGATGAATTAGAGCCGAGACTGTGAGGCTAACCTTCTCGTCCACATCAGAGTCCTCCTGGTGCAACAGCTCCAGGATGGATACCGCTGTGACAGATGTGAGCAGGTTGCCCTTCTGGAAGCTCGCATTAGAGATCTGGAGGAGCAAGTTGCAACACTGGGCAGAAAGGACAACCTTGAAAGGGGTCCCCTGCTCGCTGAGCAGGTGGTCAGTAGGGTTAATGTGGAGGGTGGAGGGGCAAGTCAGGATTATCAGATAGGAAGATGGGTTAATGTAGTTAGAGGGAGTGGAAGGGGCTTGCAGACAAGGAAGGCCAATCCTGTGTTTGTGCATCAAAACAAATTTGCCAAGTTGGGTGAAGATGTGGAGGTGGCTAACACAGAGGTGGCAGCCCTAGATGTTACTGCTACCCCTAACAGCCGGGAGAGCAACCCATCTAGTAGAAGTGGTGAGGGGAGTGCAGGTAGGCCTAGACAGTTGGTGGTAATAGGGGATTCTATAATCAGAAAGACTGATAGAATAATTTGTCGCCAGGATCGCCTCAACCGAATGGTTTGCTGTCTCCCTGGTGCCAGGGTTCGGCATGTGGTGGACCGGGTGGATAAATTACTGGGAGGGGCTGGGCATGACCCAGCTGTCTTGGTCCATGTTGGAACCAATGACAGTATACATGGAAGGTGGAGGCTCCTTAAGAATCAATTTAAAGAACTAGGCTGCAAGATGAAGGGAAGGACCTCCAAGGTGATATTCTCTGAAATATTGCCTGTGTCATGCGCAACACAGAAAAGGCAGGGGGAGATTAGAGAGCTGAATGCATGGCTAAAGACCTGGTGTAGGAAGGAGGGATTTGGGTTTCTAGAGCACTGGGATGACTTTTCATTGGGGTGCAACCTATATGCTAAAGATGGTTTGCACTTGAATGGAAGGGGGTCTGCTGTGCTGGGGGAGAGGTTTAGGGGAATGCTGGAGGAGTATTTAAACTAGACTTGAGGGGGGAGGGTGAACGTGAATTACATCGGGCACACAGGTCAGTTAGGGGTCAGACATTAATGGAGAGTGGAATGGGGATAGATGGAGGTGGGGTTATGGCAGGTGACAAGAAAGTTCCCATGTTGCAAACAGCCATTGGAAATTATAGTGCCATTTGCACTACTAAAAATTATATGAATCATATGAAAAACGCCAGCGAAAAATGTAACAATACATTTAAGTGTTTGTTCACCAATGCCAGAAGCCTTCCAAGCATGAGGAGAGCTATGATGTAATCGGCATTGCTGAAACTTGGCTTCAATCCTCACATGACTGGGCTATTAATATTCCTGGCTATGCTCTCTTTCGGAAAGACAGGGTAAAAAGGAAAGGTGGAGGGGTCTGTCTCTATGTGAGAAGTGACCTCAAAGCAAGCGTGAAAGAGGACCTGGTTGATGGAGAGTGTGATGAAGTTGAAGCATTATGGGTGGAACTGCATACAGATGTGCGTAGTTCAAAGCTAATCATTGGAGTTTGTTATAGACCACCCAATGTTAATGAGGAGGTGGAGACTCGGCTCCTTGCACAGATGGAAAGGGCTGCAAGGGCAGGGACGGTGATAATAATGGGGGATTTTAACTACCCAGAAATTGACTGGAATAATGGAATTTCTGGGACAGTTAAAGGACAAAAATTTAAAAACCTATTGCAGGACAATTTTATGGTCCAGTTTATTGAGGCCCCAACTAGGAATGATGCTCTGTTGGACCTGGTAATCTCAAACCATGCAGAGCTCATTACTAATGTTCAGATAAAGGAACACGTGGGTAGCAGTGATCATAACATGATTTTGTTTAATGTAAACTATAAGCAAGAAATACATACAGGAAAGATAAAAACACTTAATTTCAAGAGAGCAAATTTTCAAAGCATGAGGACTGCTCTCCAGGGCTTGGACTGGGAGGGAATATTGGCACCGATGAACACAGAACAGAAATGGGAATTCTTCAAAAAGACTCTTTGGAACCTCACTGCAAAGTATATTCCCATGGGCAATAAGTTTAAAAGGCTAAAGATAAAACCTATGTGGCTCACGGTCAAAGTTAAAAAAGCTATAAACAATAAGAAAATAGCTTTTAAAAAATATAAAAATGAAGGAACACTAGTGTCGTTTAAATGTTACAAAGAATATAATAGAATATGTAAAAAGGAAATCAAGGATGCAAAAATTCAAAATGAACGACAGATTGCAAAAGATAGTAGAACAAACCCCAAAAAATTCTTTAAATATATTAATAGTAAAAAGGTCAAGTCTGAGCATGTAGGCCCTTTACAAAATAATCTAGAGTGGGTGACTGAGGACATAGAGAAGGCAAATTTATTAAATGATTTCTTCAGCTCTGTGTATACAATGGAGAATGGGGGAGCTCATGTCGATATAGGGGGTGGGAGTGACACAGCCCCAAATCCACAATGGCTCAAAAGTGATATGGGTGTGGGTGTGTGGGGGTGATGGCGCTGTCACTAGTATGTTGTTTGGACTAGCCCACAAGTGTAGGGTGGGATTAAAGGGACAACATTCCCTACGGTGTATGGTAACACAGATGAGGCGGGAGTGATGGTGCTAACGAATGTTAGCAATATGTCATCAATTGAGGTAAAAATAAACACATGTGCATAATAAACGTGTGGTGAGCTATACTGTGCACTAACATCAATCCATAAAAGAAATATTGCAATAGGTTTCAAAATAACATCTGTTAACAGACCGTGCAGTGGGTAAACCTTACACAAAAAATATATATAATATAAAAATGAAATATATAATATAAAAATGAATTAAAGTATTGTGACAAACAGAGTGTCAACACTATATCCTCAATAGTCAAATGCTAAGATAAACAAACAGTGAGGAGACCATATGACAAATTGGAAATCAGCTGGAAATAGTCCATCAGTAACAGTCAGGTGACTCAGTGTGATGTGACAAGTAAGGTGCACCTATATGCATAGGTGTTACGTCAGGTGAATATCGCGGTGAATCCGGTGCTCCCCCTCAAGGGTCCCCACTCACCAAATGTAGTCACCCCTGCAGGGGTAAAAGGCGTGTAGGTCACAGTAAGTATTCCTCCCGTATCGTGGCACCTTCTCCTGTATTCCAGAGGTAGTCGCCAAGGTTCCTGGTATATTTCCTTGGTATGGATGGTTATTAACACAGCTCTCAGCCTGAAGCTCAGCTCCACACAACGAGCTTGCGCCGGACAGCACGTTGTGTGGAGCTGAGCTTCAGGCTGAGAGCTGTGTTAATAACCATCCATACCAAGGAAATATACCAGGAACCTTGGCGACTACCTCTGGAATACAGGAGAAGGTGCCACGATACGGGAGGAATACTTACTGTGACCTACACGCCTTTTACCCCTGCAGGGGTGACTACATTTGGTGAGTGGGGACCCTTGAGGGGGAGCACCGGATTCACCGCGATATTCACCTGACGTAACACCTATGCATATAGGTGCACCTTACTTGTCACATCACACTGAGTCACCTGACTGTTACTGATGGACTATTTCCAGCTGATTTCCAATTTGTCATATGGTCTCCTCACTGTTTGTTTATCTTAGCCTTTGACTATTGAGGATATAGTGTTGACACTCTGTTTGTCACAATACTTTAATTCATTTTTATATTATATATTTCATTTTTATATTATATATATTTTTTGTGTAAGGTTTACCCACTGCACGGTCTGTTAACAGATGTTATTTTGAAACCTATTGCAATATTTCTTTTATGGATTGATGTTAGTGCACAGTATAGCTCACCACACGTTTATTATGCACATGTGTTTATTTTTACCTCAATTGATGACACATTGCTAACATTCGTTAGCACCATCACTCCCGCCTCATCTGTGTTACCATACACCGTAGGGAATGTTGTCCCTTTAATCCCACCCTACACTTGTGGGCTAGTCCAAACAACATACTAGTGACAGCGCCATCACCCCCACACACCCACACCCCTATCCATATACTCCTATTGGAGTCATATTTAGGGGGGGCTGCAGTCACAATATTTATTACCTCTACCCTTGACTAAACTATCCTGAGCGCAGCTTTCAATCTCACTTATCAAAAGTGATATGGTCCAGAAATATTTAGACAGAATAAAGGTGGATAAAGCACCTGGACCAGATGGCATCCACCCACGGATCCTAAAAGAATTGAGCTCTGAAATTTCAAAGCCACTGTATCTAATATTTAGGGACTCATTAATGACAGGAATAGTACCACTGGATTGGCATAAAGCCAATGTGGTGCCCATATTTAAAAAGGGAACAAAGTCTTTACCTAGTAACTATAGACCGGTTAGTTTAACTTCTATAGTTGGGAAGATACTGGAACGTTTAATAAAAGACCACATGGATGAGTTCTTGCTGGAAACAAACTATTTAAGCAGCAGACAGCATGGATTCATGAAAGACAGAAGTTGTCAGACAAACCTGATTTCTTTTTATGAAGAGGTAAGTAAAACCCTGGACAGAGGCGTAGCAGTGGACGTGGTATACTTGGATTTTGCAAAAGCATTCGATACAGTTCCCCACACACGGCTCATGTGTAAGGTAAGGTCTACAGGATTAGATATATCAGTTTGTAAATGGATAGAAAACTGGCTGAAAGACAGAATTCAGAGAGTTGTGGTTAATGATTCTTACTCTGAATGGTCCAAGGTTATCAGCGGTGTACCCCAAGGTTCAGTGTTGGGTCCCTTACTTTTCAATATATTTATAAATGATATTGGGTCTGAGATCAAAAGTAACATTTCTGTTTTTGCAGATGACACCAAGCTATGCAGTGGAATAATGTCCTTGCAGGATGTCTCCAATTTACAAGCCGACCTCAATGCTCTGTCTAATTGGGCGACTAAGTGGCAGATGAGGTTTAATGTTGATAAATGTAAAGTTATGCACTTGGGGGCTAAGAATATTCATGCATCATACATGCTAGGGGGAATACAACTGGGGGGATCTGTAGTGGAGAAGGATCTGGGGATTTTGGTAGATCATAAGCTCAATAATGGCATGCAATGCCAAGCTGCGGTTTCCAAAGCCAGCAAAGTCCTTTCTTGTATTAAGAGAGGTATGGACTCCAGAGATAGAGATATCATTTTGCCCCTGTACAAATCATTAGTAAGACCTCATCTGGAATATGCAGTCCAGTTTTGGGCACCAGTTCTCAAAAAGGATATCGGAGAACTGGAGAAAGTGCAGAGAAGGGCAACCAAACTGATAAGAGGCATGGAGGAGCTCAGCTATGAGGAAAGATTAGAGGAACTGAATTTATTCACTCTTGAGAAGAGGAGAATAAGGGGGGATATGATCAACATGTACAAATACATAATAGGTCCATATAGTGAACTTGGTGTTGAGTTATTCACTTTAAGGTCAACACTGAGGACAAGGGGGCACTCTTTACGTCTGGAGGAAAAGAGATTTCACCTCCAAATACGGAAAGGTTTCTTCACAGTAAGAGCTGTGAAAATGTGGAACAGACTCCCTCCTGAGGTGGTTCTGGCCAGCTCAGTAGATTGCTTTAAGAGAGGCCTGGATTCTTTCCTAAATGCACATAATATAACTGAGTACTAAGTTTTGTAGGTAAAAGTTGATCCGGGTAAATCCGATTGCCTTTCGGGGGATCAGGAAGGAATTTTTTCCCCTCCGGTAGCAAATTGGATCATCGCTCTGCTGTTTTTTTTTTGCCTTCCTCTGGATCAACTGTGGGTATGGAGTTGGGTGTATGGGAGGATGTACTGTGTTTTACTTTGTTTTATTTTTATTTATTTTTATGGTTGAACTGGATGGACTTGTGTCTTTTTTCAACCTGACTAACTATGTAACTATGTAACTATGTAAGAGCCTGACATCACATATGTGCTTCGGGAAGAATGGTCAAACATTCTAATAGACACACTCCTACACCTTGTGGACAGCCTTCTCAAAGGAGTTGAAGCTGTTATAGCTGCAAAGAGTGGGCCAACTCAATATTGAACTCTACAGACTAAGGCCCCTTTCACGCGATCAGCCCACAAAGATCCGCCTGTCCATTTTTCAGGTGGATCCGAGCAGGCCACTCACTGACTTGTATGGGCAGGCGGATGTCAGATGTGTCTGCTGACACCTGCCTGCCATTTGATACGACAAGATCCACTCAAAACAGACAGATGGGGATACTTTCACCATCCGCCCAGCGGATCGGATCAGATGAAAATGGACATGCTGTCTGTTTTTATCTGATCTTCCCACAGAGAACAGCAGGGATCTGACAGGTCTGCACAGCGGGGATCAATGGAGCGATCCCCCGCTAAGCAGATCTGCCCTGTGTAAAAGGGGCCTAAGACTGGGATGACATTAAAGTTTTTGTGCGTGTAAAGGCCAGTGTCCCAATACTTTTGGTAATATAGTGTATATATAAATACCAACTACTGCCTTTAAACAAATAAATAACTAAATACAAAAAAAAAAAAAAAGGCTAAATATTTTGAAGTAAGGTGCTAAATAGTCTTCAGAGAATACAAAAAATTGTGTCATGGCATAATGCAGCAAGCACATGGATAATGCCATGATCAAATATCCTAAGGCCTCGTACACACGACCAGGTTTCTCGGCAAAAAAAATCAAGAAAACTGCTTCTTGCCGAGATTCCCGTTCGTGTGTATGAGGCATTCAGGTTTCTCGTCTCTAAACGAGAAACCCGAGAGTGTGTATACTTACCTGTCGCCGTGGAAACCCGCGCATGCTCAAAATGACTTTGACGCATGCGCAGTAGCTTCCACGGCATAGGTAGGGTGAAGCAAGATGGCAGAGACGGCATTGAATGTGACGAGAACATTCTTGTCGTACGCAATGACGTCAACACGTTCTTTCCTTTCAAGAGAACCGCGGTTCTTTTGAAATTAAAGTCAGTACACTCGGGCGGCAAGAGTTTCTTGCCAAGAATCTCGTCAGGGAAAACTACGGTTTTTCCTGACAAGATTCTCGTTCGTGTGTACGAGGCCTTACAGTTTGCTTAAAAGGGAGTTCCACCCACAATTTCACTTTTTAAATATAAATACCCCTGTAATACACAAGCTCAATGTATTCTAGTAAAGTTAGTCTGTAAACTAAGGTCCATTTTGTTAGGTTGTTACAGCATTTAGATTAGTTTATAATCTAGAAATAGACCGTGGTCATCTTAAGTGTGGGCATCATGAAGCCAGACTGTATGACTTCCTGGATTTCAGCTTTGCATATCTCGCACATGCTCAGTGCTGCACAAGAAATGTAATAGGTTTCAGTCAGGTTTGCAAGGACTACTGGGAAACATGATGCCTATCCCAGAAACCCTTGCAAATAGCCTTGTGACTTAATAGCCTAGGCTAATAAGGAGGAGGAAGTAATGAAGGACTACAAAATAAAGGTATTTACAAGCAACAAAATAAATAAAAATTGTCCATTCTGAACACTATGAGATTAGGGCATGCAGCACAGACAAACATAAAAAAAATGGGTGAAACTCCACTTTACGTATGCACAGCAGAAATTTTAGTTCAACTCCCAGAATGTGAATAAATCTGGACTTACATACCTTTAAAGTCTAATAAATATGCTTTGAGAGTCTGTGCCTCGTTCCTATGAACTGGAAGACAAACAGTTAAATGGCTTGCTCTTTTCTATAATTATGCATTGTTTATTCATTGTTTGTGGATTTATTTTCTGCATTCCCTCTGTTTGGCCACTTGATGAGATGCAAGAAGTAATCCCAGCCCCACCAGGGAGCAAAAAGCAATCTGCATTGCATCTTTTAATATGCATGTGGCGTGTGACATAATGTGTGAAATTCTGGTGTCATTGCCAGCTGTCACCCGTCTCCTGGCTTTTAAGAAACGTTCGTGTCAGAGATGGTAAGATTTGTAGAGCTTTGAAGCTTTATGGGAAAAGTCCCAAATGTTTCCATTTTTTTTTTCTCAATTTTTCTTTAATGCAGCTGAAACGTGAGATATTTTCCTGAAGGAATTAATGGGATATATTAATTTCCTGTCTACTGCCAATGTGTGATGCCAGCTCTTATGGGCCACAAAGCTCTCAATATGCCAGGCCATCAAATGACAGATGCCACTGGTTTGTTGCTGGGATTAAATCAGCACTGCCCTATTCTAAAAACAAACTTCTGCTTATTTTATAGACAAATAATGGTCAGGCAGCAACCCACAATTCATTTGTTTTTCTAATGAGCATAATATATATCAATTCACAGAGGTGCCTTCAGAATAAATTATGTATTTTGTTTTGTGCATGAAGAAAGAATGACTATTGCAGTGACATTATTATGTTTTTTTATACTGTCTCATCTCTTTATCACATCTCAAGCTGTGAAATATTGTATACTATTGTTTACTGTTGTGAAATTAATATGTTTGGCCTGCACTGTGAATAGACTTGTATATTCTTTATTTAGTGTACAGTAAATTATAATTATTGCACACATCATTCTCAGAGCAAGAAAAATGCTGAAGATGAAATAGACTGTTTAAAGTGGTTCATAGCCTAGAAATGTTTGAGCTCAATCACATGTTTTTCATAATATGGAACTACTGTTTTTACTGGTGCTCAGCTGCAATGTTCTAAAAACAGGAAATGGAGACACATTTAATGAGCTGAGCACCAGATATGTCAACCCAGGGAGAAACCTGCCAGGGTAATCAAGTAGTGGTGTGCGCTTTCAAGGCTAATTTAAATAAGGGGTAGCTAATTAGATTAGGAGGTATGGTTTTTAAAGACACTTATTTCCCACTGTAATTACTATACAAAGATTTCTCTTTGCAAAACACATCTTGTAATAACCAGAATCTCCAAAATTATAGGGCTGGGTTCACATATAAGCAAGCAGCGGCTCACAGCAGGGGGTCCGGTGCGACCTCATTCTCCGGTTCAGGTCCAATTTCAGACCAAATTTTGGGCTAAATTTGGACCTGAAATGGAACAAAAGACGCAGAGGCTGTGGCGGGTGGTGCTCAAAATGTTTGGGGGGTGCAAACAAACGAAAAAATTGCAGCCTCACTGTGCCCATGAAATGCAGCCACTGTGCACATCAAACCCAGCCACTGTGCCATAAAATTGTCGCCACTGTGCCATAAAATTGTTACTGTGCCTTGCCATCAAATGCAGCCACTGTGCTATGCCATCAAACGCAGCCACTGTGCCATCAATTGTTGCCACTGTGCCCATCAATTGTCACCACTGTGCCATGCCATTGTCGCCACTGTGCCCATCAATTGTCGCCCCGTACGTCCCCTGGTTAACTAATTGGAAGCCGATTACAGCCCGATTACAGCCGCTGGCTCTGATAGACACTTCCACAGCCAACCAGCTGCCGTTATTCAGATGGCCGGCGCTCGCCAGGGGGCCAGCCATCTGAATAGTGGGTGGCAGCAGTGACAATAAATAGATTCATGCAATGCAATGCGTGAATCTATGTATTGTTTTCAGTGGCGGTGCAGGAGCGAGAGAAAAATGGTCTTGTGTACGCTTTAACAAGGGGGAAAAAAATGTGCATGCTCATAAGCAAGTTAGGAGACGGGAGCGCTCGTTCTGGTAAAACTAGCATTTGTATTGGAGATAACACATTCGTCATGCTGTAACAGACTGAAAAACACAAAGACTGAAAAGCGTGAATCGTCTTTCACCAAACTTTTACTAACACGCGGTAACACAAAATTAGCAAAAGCAGCCCAAAGGGTGGCGCCTTTCAAATGGAATTTCCACTTTATAGTGCCGTTGTACGTGTTGTCGTATGTGTTGTACGTTACCGCGCTTTGCTCAAGTTTTTTTTTTTTCACGAATGTGTGTATGCAAGGCAGGCTTGAGAGGAATCACGTCGACAAAAACTTTTTTTTTTTCCATGACATGAAAAATAGTTGTGTGTATGTGGCATGACACTTATAGCATTTTTTTTTTAGCTTTTGCAGGCTGTTTTAGGCCACTACCAACTTGAGACTGGCAGACATTAGACACAACACTTTTGTCATCAACATGTTTGGTTCTGTTTGGACTTTAACCCCTGCATTCCCACTGGGTAGAGAAAAGTCATTCTCAAGCGCACATTTAGTGGCCCCACTAACTGGTGTCACTCTCACATCATCATGGACAGTCTCGTAACCAGTCCTTTTATACATAAAATCAGCAGTTCCAGGCATCATTTCATTAAAGACAGTCTTACCCACCGCAGTAGTTGGGGTCACCATCTTCATTTGAGTATATTGTCTTAGGAACTAGTCCTCAGCTGCACATTTACTGGCCAACCCCCCCTGGTGGCCACGGGATGAAATCACAGCAGGCATCTCCCACTGTTTAGCACCCTGGCATACAAAACAGAAACATCCTCCTTGTTGTTATGGGTGACTGCAAACATATTTGCATTGGAATCTTGGCCCACAGATAAAGAGTTCTGTTTAGCAACATTACCTCCAGTTGTACCCCAGAATCTAGGGCAAGACAATATGTTGTGCCCCAGCTTTCCACATTCCAGGCATGGTACTGGACGACTTTTTCCCAGTACGTTTCTCTCCTGATGATTCCCAGCTGGAAAAAACGCACAGGCCTTTTTTGTGGGGTCTTAGTGTCAAATCTCTCCTGCAACTCCTCCCTCCAGGCACAACTTCCACTCTCATTGCCATGGGAGATTTCACTCTCCCAGCAGAGCTTTGCTCTCTCTCTCCAACATGCTGTATTGGCTCCTCTGTGTTGCTATGGGCAACCACTCTCAGTCGTAGCCTTTGGTCAGCCTTTCTTCTGGTACATAACACAGGCTTCTCAGACCTTTCTTTTGCTAAGTAGCTTTGCACTGGAGCCTGGGACAAAGGGTACTTGGAGACTGCATGCCCCCACTCACTGCACCGCAAACAATGCACTTGGTTCCATGTCTTGTCAGGGCTTACCACACTGCATCTGCTTTCCAGCTTAGGCCTCTGCACCTTGATAGCTGGCCTACTTGTACCAGCATTGCCAGGGGCAATAACACCCCTCTCCCAGGTATGGACATCCAGCCACTCTCTCTGTGTATTGAAGGTTGGCTTGCCTTCCACTTGGTCAAATCCTGCCAGGTGCTGCTTGCACCAATCCTCTACAGATTAAAACGCTGGTGGACTCTCCATACTAGCAGTCACCTGTGCACTCATTGAAACAGTGTTGCTAGGGACAACACAAGCCCTTTTTCTCCTTGGAAAACTCTGTTCAGGCATGTACAGTGCCTGCCGCCGAGAATGTGTTTTTAGCACGCCAGCATCGCGCTGAATCTCGGCGACAGGCTGCCGATATCTCGCACTCGCTGGAATAGTAAAAGCACATTCCAGCGAGTGCGTCATAGAAGCGACGGGGATCCGACGCGGATTCCCGCCAATTCTACACGTGGGCGGAGTTTGTTATGAATCCTGAAGGAGAAATCCCCGCCGGATTTTTAAAGAAAAATCCGGCATGGGTTCCCCCCTCAGGAGCATAACGGGCCCTTAGGTCTGTTATGGGTTGTAAGGAGACCCCCTACGCCGAAAAAACGGCGTGGGGGTCCCCCCACAATCCATAACAGACCCGTATCCAAAGCACGCCGGCCGGCCGGTCAGGAAGGGAGTGGGGGCGAGCGAGCGCCCCCCCTCCTCCTGAGCCGTACCGGGCAGCATGCCCTCAACATGGGGGGGTTAGGTGCTCTGGGGCAGGGGGCGCACTGCGGCCCCCCACCCCAGAGCACCCTGTCCCCATGTTGATGAGGACAGGGCCCCTTCCCGACAACCCTGGCCGTTGGTTGTCGGGGTATGCGGGCGGGAGGCTTATCGGAATCTGGAAGCCCCCTTTAATAAGGGGGCCCCCAGATACCGGCCCCCCACCCTAAGTGAATGAGTATTCACCTGCAAATAAAAAGTGTAAACACAAATAAACCACACAGGGTATTGAAATATTTTATTAGTTGGCCGTCGGGGGGGGGGGGTGTGTATGATCGCTTTTATAAAAGCGCCCCCCTCCGGCGGGCTTCTGTGGGGGGTGGGTGCCGCCGTCTGGTTCTCTTCCGCTGCCGGGGGGGGGCGCTTTGATAAAAGCGCCCACCACCCGGCGGGCTTCTTTCGACGTCTTCGGCGGCTGGGGGGTCTTCTCCCACTCTCCGGGGTCTTCTCCTGCTCTCCGGGGGTCTTCTCCGCTCTCCGGGGGTCTTCTTCTTCTTCAGGACTCGCCGCCGCTAACTTTGTGTGTTAGCTCAATTACTCTTCTTCTTCTCCAGATGTTGACGCGACGCTTCCTTCCGCTGTTATGCCGGGTGCGCGGCTCGCAGCGAGTTATATAGGCCTGTCTTGTGACGTCGCAGTCCCATCATGCTCCGGTAGGTAGCACGTGGTACCTACCGGAGCATGATGGGACTGCGACGTCACAAGACAGGCCTATATAACTCGCTGCGAGCCGCGCGCCGCGCCCGGCATAACAGCGGAAGGAAGCGTCGCGTCAACATCTGGAGAAGAAGAAGAAGACGACGTCACAGAGGAGGGGACTCGCCGCCGCTAGTAATTGAGCTAACACACAAAGTTAGCGGCGGCGAGTCCTGAAGAAGAAAAAAGACCCCCGGAGAGCGGAGAAGACCCCGGAGAGGGGAGAAGACCCCCGGAGAGCAGGAGAAGACCCCGGAGAGTGGGAGAAGAGACCCCCAGCCGCCGAAGACGTCGAAAGAAGCCCGCCGGGTGGTGGGCGCTTTTATCAAAGCGCCCCCCCCCCCGGCGGCGGAAGAGAACCAGACGGCGGCACCCACCCCCACAGAAGCCCGCCGGAGGGGGGCACTTTTATAAAAGCGATCATACACACCCCCCCCAGCGGCCAACTAATAAAATATTTCAATACCCTGTGTGGTTTATTTGTGTTTACACTTTTTATTTGCAGGTGAATGGGTAGGAGTACAATGTACCCCATACTCATTCACTTAGGGTGGGGGGCCGGTATCTGGGGGCCCCCTTATTAAAGGGGGCTTCCAGATTCCGATAAGCCTCCCGCCTGCATACCCCGACAACCAACGGCCAGGGTTGTCGGGAAGGGGCCCTGTCCTCATCAACATGGGGACAGGGTGCTCTGGGGTGGGGGGCCGCAGTGCGCCCCCTGCCCCAGAGCACCTAACCCCCCCATGTTGAGGGCATGCTGCCCGGTACGGCTCAGGAGGGGGGGGGGGGGGCGCTCGCTCGCCCCCACTCCCTTCCTGACCGGCCGGCCGGCGTGCTTTGGATACGGGTCTGGTATGGATTGTGGGGGACCCCCACGCCGTTTTTTCGGCGTAGGGGGTCTCCTTACAACCCATAACAGACCTAAGGGCCCGTTATGCTCCTGAGGGGGGAACCCATGCCGGATTTTTCTTTAAAAATCCGGCGGGGATTTCTCCTTCAGGATTCATAACAAACTCCGCCCACGTGTAGAATTGGCGGGAATCCGCGTCGGATCCCCGTCGCTTCTATGACGGCTTTGTCTCTATCGCGGCAAGCCAGCTCGGCGCTGGCTCCCGCGATGGGGCTCGTAGGTGGTCAATCTCGCCGAGAAAGGGAGCGAGATTGACACAATATCCCAGTCACCTACTGTATGGGGTTCGATCAGGCGGTAACAACACCTCCAGCCACAGAGCTCTATATATCATCTCAGCCATCCTTGCTTCTTTTAGGTGCTTTGATCATCCCATACTCACAATCACTCCAGAACAACTTTGCACAGTTAAGCAATAATTAGAGCACTGTCTCTTTAAGGCTAGTTAACTTTCTCCTGCTTTGCTCCTTCTTAGAGTCCACTCCTTCTGGTAAGCCTGCATCTTCATTGGTGGTGGGATTTCTCTTCACGTCTGAATATCAAGTTTTATTTCTGTCACTGGAATTCAAGAACACCTCTTTTTATGAACTTTATGGTTTTCATTTATTATGAGGTTCACTTTGGACTTTTTTGTTTCAATGCACTGATCACTATTCTATGTGTATTATTTATTATTTATATGTATGCAATTTTGACTTCACTGTCATATTTTGTTTTTTCCTGAGCGCTACACTATTTTTTCCATACTGTGCATGTTATATGCCAATAAATACGGTAGTTTAAAGACATGAACAGCTTTATTAGACACGTTTTCCAGGCTCACAATAGCTGATACCATACTTTAAATATTCACTGTATGCCAAATTCACTTCCTTATAAACTAGCCAAATGTTATTGCCAACTAGGCAGGGTACGTGTCAGGCAATAGTATAATATTAGTCCATAACATGTACTTGTCCATATGACTTTTAGAATAGAAATTTTTAAACATCTCTAAGATGCTTTTTAATTAGCAATTTAAACTTTTATACGTCACTGAAAATGTGGGACTCTTTTTAAGCGTTTTAGATAAATATATATCGTTTGTAGGAATATAATTTTTAGAAATTAAAGATCAGCTAAAAAAAGGAAAGCTTTAAATGTGATTAAGGAAAATAAAAAAATTCTTACAGCTTGAGAGAACAGAAACTGTGTTGATGAAGAAAAATAGAGAATGTAATAAAACTGCAAAGAAAGAATTCTAGATAGTAACGACTGGAGCAATATTCAGATTGGCAATGGTATAAAATTAAATCTACAAAAATTTTACAGGTATATAAATTTTAACAACCTTAATCAATAAAGAGTGCTCTTCCCTAAGAGCTAATTTTTAAGTACAGTAAGCCACTGTATCCAATAAACATTTATTCTGATAAAGTCAGGCCAGTAGAAGAAGAATTTTGCAATGGTTAATATGGGTTACTTACTACACCTAATTAAAATACAGTATATTGTTTTTAAAATATTTTCCAATTTTTTTATTAAAAAAAAAGCACTTTGAAGAATTTTTTCTTGTTTTCGGTAAAATATGAAATAGAAAATATATGTAGTGTATATAATATTATGTTGTTTTTGTATCCTGCCCGGAAGAAGAACTCATCTCTTTTTTTTTCTTACAATGTGCAGAAAAAAGCCTATGTTTGCAGAGATCAAATGCTCAGGGGATATATTTAAAATCAGTAATTGTGATGATCACCAAACATTTTACTGCAGTTGTATATGTTTTCTGGTGCATGTGTTTTAATTTACATTGCAATTAATGTTTATTAAATGTCACGCTCACTGCTTTATAAGTGTGCCCCAAGTTGAATGACTCATTGCAAAAACTCATCTCTATACAGTCACAGCACATGCAGGAGGTAGTTGAGTGGCTCTCAAAACCTTCCTCTTCTTCTTAACCACTTCAGCCCCGGACCATATTGCCGGTCAAAGACCAGGCCACTTTTTGCGATTCGGCACTGCGTCGCTTTAACTGACAATTGCGACGTGGCTCCCAAACAAAATTGGCGTCCTTTTTTTCCCACAAATGGAGCTTCCTTTTGGTGGTATTTGATTACCTCTGCGGTTTTTAGTTTTTGCGGTATAAACAAAAATAGAGTGACAATTTTGAAAAAAAATAATATTTTTTAATTTTTGCTGTAATAAATATCCCCCAAAATATATATAAAAAATAGTTTTCCTCAGTTCAGGCCAATACGTATTCTTCTACATATTTTGCGTAGAAACATCGCAATAAGTGTTTATTGATTGGTTTGCGCAAAAGTTATAGCTTTTACAAAATGGGGGATAGTTTTATGGCATTTTTATTAATATTTTTTTTTTTACTAGTAATGGCAGCGATCAGCGATTTTTATCGGTACTGTGACATTATGGCAGACACTTCGGACACTTTTGACACATTTTTGGGACCATTGGCATTTTTATAGCGATCAGTGCTATAAAAATGCATTGGTTACTATAAAAATGACATTGACAGGGAAGGGGTTAACACTAGGGGCCGAGGAAGGGGTTAAGTATGTTCCCTGGGTGTGTTCTAACTGAAGGGGGGTGGACTGACTAGGGGAAATGACTGAACGCTGTTCATACATTGTATGAACAGACAATCAGGCGGCGTACACACGACCGGTTTCCTCGGCAGAATTCAGCAAGAAACTCGGGAGACGTATTCTCCTGAGGAAACCGGTCGTGTGTACACTTTTCGCCGAGAAACCCGTCGAGGAACTCATCGAGCCAAAAAGAGAGCATGTTCTCTATTTCCTCGATGGGCAATGGGAGGATTTGGCTCGACGACTTTTTTGACTGCCGAACAAGGAACTCAACTGGGAAAACGATGTGTTTCGCCTGACGAGTTTCTCGGTCGTGTGTACGCCGCCTTAGGCATTTCCCCCCTGAAAGGACTGGGAGCTGTGTGTTTACACACACAGCTCCCGGTTCTCTCTATGTAACGAGCGATCGCGGGTGCCCGGCGGTGATCGCGCCGGGCACCCGCTAGGTGCTAGGGCAGTATACAGATAGGCTAGGGAAATATATACATAGGCTAGGGCTGTATATACACAGACTAAGGTAGTATACAGACAGGCTATGGTAGTATATACACAGGCTAGTGCAGTATAAAGACAGGCTAGGTAATATATACAATTTACTTTATCTGCAGGCAGTGCACCAGGTCCCGCAGAGACACCTGTAATGACATCAGGCCGATGGGATCTCCTCCAGCCCCTTATCTTCACAAGCAGCTAACATCTAGTTCCTGCTCCAATGTAGGACACAAGGACAGGGGAGATTGTGGGCTCAAGATGATCACACACTGCTCATTGTTACCCGTCTCTCCAGCAGGGTTAGTTAAGCTTATTTTCCCATGGTGAGTCATCCTGCTGCAGGGGGTCATACAATAGACAGGAGCAGCCCTTCTGCCTACAGAATTCTGGTGCAATGTCAGGTGTCAAGGCTAGTGAGCAAAAAAGAGCCAGGATCAGAGGATGGCTGAAAGAGTGGTGCCAGCCCCAGGGGCAACTAAGCTGCCTTGGGTCTCAGAAGTACATGGGGCCCGGCGCCGCCCCCGACTGATGTGCCCTCTTGGCTGGCTCCTACATTGACTATTAGTAGTGCCAACCCTGACCTCTGAATGTTTTCAGTGTCACATATACAACTTTCTAAAAGCTATTTTGCTTTAGTATTTAATTCCCATTATCACTGGCCAATATCTACCCAAAATTAAAAAAAAGTGTTGTGATCATGATAAAACTGGCGATGCCCAAAACTGACTCTTCAGCTGCAGTAATGGGGTTTGTTTACATGCTAATTATTTTTATTTCATTCTTAATGTTTTCTTTATAACAGAATGATAGTTGATTGTCATTTTGTAATACCATCTATGTTTTCTGTTGAACATCATTTTTTATCTAGTTTTTATTAATACGCTTTAAAGGGTATTATTGTGTCTCATGTGAGTTTAATAATGTACTCACATATCAAAGTTTTTTTTGTAGAAGATCATTTTTGCATTAGATTGCATCTTTCACTTATCTATGAATGTTACTGAACTCCATAGAGCATATTGATAATTGTTGAAACCTGTGGGAGGATGATATATTAAACACTTATAGACTTCATTGTTTCATGAGTACACATCTGGTTAGTGATCCATTTTACTTTTGGTTGGAGGTCACATTATTCCTTTCCTCATAGAAATCACTCTGAAGGATGTATGAATATAAGGATTTTAAAGGGGCTTTATATTGATTTCTCTCTGAGTATGTGCACATTTTCTTGAAAATTTAAGAGTTTTTATACTGTATCAGTATGTGCAGCTAGTTTTGTATTTCTATTTATATTAGCAAAATACTTTTTACTCTTCTTTCTTTGATATATGGTAGTATAGTATAGTATAGTAGCAGAAACAATATATAAATATTGACCCAAAACCATAATAAGTTCCTGTTAACTGCTTGCCAACCAGCCGCCGCAGTTTTACAGTTTTATATCTACGCCATCTCGCCGAGCAGCCAATAGGGGTGTGCGTGCGCCGCCGGAGGAGCGCACCCCCCGCTCACCCCTGATGCTGACGCGTGTGGCACCCGTGATCGCTCGTTACAGAGCGAGAACCGGGAGCTGTGTGCGTAGACCAGTGTTTTTCAACTCCAGTCCTCGAGGCACACCAACAGGTCAAGTTGTCAGGATTTCCCTCAGATGAAATGGCTGTGGTGATTACTAATGGCCCGTTCACACGATCCGAATATCGGACGAAAACGATCGTCCGATGATGGATCGTACGATTTTCGGATCGTGTGTACACTACTTTCGAGAGCCGTTCACGACCGTTCATCCGATATTTTTCAATCGGACATGCGCGAAAATTTTCCTCGTACGATGTCAGATCGTACGATTTTCGTTCAGTCAGTACAGCCGTCGTCCGATAATACAAAACAAATACATTACAACACGTGACATCACTTTCGATCTTTTTTTTCTGTCGTACGAGAATTTTTGTGAGTTTAATAACCTATTTTATTTTACTTGCGATTATTAAGCGAAAAAAGTCGTACGATTCATCGGCCGATATTCGGATCGTGTGTATGGGCCATTAGGCAGTGAAACTGATCAAATCACCTGTGCAAAATAATGGACAGCCTGAAAACATGACCTGTTGGTGTTCCTTGAGGATTGGAGTTGAAAAACACTGGTGTAGACACACAGCTCCTGTCCTGTCAGGGGGAGAAATGCCTGACAGTCTGTTCATACAATGTATGAACAGCGATCAGTCATTTCCCCAAGTCAGTCCACCTCCCCTTCAGTTAGAACACACCCAAGGAACATACTTAACCCCTTCCTTGCCCCCTAGTGTTAATCCCTTTCCTGCCAGTGTCATTTTTATAGTATTCAATGCATTTTTATAGCACTGATCACTATAAAAATGACAATGGTCCCAAAAATGTGTCAAAAGTGTTCGAAGTGTCCGCCATAATGTCGCAGTACCGATAAAAATCGCCGCCATTACTAGTAAAAAAAAATATTAATAAAAATGCTATAAAACTATCCCCTATTTTGTAAACGCTATAACGTTTGCGCAAACCAATTAATAAACGCTTATTGCGATTTTTTTTTACAAAAAATATGTAGAAGAATACGTATCGGCCTAAACTGAGGGAAAAAAATGTTTTTTATATATATATATTTTTGGGGGATATTTATTACAGCAAAAAGTAAAAAAATATTATTTTTTTTCAAAATTGTCGCTATATTTTTGTTTATAGTGCAAAAACTAAAAACCGCAAAGGTGATCAAATACCACCAAAAGAAAGCTCTATTAGTGGGAAAAAAAAGGATGTCAATTTTGTTTGGGAGCCACGTTGCACGACCGCACAATTGTCAGTAAAAGCGACACAGTGCCGAATCGCAAAAAGTGGCCTGGTTTTTGACCAGCAATATGGTCTGGGGCTGAAGTGGTTAGAATAGGCTTTCTTTATTGAATAAAGTTATACTGCATGAAAATGAAATAGAATCATTTAAAAAGTATTTAAATATTATTGTAGATTGCTATGACATAAGGAATAAGAAGTGTAGGTTTTCTAGCCTATTTAATAAAGATCTGATACATAAAATAGAAAGTAGTATTTTTGTTGGTAACACATTGTTAAGTAGAATTATTAAATCTTAGACAAAGTTAAAGTGTTAGTAAAGGAAAAAAATGTGTTCATTTAAAATAACAAACATGTTATCCTTACCTCCACTGTGCTGTTCGTTTTGCATAGAGTGGCCCCGATCCACGTCTTCTGGGGTCCCTCGGCAGCTGTCTCTGGTCCTCCCCGCAAGTACTGACCACAGTCATGCGAGAGCGCTCGCATGGTGGTGAGTAATTGCGGGCGTGCTCCCGTGTTACAGTGAGTGGCCATAGCTGCTCACTGTATCACTCGTCCCAGACCCTCGGCGCACTGCGTCACTGGATGTGAGTGACAGTAGTGCCAGCCAATGGCTGCGCTGCTCTCAATCCATCCGCTCTAGCCAATCAGCGGCCAGGCTGAGCGGTGAAGAGGATCGCGGGACCGCTTGTGGGACTTTCGACGGGTCAGGTAAGTAAAACGGGGGCTCGGGGGGGGGGGGTTAGGGGTGGTAAACACTGAAGTTTTTTCACCTTAATGCATAGATTGCATTAAGGTGAAAAAAGATTTCCCTTTACAACTCCTTTAAACCTAAACAAAATAGGATGATACAATAAATTAAGGTTTATTTACCTAGGTTGTGCTAACAGTGCTGCTCCCTATAGAATACATGAAATTCAAGGAACACGTATGAGCAGAAAAGAGCAAAAAAAATAACTTAAAGCAAAGCTTCACCCAAAAGGGAAGCTCTGCTTTTCTGTCACCTCTGCTGCCACATTTGGCACCTTTGGGGGGGGGGGACAGATACCTGGCTTTGACAGGTACCCGCTCCCACTTCCAGCTCAGTTGGTTGCAACAAAGTGAGCTGGAAGTTTGGCTCCGCCTCCTTTCCCCGCAACCGTCCCATTCACAAAGCACAGAGCGATTTGCACATGCACAGTAAGAAACTAGCTCTGCAGCTGCAAGGCTTCACTGCCATTTTAATTTTCTCAATTTTAAAATGTCATTGTACAGTATCTTACTCTGGAGCCTTGATCAGTTGAACTTGATGTCAATATCAAACAAACATCTGCACAATGGTAACTTAAAAAATTATTATGTTTACTATAAAAAAAAAAAAAGGGTTCAAAAAGAAGTAAAAATGAAAAATAGATAGAAGGTAAATAAAATATTTTACATTTTGGCGTGTCATTCTGCCTCTAAAGTCATGAACTTGATTTTCACATCTAATAATTGGGTCAATGATTTTTTTGGAGGTTGGCAACTTGCTAGGTTTGTTATGAACAAAATGCACATTACTAATACGCATCACCAACCTTAACGCTATACATAATACATGCTTATTTATACCTTTTGTGAACCCATTTGTGTGAAGACAAGATTCAGATACCAAGGTGCAGGCCACAAGGTGAGTCTCTAAGCTGGTCTTCCTTGTATCAGCAAGTGTTTAGATATATGTAGTTGAGCTTGATGACTTAATAGTCACTTTAATTAAATGTGACATGCTGTGTATATAACATTCAGCAAATTATAATTGTTTGTTCAGTTTTAACAATCACCTAAATTTTTTAAATCCATGCTCCATCCATGCCCATTCTAAAATTGTTTTGTGAATGCTTGTACAAGTCTATATGCTTTACCAACCCTCCCCCATTGGAACTCCTCATTCATTATTATTATTATCATTATTGTTATTTTAAGAATAAACCTAGCCAAAATGCTCTGTCTAATGCAATAAAGATGGACAAAGACTCTGGAGGTCCCAGAATGTGGGTATGTTTTTTCAGTAAATGAAAGTGAGTAAAGACCATGGATGAGCTCTTAGGCAGCCATTGCACCAGGGGATCAGAGGTAGACATCTGGCTTAGTTTAAATCTGTTCCACCTTGCTGAATTATCATTGTCAATGCTGATCAGCTTCAATCCAATGGTACACTATTGCAAATATTACCACCTCCTCCTCGATATCTACAAAACAACCCTTTCCATCCTTCTCTACTTTATCTTACACCACACCCACCCTATAGTTATCCTTGATAGCAACACAGAAATATTCATATGATTAAAGTGCATGTAAACCCTCACATATACCCAGTGAAGTGAACAGCCACAGATGATAACACTTGGCCTTCAGGAAAAAGCTCAAAACCCATCTCTTCTGAGATATGGACACCGAGCGCCCAGAGGCGATTTAGTTTGCATGTGCTGCGCTATATACGTTACTCACTCACTCATTCACTCTTCCTGGTCAACACTTAGAACGGATTATTGGTAAACAGCAAAGATAGCTGATTGGAGGAAAGGAATACCCACCCCCACTCCACATTGGCAAAGGAAGGAAGGAACGTGCACAGCTCTGCTCTGAGATGCAAGCTGACTGCTAATTTATTTATAGAAACCTCCCCCCACACACATTTCAGGCTGCCATCTCCGAGAACTTGTCAAAACTTATCAGGAGGAGACACCTACGAGACATAATGCTTTGAAGAGAGATAAGAAAACACTGCATATATATGTGCCCAGCTCAAATTTCATGAATCAGGTTTACATCCACTTTAATGTATCATCTCCCTTGTATAAATAAACTGTTTTCAGCATTTTATCCGGCATTAAAAAATAATTACATACCCTGCAGGGTTGTCCCCTATCTCCCCTGCTTTTTATCCTCAGTCTGGAGCCCTTGGCTGAAGCCATTCGTTCCCATCCAGATACATTATAAGGGGAGTGGCGGTGAGGCATCGGGAGTACAAACTGTCCCTATTTGCCGGTGATATCTTATTAACATTGACTCATCCCCATACCTCACTCCCCTCGCTACACGCAATTCTAAACCTATTCGGCAATATTTCAGGTTTCAAAATCAACTCGACCAAAACTGATACGCTCACGACCTTAAAAGAGAATTTTACCTATTGCTCGTGCCCTCATTCGCTTAAATATCTCGGTGTTCACCTGACCCTCTCATACTCCACACTTTACCAAGCTAACTTTCCTCCCATGTTTATAGAAATTAACAAATTACTGAAGACATGGACGAAGCTTCCCATATATCTTTTAGGAAGGATAAATGTCCTCAAAATGTCAGTACTCCCTAAATTGCTATATCTCTTTGAGACCCTTTCGGTAATAATTCCAATGTCCCAATTGAAATTACTTCAGAGAAAGTTTTTGAATCTCATTTGGAATAACATGTCCCATAGGATAGCCATTTCAGTCCTTCTTGCGACCCGAGCTAGGGGAGTTCTGGGGTGCGCCTGATATAATTAAGTATTATTTTTACCCATTTGAGAGCTATAGCCTCTTGGACGTCCAGATGTGTCCCTAACAGATGGTCCGAGATAGAGATGAGCATTATAGTTTCTGCCCATCCATGTTGTATGTTATGGCCACTTTCTGACGAATATATCTCTCAATCATGTAGGATTTGTTTAAACCCGATGCTATTTACACTTGCAATTTGAAAAAGATGTCCCGGAAAATATTCCCTCTCATCCTCATGCTCTCCCTTAATAAACATCATCTTTAATCTGGAAATTACGGAGTCTATACTATGATGCCACGTTACCTTGGACAAAAGCTGGTATATTCCTGTTGCGCCATGTAGTGCACCCAGGGACACGTAAACTCCTTACCTTCTCTGAGATACGATCCAAGTATGAAGTCCCGAACAGCCTTTTTTTTTTATTCCTTTTTGCAAATGAAACATTTTATCTCCACCAAAGTTCCGCAATTGATATTAGATATTCCCACAGAATTTTAATTTTTATCCTCTAGAGGCCCTTATATACCTCACCTAATATCTATCATTTATAAGATCTTACACACCACTCCCCTTATCACAGAGCAAACTCATACTTATATGTCCCATATTTTAAACAGACTCATTTCTCTCCACGAGCGGAAGGAAATATGGGAGGCTACCTCTAAAGTATCCAGATGTGTGGCTCAGAAGGAAACTGCCTATAACATATTAATGTTCTGGTACAGGACTCCGGAAGCTGACAACCTTTGGACAATGCTGGAAATGTGGCTCATCCTTAAGTACTCATTACCACATATTCTGGCCACTTTTGTGAGATACTGTATATACAGTATCTATATCCACACATACATCAAACACTCACATATATATATATATATATATATATATATATATATATATATATATATACAGTATAAACCCATTTATGTTTCTGCCTGACCCAGGTGTTTTCTTTGACTTTCTCTGTTATAATAAAGGTTTACAGTTTTTCTCTATTGTTTTGGCTCATTTCTTGAAACCGAAATGACATTCTCAAAACTCTAAGATCATTTGGCAAAACAGTCTTACAGTTCAGCACAACACTATAATTCACTTGCAAAAGCTCATATCTTTCTCAAAACTTTCTCAAAACTCTTCACTCATGCTTCAAAACCATATTCCTTTCCCATATAAAGAGTCAGTGCCTCCAAAATGGCAAAGATTCTTCTCAATTGCTTTGACTCATTTCTTGAAACAGACCAGACATTCGCAGCTCTTTTGGTGCTTTTGCCAAAATAACCTGGATGGTTCGGCACAACACCATGGTTCACCTTCAAAAGCTCATATCCTTCCCAAAACAGTTCACTCATGTGTCAAAACTAAATTTCTTTCTCATTCAAATAGTCAGTGCCCCCAAAATGCATCATCCCGTTGGCATTGTGTAAGCGCTGCAAGTCAAAATGTTTAGATGTTTTATCTCTATGGCAGAGGACCATTGAAATATGAATGAATGAAAAACGTATATAGCGCGACACATGCAAACTGAATCGCCTCATGTCCACCTTTCACTCTTAGCCCAGTCCTTCATTGACAATGGTTACTGTACAGTTTTTGTCTAGCTAACTGAATACAATTGTGTATGAAACTTTTTAGGGTAAGAGTAGCCTCCAAGGTTTGACATCACGCATTGCACTCATACTGCCAAGGAAAAATTACTTTACAGTATTGTAACCATTATTATTCACACACAAAGTAACTTCCATACATGAGACTAAAAAGAAAACATATAAAGCATAATATACAGAAATATAAGCACACAAACAAAAAACAAGGACAATTAAATTTAGCCTACAATGCTGCAAATAAAGCTTGAGTTTCACAACTACTGTAAGGCCCCTTTCGCACGGGGCGGATCAGCAATGATCCGCCCCATGAACCTCCACTTGCTCAGAGGGGATCGCTCCGTTGATCCCCGCTGAGCCACCGGATGACAGGGAGGTCCTCGCACACTGTGCAGGGACTGCCCTGTCAGCTCTCTGCTCTCCCCTATGGGGGGATCGGATGAACACGGACCGTCTGTCCGTGTTCACCCGATCCGATCCGCCAGACGGATGGAAAAGTAGGTTTTTCCTCCGTCACACTTTGGCGGATCAGAGCGGGTCGGATGTCAGCGGGCATGTCACTGCTGACATCCGCGACTCCATAGAGGAGCACAGAGCGCCCATTCAGGTCCGCCTAAAAAACTGGCAGGCGGACCTGAACAGGCCACCCGTGTGAAAGAGCCCTAACATCTCTTCACTGGTCGCTGTCCTCACCCTCCCTCTCCTGGGTACTGCCCTCACCCTCCTGCCCATCCACACGCTGCTGTCTGTCTGGCCACAGATTCCCATCAACATTGCAGCGGATATCCTCCCTTGCGATGCAACGAGGGAAGTAACGAGGGAGATGTCGCAACCATCGCCTACACTGATCTCCTGTAATATTCTCACAGGCAGCGTCTATTGCATGGAGCAGGGACCTCTGATCTTGAGCCTGCTCATACACTCTCCACCTCCAAGCGCAGAAAAACTCCTCAATAGGATTGAGGAAAGGAGAGTAAGGTGGTAGGAACACAATATCCATCCTTGGATGAGCAGTGAACCAGGCCCTGATAAGCGAGCCATGGTGGAAATTCACATTGTCCCATGCAATTATATATTGTGGTAGGTGAGGCCCTATAAGACCTCTCTCATTTCCAGGGATCAAATCCAAGAAGATGAGGAGCTTCTTTGTATTGTATGGGCCAAGACTGGGCATGTGAGTGGCCACACCATTCTCAGAAATGGCAGCACACATAGTTATATTTCCCCCTCGCTGGCCTGGGACATCCACCGTGGCCCAGTGGCCAATAAAATTACGACCACGTCTTTGGCCCTTGACCAGGTTAAAGCCAGCCTCATCCCCATACACGAGTATGTGAGAGGTCTTGTTTCCTTCCAATGCCATTATTCTCTACAATAGAGTAAATAAAGAAAACATCAAATCAGTCATACAGAAGAGTCATACACTACAGTTACAGACAGCTACATAGGAATGTTCTATGTTCTGCACAAGTTCAATATACTACTGGCCAGTATTCCAGTGGATCCAAACCTGGGGTACATGTACCCTATGCAGAGGTACTACAGGGGGTATTTGACAGAAAGTGGAGGGGAAAAAATATCAACGACTAGACTTACTGAAATGTTACAGTAACATTATTAGATAGATGTACATGGGAGGCACTACTGTAATTGCAGCTCTTTGACCCTTTTATTTACTGTATTGTATGTTATATTCTTCAAAATAAGAATTTTAATGAAAATTGCATCATACAGCAAGTTGCAGTTTTTACTGTAATACTGGAATACTACTGTAAACTGTATCATCAATATTGTAGAAAATAAACTATTCCATACTATTCCATAGTTTATTTTCTACAATATTTTTCTTGTCATGGTTAGTATCATACGTAACATCCCACCGAAGTAAGATACTGTAATACTGTAGGCCTATCACACACACACACACACTAAATGAATACGTAAATGAGTAAATAAACATATTTGTTGCTCTATGCATGTGTCCTGTCCTATACATTATATACTTCCATCATTGATTGTGAGGCCATGGTTGATGACATGGTCTATAATTGTGGCCCGAATTTCATCAGGGACAGCATGGTGTCTTTGTGCTCCTTGGCCTCTTCCCCCTATTCCACCACCATGCACCCTTACTCCTCCTCCTCTTCTTCCTCTTCCTCCAGCAGGCAGTTGCCCTTGTTCATTTACTTGGCCAGGTGCCTCCATGTTCAGAAATTATGGTATTATGTTCCTTAATAATTTTGACAATTGAACAGACTATTGTGCATATGATGACTTAAACAATGAAATTACGCTGACACGTTTTGGAGAGAATGACCATTAGACTGAGAATTGACAAATCAGTTTAGATCAACAAGATCTATTCAATTGAAAATTGTGCTAAATAATTGTACTAAATAATTTGAAAAATGTACTAAGACATTCAGACATGTACTGAGACATTTGCAATTTGATGAAATGAATGAGAAATGCAATTCAGTTGTGAACAATTGTCAAGTGGTTTGGAGATTTATCCATGTTGTTTTGAGAATGTCATTTCTGTTTCAAGAAATGAGCCAAAGCAATGGAGAAAAACTGTAAATCCCAACTCCAGGTAAATAAAAAAACAATCCACCCTTGCAGTGGGTGACGCTGGCAGGAACCCTCCCTCCCTCTGGGTGGATGTCATATTACATCCTTTCTTCCCGACCATCTAGGGGGCGCGCGTACCCGCATCACCGCTCGTGACCCGATACGAGTGTCTGGTGGCCGTGATGTCCGCCGGGCACCCGCGATTGCCCACGATCATGGCAGGAGTGTGGATCTGTGTGTGTAAAGGGTGCTGAGGGTGCTGAGGAGCAGAGGGTAGCATATTCCTGTGAATGAATGATGTGGCTATATAGGCAAATCTCTGCACAGCCATGCTGTTTTCAAAAATCTGACAGAGGTAGCAGGGAGTAGATCCTATGCCTGCTGTCACACTAGGAAGGGAGGGTGCTGAGGAGGAGAGGGTAGCAACTCGAACATGCTACACCCTGAATACAGGCGTAGCATGTAACATGTTCTAAAAGATGAACTGAGCTTTAATAAGATATAACGTGGAACACATCTATGGAGCGCCTGAAAAGTTCCACTGATTCCTAACCTAGTCAATAAATGTACATTCACTTTCAGTAAACCTTCAGCAGAGTGCAGGCCAGGTTTACAGCACAGTATGGAATGCAGAACAGTTGAGACTCACAGTAAAATAATATCCAGTTTGCCATCCTTGCTCCAAACACATTCACTCTGCACGTGGAGAGATCTGCTATGCTATCTGCTGGGACCAATGATCAAAGTTATTTTCCTGCTCCGCCCACATGTACTGTTGCTGGGACTGCACCAGCTCTGATCTGGGGGGGGGGGGGTGTTGGACACATTTACAGGAACTTAAAGGGAGCCCAGGAGAAAGCAAGTTTTTTTTTTATTCTGGAAAGGGGCATGTTTGCTCCCGCAGATATGAGGGAGCAAATAAGGGCGCATCCAGTTTGTTTTTAGGCAGGCAACATAGGCATACAATAGTGGGTCAGCCAACTTTTGTGGACACAACTTGGCACCCCCCCCCACACCATGGCCAGGGCAGGTTCCCCTCCTGCCCACCCCTTGTGCTGGCCCTGACTGCCCCTTTCTGCTCAATCTCTTCACTGGCTTCCACTAGTCCAACGTACAGTATAAAATTCTAAATACTAACCACAACATACAAGCCATTTACAACATCGCCTCCAGCTATACCAACCTCATCTGCAGATATCACCTAAATCGTCCTCTCTGCTTTTCACAGGACGTGTTGCTCTTTAGCTCCCTTGTTACCCCCTCCTATGTTCACGTCCAGGAATTTTACAGAACCTCTCCCATGCTCTGGAACTCCCTACCCCAATATGGCCTGTCCTACCCTTCAGGCAATACTTTAAAACCCATTTATTCAGGGAAGCCTACCCCACCTCCACCTTAAAAAAAAAAAAAAAACCTACTTGGTCACCTCCACCAGATCATCCCCTGCAGCTCTTACCATCTACCCCTTCCTTTAGATTGTAAGCTCCATGAGCAGGGCTCTCCTATTCCTTATGTATTATACTGTATTTTAATTGTACTGTCGCCCCTTATATTGTAAAGGGCTGCACAAACTGTTGGTGCTTTATAAATCCTGTATAATAACAATAATGAGGATCTATCTATCTATCTATCTATCTATCTATCTATCTATCTATCTATCTATCTATCTATCTATCTATCTATCTATCTATCTATCTATCTATCTATATATCTATCTATCTATCTATCCATATATCCATCTATCTATCCATCTATCTATCTATTCTATCTGTCTGTCTGTCTGACTGTCTGTCTGTCTGTCTATCTATCTATCTATCTATCTATCTTTATATCTTTATATCTATCTAGTATTTTATTATCAGTCTTACTATTATGTGTCTTTTCACAATACTGAAAATATTCATAAGAAGAAAGGGAGAGAGAAATGAATACAGCAGGCACTGCCAGGCTAACTATTTTGTTACATTGTGATTTTGAAAAGACATTGGTAGGGATGACAGGTTTACTGAAGGCATGAACAATACATCGTTAAATAAATCGTTACCATTCTGGCCTTCTTTTTATTCATTTTACCATTAAAAATATTTTGTCAGTGTGGTAT
This sequence comes from Rana kukunoris, assembly GCA_029574335.1. Taxonomy (NCBI): domain Eukaryota; kingdom Metazoa; phylum Chordata; class Amphibia; order Anura; family Ranidae; genus Rana; species Rana kukunoris. The sequence continues at coordinate 391,156,085 of CM056050.1, read as the reverse complement.
TACTGCCCTCCAGTGGCAAAAACTACAATGCCTTTTTTTTTTTAAACCTATTACAGCTGTAGAAGACTTATAGTGGTTTGAACAGTAACCACTTTCTAAACTACTGCATCTGTACTGTATATAGCTTATGGACCAGAGCATTTTTCTAGTAACAATTTCCCAACATATGTATAGTCTTATAAAACCAACTTATGCACCGGAAGATTTCATGGCCAGGCCATTTTCTGCCATACGGCACTGCATTATTTTAACTGACAATTGAGCAATTGTGTGACATTGTACCCAAATAAAATTGATGTCCTTTTTTGCAACAAATAGAGCTTTCTTTTGGTGGTATTTGATCACCTCTGCAGTTTTTATTTTTTGCGCTATTAACAAAAAAACATTTCATTTAATTTTTTTTTTTTTAAATGTTTTACTTTCTGCTATAAAGCATGTCAAATGTAAAAAAAAAAATATTTCTTCATCAATTTAGGCCAGTATGTATTCTGCTACATATTTTTGGTAAAATAAATCCCAATAAGCGTATATTGATTGGTTTGCGCGAAAGTTATGACATCTACAAATTTTGGAATAAATTTATGGAATATTTTATTTTTTTATTTTTTCTACTAGTAATGGCGGTGATCGGCGGTGGACAAATTGGACACTACCTGACACTTTTGACACCAAAAAAATATTATTCTCCTGGAGCTCCGGCAGCAATGGCATTGACTTGGGTCAAAGAAATAACTCCAAGCCCTAATAATAGCAGAAGGAGTCCAAAGGTGCTTCAGAAATGCACTTCCTCTTAATAGTCTCGTAGTATATCTAGTGAGTCACTGCGTTTGTGTTTTCTGGCCGACAATTGTGTACCGTTAATATGCAAGACAAATTCTTGGCACTCGCCCTTTGGACAAAAATCAGATGCCAACAATCGGATCGTGTGTACAAGGCTTTAGTTCCCAAAATAATAAATCAATTGGAGTTCTGTAGAGTAAGTTAAGCAGAGCTGTACAAAGGATCATGTCAAGCTGTGCAGGAGGATCAAGTGGAGCTGTGTGGAGGAAGTTGTCCTTGGTTCTTTTGTTGCTGTCTATTTGGGCATCTCATAATCGCTAAGCCCATCCAAGTTATTATCCCCTCAAAAAAAACAAAACAACAAAAACAAAGCTCAAGGACTGTTTTCTGTGTCTGGATGCAAGTTGAAAATGCTATGTGACTGGCTGTGCAGGAGTGGGGAACATTTTCACTTGCAGACCCTACGGGGGTAGTGCTACATCGCTTGGAAGGAAGTATAGTGCACAGACGCAAGCCTTGGCTCACTTGTTTTTCCAGTGACGACCCTCCGAATCTGCTTTGGGAGTGAAGCTTAAATTTGCTCTAACCTCACATACGCATTGATTGTGTTGGCCTTCTCTCAGGTTGGCCCCACAACCACTAGCCAAATTTGTGGTAAAGAGGCCCCTGTCTTTATCAACCCCTGGCCAATACACTCAAAAGAGTTATTCCCACTTACCCCATGCAAGGTACTCCCCATGTTCAGAGCATGTGACATATAGCCTAGTATGGTTTGGGGGGATGAGGGGCACTTTCATATTTTACCCCTTTCTTGATCAACCAGGCTGCATGCTTGAATTAAAGGTCTGACATTGATTTTTAGGGGTACCCCCACGCATTTGTTATATTTTTTCACAGCTCCCCTATGACTATTAAAGAGCATGCAATATACTGGTGATACATATTTTTAATGATTACTGGAAGTGGCATCCTATACTTCAACCACTTCAGGCCAGACCATTCTGCTGGTCAATGAACTGGCCACTTTTTGCGATTCGGCACTGCGTTGCTTTAACTGACAATTGCGCGGTCGTGCGACGTGACTCCCAAACAAAATTGGCATCCTTTTTTTCCCCACAAATAGAGCTTTCTTTTGGTGGTATTTAATCACCTCTGCAGTTTTTATTTTTTGCGCTTTAAACAAAAATAGAGCGACAATTTTGAAAAAAAAAATATTTTTTACTTTTTGCTGTAATAAATATCCCCCAAAATATATTAAAAAAAAAAATTTTTTTCCTCAGTTTAGGCCGATACGTATTCTTCTACAAATTTTTCATAAAAAACAATCGCAATAAGCGTTTATTGATTGGTTTGCGCAAAAGTTATTGCGTATACAAAATAGGGGACAGTTTTTTTTTTTTTTTAATTATTTTATTTATATCGAGGGAATTAGTCCACAAGGATTACAAACAAAGAAAATATAACAATTTAAATAGATAATAATGATATTGCTCATGCACCTACATGGATAACATAAACTTAACAGTTGTATTTATTTTCCATTTTCTTAGGGAAGTGAAAAAAAAAAAAATATATATATACATACATATACACATATACATACACACACATACACATACACATATATATACATATATATATATATATATATATATACATATACATATACATACACATACATACACACACACTAATAAAAATAAAAAAAAAAGAGAAAAATAAAATAAAAATAAATAAATAAAAATAAAAAAGAAAGGGAGTGAGGAATATAAAAGGGGGAAAAAGAAGGGAAGGGGTTTGCAGGCATGGAAGTTTAAGTATCAGTCCTTCAATACAATATTGTCCTGGTTCACTTCCCAGGTGTCATTTATGGAGCATGGTTCATATGATTCATATGAACCCACGAATGGTATGTATGGAACGATCAGTTTGGCGTAGCGGACTCTCTGAGGCGTTGGCCCTCTATTGAGTACCTGAATATATTCCAGGGTTGCCAGGTATCTTTGTAATTCTCTTGTCGTTTTTGTCCAGTGAGGACCAAATCCTCTAACCGACCGATTTCGTCAACCCTCCGAAGCCAAGAGGCTATAGACGGAGGATGCGGTGACTTCCAGTTGAGTGGAATACAGTGTTTGGCTGCGTCGAGAAGGTGACGGATAATTGATTTTTCATAAACTCGCATAGGGATATCAGTTACATGTAAAAGAAAAAAGGCCGGGTCTTCCGGGATCGTACAATCCGTGAATTGTTGTACAATTCCACGAACCCCCTCCCAGAACCCCCTAATACGGGGGCATGACCAAAATATATGTAAAAGAGTACCCCTATTATTCTGGCACCTCCAACAAAGATCTGAGGACGTCGGGAATAGTTTATGTAAAAGGGCAGGGGTCCTATACCAACGTGTAAAAAGTTTATAGTTGGTTTCCTGATACTTAGAGCACCTGGAACACTTATGAGTTAACTGAATTATCCGGTCTTTCTCGTTCGAGGTAAAATGACGGTCTAAGTCTCTCTCCCATTTCAATAGAGTCGGGGGTTGGTGGTCTCCCTGAGGTGTTATCAATACAGCATACATCAGAGATAATGTATGGGCAATCGTCCCAGTCTTTGAGCAAAGCTCTTCTATAGTCGTAAGTGGGTATTGCAAAACGTCAGGGGGGGGTGGGATGGTCTTAAGAAAATGACTTAACTGCAAAGCTCTCATAAAGTCTAGTTTAAACTGACCGTTAGGGTCCACCAGCTCAGAATACGTCCTCCATCTACCCAAAATACTAAAATGAGACGCCTGGTGAACTCCTGCTTCCCGTAGTTTGCGAAAAATCCTATCATGTAGGCCTGGTACAAATTGGGGATGACCTATCACAGGTCTCATTGGAGATTCGCGCGTCGAGAAGGGGGGTCCCGATAACAGGCGCGCACACTCTCCAACCGTATTACCTATTAGTGGGTGTTGCTTAACTTTATGTGGTAAGGCTGTATAACACCAGGGAGCTCTGATAAGAGGGATTTCACTCTGGTCTTGTTCCAACTGCGTCCACAGTTTGATGTCCTTATGCCTATTCCAGTCGAGAAGTCTACTAAGGTGGCATGCTTGATAATAAAGACGCATATCTGGTAATGCCAACCCCCCGTATGATTTAGGTAGTGAAAGTGTCGCCCTACTCAGTCGTGGGTGTTTCCTGACCATAGGAAACGAGTAAAAATAAAAAATGAATTTGTTTAAAAAAATTCCTAGGAATATGAATTGGAAGGGCCTGCATATGATAAAGAAGTTTAGGGAGCACTGCCATTTTAAGAATATTACAGCGGCCCAACCAGGAATGAAGACCACTACTCCATTGGTCCAGCGACTGTTGAATTGTCTTCAAAAGAGGTGGGAAGTTTAACTTAAAAACTTGGGAAAAAGGACGTAGGTATATGAATACCAAGATACAACAAAGCCGTATCTGTCCATTTCAGGTGAAAGCTATCTCTAAGTCTAATAAGTTGAGTAGGTGGAATCCCTATGCCCATTGCCTCTGATTTATTATAGTTGATCTTAAATTAGAAAGCTGACCATATAATTCGAATTCGTGTAACAGATTTGGCAGGGAGGTCATAGGGTTTGTAAGGGTGAACATCAGATCATCAGCGTAGGCACAGATTTTATATTGCCTTTCGTTCACTCCTATACCTGTAATATTTGGATTCAGTCGGATGTGGCACAAGAAGGGTTCCAGAGAGAGTGCAAACAGGAGGGGTGATAAGGGACAGCCCTGTCTAGTGCCGTTGGTAACTGTGAAGGTCTCTGAGAGAACCCCATTAGCTCTAACACTGGCTGTAGGTTCAGTGTAAGCTGCAGTTATCCAACGAAGCATCTTACTCCCCAGGCCTATATATCGCAGCGTCTCAAACATGAACGCCCAATTGACCCGGTCGAACGCCTTTTCGGCGTCCGTCCCAAGGAAAAAGCATGGTGTTTTTTTATCTACTGCAATGTGTAACAGGTTTAAGACTTTAGTGGTATTGTCTCTGGCTTCCCTAGTCGGGACAAAACCTACCTGATCTAAATGAATGAGAAACATAAAATGCTGTTGGAGTCTAACGGCCAGGATTTTAGTAAATAACTTAAAGTCAGTATTAAGAAGAGAGATCGGCCGATAGCTCCCGCATTGGTTTGGGTCTTTGCCTTCCTTCGGAATAACCGATATCTGTGCTTGTAATGTAGTTTTGTGGAAGACTTTACCCGGGCCATTAAACAGGTCTACTAAACGATGTCCTAAAAAAGGAAACAGGGCCTTGTAATATGCAATAGAAAGACCATCTGGTCCCGGGGCTTTGCCCGGTTTCGTACTATCTAAGGCTTGTTGAAGTTCGGTCAACGTGATAGGGTCTTCCAAAAGCTCACGTGTTTCAGGCTGCAATAAAGGCATAGCAGATTGGGACAAATATGACACCATAACCTCATGTGCGGGGGTAGGTACACTCAAGTTGTATAAAGAACCATAAAAGATTCTGAATTCCTGGACAATTTGTTGAGGTAATGATTTTTTTTGACCTATGGAGTTTACTATATGTGGTATGTAAGACGCAATTCGCTGTTTCCTCAAAGTTTAGGCAAGGAGCCTACCACATTTATTACCTGATTCATACACTTTCTTTCGGCACACCTGCATTGCTGCCTTAGCTTTAAATTGCAAGATATCGGTTATCTGTGAACGTACCATGTCCAATTCAGATCCGAGTTGTCTAGTCGGGGTTGCTTTATGGGAAGTCTCTAAATTATGTAACTTAATAAGTAACATATCCAATTGTGCTGTCCGCAAGTGCTTTAGTCTTGCGCCGTGTTTAATAAGGACTCCTCTTATAACGGCCTTATGGGCCTCCCACACTACCCCTGCGTCACTATCTGGTGTTGCATTAGTGTCAAAATAATAACCCAATTTCTCTGACCACATCAGCTAAAAACCTCTGCATCTTGTAACAGGCTTTCATTAAGTTTCCACTGCAATTTTTGTCTCGTACGTGCCCGTGATAAAACATATCGTATACTGATCGGGGCATGGTCAGACCATGTAATTAATCCGATCGAGGTATCTTCCACTGCATGTAGCTGACCATGCGGAAACTAAGAAATAATCAATCCGTGAGTACGTTTGATGTGGTTTTGAAAAAAAAGTATAGTCCCGCTCACCCGGGTGGAAAAGACGCCAAACGTCTATCAGCTGTGCGGAGTGAAACGTCGATCCAATTCGTCTACGCATGTCACGCGGTGTCGACGATGTTCCTGAGGAGGTATCTTCCATCGGCAATAAAGGTATATTCAAATCAACCCCTACTATAAGGTGTCCATCATAAAAATGTAAAAGTCGCCCTATCTGTTTCCTCAAAAATACGTCCTGATGATTATTAGGTGCGTATAGGTTCGCGAGGGTCACGGTTTCTTCTCCAATCTGTCCCTTCAAGAACAGAAATCGTCCTTCACTATCTATCTGAGAATCTATAAACTTCCATGGCACTCTATTAGAGATAAGTATAGACACTCCTCGGGATTTAGTTTCAGTGTAATTAGAGTGGAAAGTTTCCGGGTAGTGCCTGTTTTTAAGTAGTGGAAGATTATCTCCTCTGAAATGTGTTTCCTGCACTAAGACAATGTCCGCTTTGGCTCGACGCATGTCATGTAGCAACATTCGTCGTTTTTCAGGTGAGTTAAGACCTTTAACGTTTAAAGAAAAGATATTAAGTGAATCCATGTCTGCAAAAAGAATAAGGTGTGGGTGAAGAAAGAAAAAGATAAATGGGGTAGTGAGATAAAAAAAAAAGAAAAAAAAAAAAAAAAAAGAAAAGGGGGAAGCTAACGCAAAAGAGCGTAGCTTTAAGTGTACTAAATATAGCCTAACTAGCTAGTACGCTCTCCGGATACTATTCCGGGTATCGAGCGCGACCTAATTGGGATAGTCTATAGGAGGGGCCAGAACTTACATTCCTGGCGCCCCCCCCACCCCAGGTAAATCTATATGTAAATAACAACAGAAAGTAGGACCGTCGAGAAAGATAATACAAATAATATAGATACAGTGCAGCGTTTAGCTGTAAGGGGTACAATCTAATAAAGCAATTCAAACAGGCATTGCAATGATCAGATGCACAGTATTTATAAGAAAAAAGAAAATAGCTAGAATACCAAAAAAACATTTACAGTTGAGATCTCAGTCGTGTTCCTATCCCGTGAGAGACAAGACCTATATATTCCTGATCAACAAACCCTCTCTTCCCCAACCCCTTCCTTTTTAAAAATTATTCAAAGGAAAAGGAAAAAAAAAAAATAGGGGTGTAGATTGGGGGGGGGGTGGTTAATCGATATTCATTATACAAACTTGACCTTACAGGTTCCTGGGAGGTCAAAAAAAAAAAGGAGAGGTCTTGTCTCCACGGGATCCAACATTAGTCAAGATCATAGTGATATACCCAAAACCAGTTCCATAATATTAAGTTAATGCCCACATTTCCTCCCTTCCACCCACCCCGGACCTTCCCCCTCTAGGGGTACACATCCTCTTCTACTGGATTATTGAACTCTCCCTCCTAATTACACGTCTATCCTCTTCATCCCCCCTCTTCTCCCTCTGGATATACTAAAACTTGTAGACCGCCAGGTGAGCCCGCAAGTTCCAGCTGCTCGAAAGGGGAAAGGGAGGAAAAAAAAAAAAAGAGAAAAAAAAAAGGAAGGAGGGGGGGGGGGTTAGTGAGCACGCTATAGGATGGTATCCCAGGTGTCTCAAGCTGCTAGATCTCTATCGGCTGCAACTTCTCATCCAAAGTCCAATAAGATCAGTCAGTCAAGGCAGCACAACATTAAAAAGCTTGGTCCATGGGATAAACCATAGGGATAAATCATACCCCTCCCCCCAAAAAAAGAAAAGGGGCAAAGGAGAGGCAGGGGCAGGGCAGTAAAGAGCAATATGGGGCATTTCAATACAGTACAAGTTCCGGTAGAGTCTTATTGGACTCAGTTCCTTCAGACTGGGCACTGAAGTGACAGGGAACAGCAAGCGGCTCAGGGCCTACTCACGTGCAGGCTCCTCCAAGGTAGGTTGCTGCTGACGTCTGCCCCTCTCCCTTCGAGGTGGTGGGGGACCATATCGGGTTGAGGCGCCCGATCTGCCGGCTTGCTGCGGGAAGAATCTGTAACCAGTCAGGGACCTGGATTGGGTCTGCACCCATAAAGACAAAAAGCCCTGGCAGGTCTGCCACAGTCTGCAGCGTATAGGCTCCCTGCTCTCCTCGAAAAGTTACTGAGAAGGGGTAACCCCAGCGATAGGACAGGCCCTTCTGTTTGGCCAGGTCTAGTAAAGGGCGTAGAAGGGCTCGGCGTCTTAAAGTGGCTCTGGATAGATCCGGTAAAATCCTGACTTTGGACCCCCTTATTTCCACATCTCCATGGTCCCAGGCCATCCGTAGAATTGTCTCCTTCTGGGCATACCGATGTAAGCGGCAAATAACATCCCGCGGTCTTGTTGAGTCTGCTGATCTTGGACCTAAGGCTCTGTGGGCCCTATCCAGTATGATGTCTGCCTCCGGTTCAGCAAGAACTGTCCGGAAGATCTCCCGTACGACTTCAGAGACATTCTCTGCCGCATCTGCCTCTGGAATACCGCGGAGGCGGAGATTATTACGGCGGCTCCTGTCTTCCATTTCTTCTATGTGAAGCTGGAGTGATGTCGCCGTATCTCTATGGAGGTCCCGGGACCTCTCCAATGCTGCCACACGATTTTCTAAGGAGGTCACTGACACCTCTCCAACTGTCATCCGCTCTGATAGGGTGGACACCTCGCCCCTTACTTCTAGTATGTCCCTCCGATGGGTCTCTTCTAATCGAAGGATTAAAGCTTCAATAGCTGTCTGAGTAGGGAGAGCCTGAAGCATCTCCCTGATATCCTGGTCGAGCGCAGCCACCACGGGGGTCTCGGGGGGGAGGCCATAGGTTGATAGGGGGGTAAGAGGGTCTCTATAGGACTATCCAGCTGTTCAGAGGTGCCAGAGGCTGCCTCGGTGGCTTTTTTGTTTTGTTTTTTTGCAGTCTCACAAGTGGTGCCGCGTAGCGCTGCTGTTTTTACTCTGGAAGAGATCTCTTGCTGAACTTTAAAGTATCGTTGTATGTCTCCCGCTTTCTTAGTGGAAAGGGCTCCCTTTGTCGTTGCTCTTGTATTGTACCTTTTAGAAGGGTGCATACCGGTTTAGAGATTTTAAGAACTCTAAAACCCTGGTGAATAGGGACGCCGGTGAATAGGCCTTAGGCCTGTGCCACAATAAGATGACTGCCTCACTCAGCCATGTCAGACCTGTCCATGATTACAGTTTTCAGTCAAATCCCTCCAATTGTTCAGAGACTTAGTTAAATTTATATTCTAATTCACTTTTCTGAAACTTTGCACGATCTGTACCAGTTATAGGTTAGGGGGCTGTTTCTGTAGTTCCTAGCCACCACCACTATGGGGTGCAGCTGTATAATTGTAGATTGATTCAGGTTACACCTTTTTATACCTTAAATTTGTATATATATTGGGTAACATAAGTAACATAAATTGATATTGATATTAGCGCATCAGTATTTCATTTTTCATTTTTTTCCATTTACTATAGCAATCGCCCTTTGATCTGATAGGTCCGTTAACTTGTTAACTTGTTAAAAAATATATAATTTACAGAGTGTACAGAGTTGCAGTTGCAGTGTCCAAATTCCACTTTATTCCACTTTAACTCCCCTGTGCTCTAGTCCTCTTGGTGGAATATTTATTTCTGTGTTGTTTTGTTTTACTTGCTTTGTTTAATTTACTTTGTTTACTTCATTTACTGTGGCCGTCTTTCCAGCAATACTGACGGTAGCCGAGAACACAAAATATTCACCTTTACTTGTAATCACACATAGTTACTTATAATGATCCATTATTTACTGTGTTGCTGCTCTAAATAAACAAGTATTTACACAGGTTTAACTTAGGATTCCTCTCATTCATTTAGTCCAGCTTGTATGCGGTCCTTAAAATATACATAGAGTTAAAGAGTATGTCCACATTCCATCATTCCAGCATTTCAATACAGCCACCACTATGAATATTTCAATTTAATTTTCCTTTTTAATATATGTCAAAGTTTTAGAGAAAAAAAACTGATCAGACCAGCAAATATTCTCATTACCTGCAGCAGCATGAGGTTTTTGTTCACTAACAGCTGTTCCTAGCCGTTTATAGATAATGCAGTTTGTCAGAGTATTGTAAGGGGAAGATTTCACTCTCGGGCATCGGCTATCTCAGAGAGAGCCCCTCACATGGTTTTACGATGTATGTTACAGCATTACCTTATCTTCCTTATCTTCCTTCCCTCTCGTGGGAAATCACACCTATCTCCACAGCTTCACAGGGATGTCCGTCTGTTGCTCTGAGATGAGTGGGCTGTTTTCAGCTGTTATTCTGATCCAGGCACAGGGAAGTCAGGCAGTGGAGGAGGGGGGGGGGGGGTGGTTGTCAGAAATTCATCCTTCTGTGCTCGCTCGGTAACACGTGTGAATCAGTAGGAATCAGTAGCTTGACAAGAATCCTGGACGGCACTGCATATGCAAAGCAAAGTAAAGCAAAGCAAGGGCTTTCACTAGCGGTGGTGTAGCTCCTGCACTGCTATCATAGTCCTTCCTGGAGCCTCTCT